>CM034461.1:32424316-32747877 GCA_019925255.1 Litchi chinensis
CAAGGTCAAAGCCCAAAATTTTTGGTTAGTATCCTTTAAAACCAATTTTGTTGAAGTAGTCATTACGCAGCTAGCATGTTCAAGGTCATTTTCCCTTATATGTGGCCCTTACAATAGTACTTTTGCTGTGGAAACTTAAGATCCAAGTCTAGATCAATGCCTTTATTATGCATGTTTTTTCTTTGATCAAAGATCAATACTTTTCTCAAGTTCCTGAAGTGTAAACCATATAAACTAGCATAAAAGAAATGAGCACTTATTTAACTAGCACCAAATAACTGGATTGAGTTTTACTAATACCTACTCGAATGAAAAGACAATGATATCTTTCATTAAACAAAACCAACAAAAATTTTTCAATTTGTCATCTTCTGCAAATTAGCTACTGACATACCATCTTCTTCTTCTTCATCAAAGAACTACTGCAACTCCAATCTAACTGAAAACCATAATAAATCAAATCACCCAACAAAACACCCAAATCTAACTAAAACAAAACTCGAAAAAATAATCAATTAATCAACTCTCACCTTTTTTAGGTCCACCGGCAACGCTTCAACTAGTTAGAAGAAGATGTGGCAGTAAAGAACTATTCGATGAGTTTCCTATCCTTCATCTCCATGGCCACATATCGTTACCAATATGCTTCAACCGTCCATGAGCAGCTTTGCGGATGTGATACTGAGCATTTCTGATAATACAAAGCCTCCTTGCAATGACACCCAACACCAGTGCGCCGCCTCCAACAAATCCACGCTATCTTCGTGGACCATCACTGCTACTGTTTTTGTTACAAAATCTCTTAGATCGTGGAGCCGTTGAATTCGATGCCTTGGCGATCTCTATTCATGTAGAGTTTTCATTCTACTACTTTGCTTTGTTTTCAAAGAAGAAAAATAGTGTGGTAGACATAAAGTATGAGTAAATGTGGCAACATGCATGTGGGTGATCGAGCAGTGGAGGAGCAATTTTCTGAAAATGAAAGGGTGAAAGAAGTTTGAAATGAGTGTGTAGGACAAGAAAACATCTGGGTTCGGGGTAGTGAAAGAAGTGGTGAATTGTGTAGTCAAGAGAATTAGAAATGATGATGAAGTAGTGTAGGAAGAGCTTTTAGAAGAGAGAAGTTCGAAAACTGATGAAAAAACTACTGAATACATTATTCTTGATAGCACCGAAGAGATTTTGTGAAATGAATACATCGTTTTTTATAGCATTTAAATGAATCGGCTTATGAAAAAACTCATTTCAAAACAAGGACAATTTTACCATTAAAATTTATGAACAGTCAAATTATTCTATTAAAATTTATTCCAGTTATTTGTATTAATAAAAGAAATCTCTAGTTCTTTATTAATATATGAAAACAAAAAAAAAAGAACTCTGAATGAAAACCAAAAAGCACATACATTTTTTTTTTCAAAAAATTAATAATAATTGTTTTTGCTTTTTACACTACAAGAAAAACGCTTATTAATCACGGGTAATGCCCATGCTAGATGTTTTACTAGCATGGACATCGCCCGTGCCAGGAATATGTGATGGATGAAGGTGTGACGGTAAATGGTGCTTTTGGAGTATGAACAATAGCCCGTGCTAAAAAACCTAATGAGTAGGGGCAACGCCTGTGCTAAAAGATTAATCTGTATAGTCTAGGCCCATGCTAAAAATATTAACGAGCATGAATGAAGCTCGTACTACCAAAAGTACCAAATACGAGCTGTTACTCTGCTAAACATATTAACAAGTACAGGCATCTCCCGTGCTAAAAATATTAACGAGTATGAACATTGCCCGTGCTAAAAATATTAACGAGTATGGATGAAGCTCGTACTACGAAAAGTACCAAATACGAGCTGTTACCGTGCTAAATATATTAACGAGTACAAGGATTGCCCATGCTAAAAATATTAATGAGTATGGACAGTGTGCGTGCTAAAAATATTAATGAGTATGCAGAACGCTCATGCTAAAAATATCCAAAGGAACACATACCTATATAAATTATTGATGAATTATATTAGGATTTGCCCTTAATTGATAAATTATTGTATTTGTTGTCGAGTAACATACTTTTTTTATAATATAAATTTCTTAATATAATTAAATAGTCAAATAACACTTTAATAATAATAATTTGGAACATTTATAAAGTTCACAAATTTTCTAAAACTTTCATATAATATTGATAATACATAACCAGAGAAATTATAAAAGATTCATATGCAATAGTAGAAAATCCTAATAAATAATACTAACCCCTAACAATTACCTACATTCTAGTTATGTGTCCATCACTTAGTAAAACTAATATGCAATATACTTGATTGGCCAAGCAATGTAAGTGCCTCTAGCATCTTCAAGAATTCGAATGTCATTAGTTGGGCGAATCAAAGGCACCTTGCTCACCAATATCTTGTTCGTAGCAACTCTCCAATAATCTAGACCAAGGAGCATATGATGAACTAAAGCTGTTGAATCAGTGCAATCAATTTCACCTTCAGCCACTTTTTCTCCATTGCTAATCCAATGCAATAACTTGCATTTTTTTACTATGGTGCAAATATTCAGAACATGTATTCAACCCACATACAATGCAAGCATATTTACCATTCACACAACACCTTGCCAAGTTTCCATAAGTCAGAAAATCATTTATGGTCCACATCAAAACAACTTTCAAGTTGAAGGTGGAATTAGCATATCCATCGTACACTTCTACTTCATTTTGCCATAATTCATTTAAATCTACTATTAGCGGTTGCAAGTACACATCAATATCATTCTCTGGTTGCCTTTTCCCTAGAATTACTAGTGTTAGCATCAAATTTTTTTTGGACATGCATTTCCAAGGAGGAAGATTGTACGTTACCAATACCACTAGCCAACAACTATATGTTGAGCTAAGGTTTGAAAAAGGATTGAATCCATCTATAGCCAAACCAAGCCTCAAGTTACGTGGTTCTGATGCAAATCCTGACCACATGTCATCTATAGTCTTCCATACAGGTGAATTAACAGGGTGACACATTTTTCCATCTTGACTTGTATGGGTATAATGTCATGTCAAGTCTTTAGCAATTTCAATTGATCTAAACATTCTCTTAAATCGTGGTATTATTGGAAAGTATCAAAGTACTTTGGCAGACACTCCTTTATGGATATCTTTAGAATGTTTGTTTACTTTCCATTTAGATTCACCACATTTCAGACATTCTTCAACATACTCCAAATCTTTTCTAAATGAGCAACAATCATTGATGCATGCATATATTTTCTTATATCCTAAATCAAAGATTTTAAGGAACTTTTTTGTTGCGTATAATGAATCCGGAAGAATGTTATCTTGGGGCAACATATCTCTAAGTATGCCTAGAAGTTCATCAAAACCCTTATCAGAGAGACCATGTGTAGCTTTATGTTTGTACAAAACTACAATTACAGATAATTAAGTGTATTTTATACTACCTTTATACAAAGGAGTTTCAGCATCTTCCACATTCTTATCAATGTTTTCCTCTCTCATTTCTATCTTCGGTTCAACATGATCACCATAATCCTCAAAAATAGCATCCTTATACATTTTAAATGTATTAGAAATCTTCTCATTTGGAATGGAAGATCTCGGGTCTTCACCATGAAAAACCCAATTAGTGTAAGTTAGATCCATCCCATTAATGATTAAATGTTCATACACTATTTGTGTAGGATGAAAACGTTGGTTTTGGCATTTTTTGCAAGGGCACACTATCATATCATGATTTGTGTTACTTTTGGCAATCTCAACAAAATTTTTTGCACCATCTCTATATTCCTTCTCAATTCTAAACATGAAAGCAAAAAAAAATGTGTCACAAACTGAGATCTAGAGTCTATATTCATCAAATAACTATATTTTGAGTTTAGTGCGTTAACCTTGAAAATGTTAGCCAATGCTTATCCATTTGCATTCAACCAAATCTGTAAAAGAACATAAAATTAAAATTTGTATAAAAAATATCATATGTGTAGTAGTTTGTATTTCTGAAAATTAGTAATTACTAATTTTTAGTTTCATGTGTATTGGGATACTTTTTATGTTCATGTGTATTGCTATGTGTGTGAGTCACTCTAATCATATTGATAGAGTTCTGAATGTGTTTACTGCTATGTAAGGGTTTCAGTGGTGAATATGAAACTAATATGTGTAGTAATTTGAGCCAGTTATAAAGTTGATGTTACATGTATATCTATAGGAAATTAGGGGACTAAACAAGGTCTCGAGTTGGGAAACAAAGGCCACAAAATCCACAAAAATTGTCGTTTTCCTAAGAGTGTTATAGGGTAGATTGTGAGGAATATCGTGAATGGTGAAGTGGCCCAATTCAGGGGCTGTTTACCAGGTTGTAGAATCTTAGAATTCAGACAAGTAAAAGTGAACTTTCCAAAGACTTTTGGATAGGTAAGTGAATGCCAATCATATCTAGTAAAAGGTATCTCTCTTTGCTCCATGTCTATCCCTACTTAATTGACTTTTTTTTTTTCCTATTTGGTGGATGGAGGTGCTGTGTGTGGTCCAAACAAGTCCAATAAAGAAATGGAAACAACTCTTGTTAGAGGGTCATTAGCAAATGGTTTTATATTTATTTTTTATAATAGTTTTAGGCATGGCCACATCACTAAAACTCAATGTAGACTCTAACATGGACAAGTAAAATTATAATAAAGATAATGTAAGCTTCCTATACATAAGTTATATTAGAGAACCTACAATAAATATATAAAATTAACTTAGTGAGATTTTGAAACTTTGTCACAAACAGAATTTAGACTCGCACACATGAGTTATACCATTAAGAACTCGCACTAAAAGATCTCTAATACTTACAATAGTTAAGATATAATTTAGTCATACATCTTATTAATCACCTTGGCATGAATTGGGTTGTGGTCATTTAAATAGGCATTTGGTTATGGTTGTTATTTTAATAGGTGTTTGGGCTTGGCTTCTAAATTATGCTCATTTGGGTCTTAGAAGAAGAGATGATAGCTACTGCTTTGTTATGGTGGTTATGTAATCACAAAATTTACCATGAGTTATTAGGGGGAGTTTGATACATTTACTATAGGGTATGTTATGGCAGACAAGGCTTATAATATATATATATATATATATATTATGTGATATTTTTTTGATAGGCTTATATTTACCATGAGTTGTTATGTGATATATTATGGGTAACATGGGAAGGTCCATGTTCAAGACATAATTTAAAGGATATGTTTTGTCTCATCATGTACTATAATTTGGTACATGAAAATATGTGGTTATTTTAGAATTGTTCTATTTGGTTAGTTATAAATATAGTTGAGTTTATTTAAAAAAAAAAAACCTTATAGTAATGTTTGATAAGTTTCTTTTAAGAAATTTTATTCTCTCATTTTGGTTGTGTTCCTTCATTTATGTTCATTTTTCAGTCTTCCAAGGTCTATTGTTTCAACTTTTATTCTATAGTGTGTTTAAAACTCAGTTCTTATAATATGTTGGAATATTCAATGATTTTGTTATGGCAGTTTGCTAAGGCTTGTTACATCTTTCTCCGGGAATTTTAGTGTATATTTGTAGTTATATCTTTCAAGTTTAAAGGCTTTATTTACCTATTTGTGTGTCTGCCACAGATCTTTTATAATGATTTTCCATTTAGGGAAATCCCCATGTTCACAAAACCCACCTTAAATGCCATAGTACAATCTCAAAGTCAGTTGAAAATATTAGTTACATTGTCTACCTCTATTTTTTTGTAACAGGATTTAAACTTTGAACATTTTATTATAAGTTTTGTTACCAATCCAATTATATTTGCAACCACATAAATTGTCAAGCTCTATATTCATTAAGGAGGGTTTAAACTTTGTACGCTTTGTTAAGAATTGTGCTACCAATCAAACTATGTTTGCATCATGTACATTCCAAACACATACATCGTCAAGTTCTATTGAATATGACAAGTTTTATTTAATTGCAGACTATACAATAAAATACTATTCCTTAGCCCCCAAACAACTATTTTATAACATCAAAAAATCTAATAATTTCTCTTAACTTTAAGATGTGGGAGTTTCGCTTCCAACATTAAAGGAGTGATTTTCTATCTCAAATATAACTAAGTTTAAGATCATAGGTTTGAAAAACTCTCTAATCTATTAGGTGATGTTTAACACATTCATATTTATTCTCATCAAATCCTTATTAGGTACAAAAATACATGTTAACACAAATCCATATCAATATGCTTCACTAGACAAAGGACACTCAATGATTTGCAAAAGTACCATGAAGATGGGTAACCATAAAATTAATGGTTAGTATCATCTATCTATTACATAACAAAAATTTGTCACACTCCAAAAAAATGTGAAATTTTGAATTAATGTATCTCATCACCTTTAGCTATACGACCTTGAGACCATCCAATTAGATTGTACATGGTAAAATTCTCTTAATTATTACCAACCACCAACTTCAATGATGACTTTCACATATATGACGATTCAAGACAAAATTTTTATCATACATGAATTTTATCAGACAGACAATGCTTATGTGTATTGATTTTGTACTCGAACAAATGGAGATCATCGTTATAACCACATATTAACAGTTTCAACTTTATGCAAAGAGAAACCTTAAAGCAGGAAATATTTGACAGTTTAAAAGATTCATAAGATAGTGCAGTCGACAAAAGTTAAAGACTATCTTACAATCTTCTAACATAGATTAAAAAAGTTACAACATGAATGGCTAACCACAACAGTTGTTATTCTGCTGAATTGGCTGTCCCTTCATCTGCATAGTCCTTGTAGACTTGCTTGCGGTCGGCTGAGTTGGAGGCTTATATTTACCATGAGTTGTTATGTGATATATTATGGGTAACATGGGAAGGTCCATGTTCAAGACATAATTTAAAGGATATGTTTTGTCTCATCATGTACTATAATTTGGTACATGAAAATATGTGGTTATTTTAGAATTGTTCTATTTGGTTAGTTATAAATATAGTTGAGTTTATTAAAAAAAAAAAAAAAAACCTTATAGTAATGTTTGATAAGTATCTTTTAAGAAATTTGATAGTATTTTATCAAATGGACGTATTCCTAGAGACTTTCTCTTTTGCTAGCTTGATCTTTAATCGCTTGGGAATGATTTGTTTGAACATTGTTGAGCATATTATATGGTTATAGAGTTTGTCTAAATTGGTTATATATGGTGGTTATGCAATCATAAAATTTACCACCTAGTTTATTAGTTTAGCACACCAAAAATAAATGGGTTAAAGGCTATAGCTAATGCATAGCTATATGTGGCTGAATTAATCCTTAATTATTACATAATAAGAATTCATTATAAAGCAAATAAGACTCATGTGGAACATCAAAATTTGACTTGTACCTGTCACCAAACAAATATGCTCTAAGAAACTTGGCTACAACACAAACAATCAAAGATTGAAGGAACTAAAATACACATATATATTATCAAGTAATAATCATTTGTACAGTAAGCTCTACTATGCTATCAAGTGCAGGCAACTGTCAAGTGCATATATATTTGCTGGAAAAGTAATTGTTAGCACATATAAGTTTTGATAGATACAATTTAGACACTAATTCATCAACATTAAAGTATAAAAATAAAACTTTGTCATGCCTACTACACTGCTAAAATGAAATAATTATTTTGAAAACTCACATCAATTATATGATGCTGAAACCACTCCTCTGTTCCAATTTTGTTTTTGTAGACCTGTAAATAGGACCACCAAGCAATACATATAACCATGTCAGTATAACAGATATAATAATTTATATAACAATACATATAACAAGGTCATTAGAGAGAGATAGAGGACCACTAAGACACATAATACATATAACAAAAGTCATGTGGGATCGAAGCAAAAGCAGATCTCTATCTCTCACTTTCGTACAAAACACAAACAAAAGCAAAGCTTTCTATCTCTCACTCTTTAAAATCCTTTTCCACTCTTATTCTATCTCTCAATCTCTTACTTTCATACAAATAAATAAATAAATAAATAAACAAACAAAAAAACATAAACAAAAACAAAAGCAGGGCTCTCTATATCTCACTCTTGAAAATATTTTTTTGCTCTTCTTCTACCTCTTTATGTCTCACAAAACACAACACTCTCTATGTCACAAAATCCATGTGTGTGTAGACTTTGTGTGTGTTAAAAACCCAATGATTGAAACAAAATGAGTGTGTGAATCTTTGTTAAAGTGTTTGTTTTCTAGATTTCTCAAAAACCCATAAATCCCTAGTCATTGATTTTTAATCAGCAAATAAAAATGAGATGACAGTAAAATAAAAACAAGAGATACAGAAGAAACCTGAGATGAAACTGAAAAACCCAAACTTCAATCTATGATGTGAGATGAAGAAGATGAGTTTGGAATGGCAAGGAATGTGTAAACTCCTAGCTCTGACTTCTAAAGTCCCAACGTTAGAAATTAAGTTAGAGAGATAATATATAACTCTCTACATTTAATTGATTTAATTTCATAGCCTTCGAAATTTATTCATTTAGAATATGACGAAATTCGTCGTATTAAAAAGTTTAGTAACGTCCCAATGAAAATCCAAGTTAGGAAATCCAAGATTTTAGTAAAGGATAATCGAATTAAAATTCGATTAAAAGAGAGAGTCAAGGTAAATGAAATAAGCTTAGCGTTTGTAAGATAAATTCTAACGAAACGAGAAGTAAATTAAATGATGAAAGCTAACTTAGAAACAATTATGGATGGACTAATATGAGAATCAAGAGAAAGAGATGAGATTTAGATAAAATTTAAGAGAGTTGGGCCAAGTTGTAATTAAGAGAAATTGATGACTATATATATCACACTTAAGCTGAAATTTTTCAGCAAACACACAGCACCTTTCAGTCATTAGTCGAGAGAGTTCGAGAGAGAGAGAGAATAGCTGCTGCCGTGACCAAGGAAGAGAGAACCAAAAGAAAGAAGAAGAAGGAAGTGATCAGCAGCAGAAACCGTCCAGAACAGCAAAGGAGTAGAGCAGGACGGCAGCAGAACGCGAGCTGGTCGCGAGCAGAACCAGTCGCGCGAGGAACTGACGCGAGCTCGAGCAGGACACCTCGCGTGAGGGCGATCCAAGGCAGTAAAACTGCAGTATCTGGGCAGCAAAGGAAGAGGACGAGCAGAAGAAGGAGAGGTGCAGGTCTGGTCGAGCAGAAACAGAGCAGAAACGGACCAGAACGCGAGCTGAATCGCGAGCGCATCCGCGAGCAGAATCGCGACGAGCTGGTCGGCCAAGGAAGAAAGAACCTCCCAACCAGCCTTCCATCCCCTCAATCCACCTCTTAGGGTCCCTAGTAAGTCATCTAAACTCTCCAAGCAAGCTCTAAGTGAGATTACAATCTATTTTCTTCAATTTGCTGCTGAAACAGAACAGAAATTGTGACAGCTCTTGTTGTTGTTGTTGTGTTGTTGATTTGGTTGATTAAATTGCTTTTAAATCTTGTTAGAACCTCATGAGATTGTTATAGAATCATCAAGGATGAGTTTTGAGTGTAATAGCTGCCTTAAATTGATGTAAATGGGCTGTTACACCCTCCCTCAAAATAGAAACCGAAAATGGTGTTTTATGCACACCAAGTGATTGAGAAAAGTTTTGAGTGAATTTTGAGCACTCTAATGACTAAGTTAGATTTATGTATGTATTAGAGACTTGAAGGGCAGTAGTTAGACCTTGAAATTAGATGGTTTTGAAATCAATTTCAAGCCTTAAAGAGGTTGGAAAAGTTAGAGGAGATTTAGAGTTGCAAAAAGGGGAAAATTTGACAATATTGGTGAACCCGAGCTCAAATTTGAGCTAGAGGAGACCTGACCGTATTTGGTTTATTTGGGGGTGTTCTACACCTCAAATGATGCCTAGGAACCATAGAAAACCATAGGTTTTGGAACGGATCGAATCCGATAAAAATTGTGCAAGTTATGCATAATATAGTGCCGTTAGAGCTCTGAGAAGTGAAACGGCTAGCTTAATGCAATTTTTATGGCTTGAAATGAGTTTGGTTAGTCATTATTAGTTAAATGAAGTTTAGTTATGGAAGAAAATCTAGCGTCGCTAACCCGAAACCAAGAGTTTGCAAAACATACATTAAATTGCGCCCGAAAGTGTCCAAAACGGACGTTTTCTTTAGATTTGACATAGCAAACAATAATATTTCTTAACGAAATTTGACGTATGACTAGAATGGGATATAAGTGAGGCATAGGAAAAAGAACGAAGGAAAACGGAGCCCGGAGCAGCAGGTTATCGTCTGTTCTGTCAAGGGCTGTCCATTTTAAATAAAATTGTGATTTTTCGTTTTAAGCCTCTGACAAGTAAACGGACCGTGTGGAGATATCCCTAGGGGTCCAAAACTAAAAATTTTCCACAAGGATCGGGATTAGAGAGTCTCGATTGAGTAGAAACAAGTTAGGAGGATATATAGAGAAAAATGGTCTTAGTTGAGATTCTTGACCTTATAGTTGAGAATTGAGTTTTGTTATTAATAATGATGAGAAAATATTGTGTAGGTGACGAGCCTCGTCGAGACGCTTGACACGGAGTGACGCGGCTTCAAGGTAAGTGGTTCGCCACTTATGAGTGTTTAAATTCTATATCAATTCATGATTATTCGTAATGGATATTGTAACTAAGTAAGAAATGAAAATGAAAAGGATTTTCAATGTTAATGTTCAAGTTAAGCATATAGATTCCTATGGAATCTATATTGTACTAGAAACTAATACTAAGTTGTTATAGAAAGAGTAAAATGAGAAAGTTTTCAGAAGATGTAAAACTAGTGAGTTTTGTGCTTTTGCATTTGAAGAAATTGATTATAAAACCCATGTATATGCCTTAAGAGTTTATGAGAGTTAGCGCTACGTGATGACGCAGAAAATTCCGTCCGTAGTCGCTCAGAGTATAGAGAAATTAGCACTACGAGATGATGCAGAAAATTCCGTCCGTAGTTGCTCAGTTTCCTAGAAAATATAAGCGCTACGTTGCGATCCAGAAAATTCCGCACGTAGTTGGTTAATTAATAATTAGCGCTACGAAGCGATGCAGTAAATTCCGCTCGTAGTTGCCTAGAGTTTTTAGAACTACATTTGCGATGCAGAAAATCCCGCATTGTAGTTGCTCAGTGATAAGATTTAGCGCCCTACGTACGATGCAGTAAATTTCGTAACGTAGTGGTTGAGATGTATTAGTAAGCTTCACGTTGGCGTTAGTTAAAATCGCCCGTGATGGTTAGAACGAGTCAAGGGTATACATGGAGAGTTTTAAAGAAAATTTTAAGACTTATAAATTGTATGTTAGTATGTGTGATATGATATCCTATGATGTTATCGCACTAACTTGTTGTTCGTTTTGTAGCTTGTTTGTTTTCATTTCGTGCCACCGCCGGACGAGACCGACTTTTGCTTATATATATATATATAACTATAGGTGGGCAATCGCGCAAGACGCTGGGATATATTTTGTATATGTATTTAATCGCGTATATTTGAATTTGAATGTTGTAGGGCTTGTAAAAGTGATAAGTATTCTTGCATTTATACATTTGGTGCACTTGTGTATCTTATGAATTGTTTATGTTTATGAAACTGTGATGAATGATGCATGATTGAGAATAAAGAAGTTGGGAGGTTTACAGAAATAGTTGAAGTGTTGTTTCTTGACAGGTAAATTTTGGTTTATCAAAAATGCAGTCGTTATGCTGTCGAAAATTTTATAAAATGAGTTTGAAATAGAATCGAGAAAAATTATATCACTCCCAACTAGTTTAAAAGAAAACTGAATTTTTGAGTTTAAACGAGTAAACCGGAAAAAAGTTAGGGTTCGCTTCTCGGATTTCTTCGATCCGACAAGTCGGTTTCGATAAGTCCGTTGAAGTGCCCGGCAGGATCCTCCAGACAAGAGCATAGATAAGGTCTGGGAAGGGTCCTGTCAAGTTGGTATCAGAGCCCGGTTCTCGTTCAGCTAAGAAACAGTTTTCAGAGAGAGTTTTGAAAGAAAAGTTGAGTTATTTCGCATAAATGATGCGTCAGTAATGCATAAAGTAAAGCATGAGTTTTATTGCTCGTTTTGAGCATGTTGAGTATGCATGAGATTTCGAGTTAATATTGATTGAGATTATCATGCCAGATTATATTGAGTTAGTTGCTGAACTTGAAATTTTGATTGTGGCTATTAGTGTGCTAGTACACACTTAGCTATGCAGCGTCGAGATCGTCCGAGGACGAGACAGGCAGCCGTAGAGGCACCCACACCAGATAGAGAGCAGGTTGACGAGTCTGTCAACGTGCCAGAGAGTTCTGCACACCCAGAGCCATCACAGTCAGTACGACCAGAGCCTGCCCCAGGACTTATTCCAGGGCAGATGGAACAGATGGCGCAGATGCTAGCAGCGGCCCTTCAGCAGCCGCGAGAGTCTGGGATATCGATTGAGCGCGCCCGTAAATTAGGCGCGAAGCCGTATGATGGCAACGGAGACCCTGAGAGAGCGTTGTCTTGGTTAGAGGCAAACGAGGAGATCTTTCATATGATGGGGTGTACCGAGGAGCAAATGGTCTCCTATTTCGCCTTTCTACTTAAAGATCGCGCCAAGGACTGGTGGAAGGCGCATCAGAGAGCCCACTCAGAGGGAGTCACCTGGGCCGAGTTTAAGAGAGAGTTTACAGACAGATTTTTCCCCAAGAGCTATAAGGATGCTAAAATACAAGAATTTTATAGATTGGAGTAGGGGGACTCCTCAGTGCCAGAATATGAGAAGAAGTTTTCAGAGTTGATCTGCCTCGTTCCATTCTTTGCGGAGAATGAGGAAGAAAAGATCAACAGATTTATGGCAGGTCTTAACCCCGCGGTTAGGACCATTGTAACATCTGCCTCGCATACTAGATATGGACAGCTGGTAGAGGCAGCCACCAGAGTAGAGCAGAGCGCACAGACCGCTGTAGAGTCCAAGTCAAAATTCAGTCAGAAGCGGAGCTGGACCGGTAGCCATCAGGGAGAGTCCAGCAAGGTACCCAAGAGTGGGCAGCGCTCAGCAGGGTCACAGAGTCGGCAGCAGAGTCAGAGACCCCAGACCAGTCAGAGTTCTATTCGTTCATCAGCAGGGTCCAGGAGCCAGCAGAGCTGGAGGAGCCGACCAGTGTGTGATAGGTGTGGCCGGTTACACTACGGTGAGTGCCTACAGGGCAAGACCGGATGCTTTCGGTGTGGACGGGAGGGCCATTTTATGAGAGACTGTCCTACTGCAGGTAGAGATATACCCCCCAGAGGACAGCCAGGTAGACCTCCCAGAGCACCGACAGGTAGACCCCGCAGTCAGGCCGCCAAAGTATATACAGTGACCCAGCAGGCGGCAGATGCTACACCAGATGTGGTCACAGGTACCATCTCTTTATTTGATGTTGATGCTCATGTATTGGTGGACCCAGGAGCCACCCATTCTTTTATTTCTCGAGAGTTCATAGATAGAGTCGGGATAGAGTTGAGTCCGACCCAGTGTAGCATGGTAGTGTCACTTCCCACAGGTGATTCGCTTGTTGCGGATAGAGTGTATATGGGAAGTAAAGTGACGATAGCAAGTCATGAGTTCGACGCTAATTTAATAGTACTCGATATTCATGACTTTGACATCATTTTGGGCATGGATTGGTTATCCAAGCATCGTGCGACCGTAGATTGCTATAGAAAAGAGGTTCAGTTCAGCAAGCCTGGGGAACCAGATGTAATCTTTTGTGCAGAGCGGAAAATACTCTCTACAAGTTTAGTAAGCGTGATCCGAGCGAATAAGATGCTTCGTAAAGCATGCCAGGGGTACTTAGTCTATGCAATAGAAGTTAGCGGCAGTGAGCTACAGTTGACAGAAGTTCCGGTGGTAAACGAGTTCTCTGATGTATTTCCCGAGGACCTTCCAGGACTACCTCCGGATAGAGAGATCGAGTTCGAGATTGAGCTAGCACCAGGCACAGAACCCATTTTTATAGCTCCGTATCGGATGGCACCAGTTGAGCTGAAGGAATTGAAAGTGCAAATGGAAGAGTTGTTAAGCAAAGGTTTCGTCAAGACTAGTACATCACCGTGGGGAGCTCCGGTGCTGTTTGTAAAAAAAAAAGAAGAGAAAGATGGAAGCCTTCGTTTGTGTATTGATTATAGACAGTTAAACAAAGTAACCATCTGGAATCAGTATCCATTGCCAAGAATCGACGACTTGTTCGACTAGTTACAGAGAGCTAAAGTCTTCTCAAGGATAGATCTACAGTCAGAATATCATCAGCTGAAGGTGCGTAGGGAAGATGTTCCCAAGACGGCCTTCAGAACCAGATATGAGCATTATGAGTTCTTGGTGATGCCATTCGGCTTAACCAACGCCCCAGCAACCTATATGGATCTGATGAACTATGTCTTCAGATCCTACTTAGACAAGTTTGTCATAGTATTCATCGATGGCATCTTGGGGTATTCAAGTAGTAGAGAGGAACATGTAGAGCACTTGAGGATTGTATTGCAGACTCTAAGAGAGCATCAGCGTTATGCAAAGTTTAGCAAGTGCCAGTTTTGGCTAGATCGCGTGGCATTTCTGGGACATGTAGTATCAGCAGAGGGTATTTCAGTAGATCCCCAGAAGATAGAAGCTATTGTAGATTGGAAGCCACCCACGAGTGTAACAGAAGTCAGAAGCTTCTTGGGTTTAGCTGGGTATTACAGAAAATTTGTAGAAGGATTCTCCAAGATAGCTACTCCACTAACAAAGTTAACAAGAAAAGAAGAGAAGTTCATCTGGTCAGAAGCCTGTCAGAGCAGTTTTGATGAGTTAAAGCAAAGGTTGACTATAGCACCAATGCTTACACTTCCCTCAGGAAGTGAAGGATTTACAGTATATTGCGATGCCTCCAGGCAAGGTTTAGGTTGTGTGTTGATGCAGCATGATAGAATGATAGTTTATGCTTCAAGGCAATTAAAGAAGCATGAAGTGAACTATCCAACACACGACTTAGAGTTAGCAGCTGTAGTGTTCGCTTTGAGAATATGGCGACACTATCTCTATGGAGTACCTTGCAGGATCTTCACAGATCACAAAAGCCTACAATATTTGTTCACGCAGAAAGACTTGAACATGAGACAGAGAAGGTGGATAGAGCTTATTAAAGACTATAACTGCACCATCAAATACCACCCAGGCAAAGAAAATGTAGTAGCAGATGCACTAAGCAGGAAACCCATTAGTTCCCTAGCCCAGCCTAAAGCAGAGTACTTGTAGATGCTAGTAGAGTTGAGATCTATGAGGGTCAGTTTAGATACAGCAGAATCAGGCGCTCTAGTAGCAGCTTTCCATGTTCGGCCAGTGTTAGTAGATAGAGTTAGAGACTTACAAGCTCATGATAAATACTTGATGAATTGAGAAGCAAGATAGAGGCTGGACAGCAGAGTAGCTTCACTTTGCGAAGTGATGGAACACTAGTGTTGGGCCAAAGATTATGCGTGCCAGATGTAACAGATTTGAAGAAAGAAATCATGGAAGAGGCACACTCCTCTGCATATGCTATGCATCCAGGGAGTACGAAGATGTATTGGACTCTGAGAGACCACTATTGGTGGAGAGGTATGAAGAGAGAGATAGCAGAGTTCGTATCCAAGTACCTAACTTGTCAACAGATCAAGATTGAGCATCAGAAACCAGTAGGTTTACTACAACCTTTATCCATTCCTGAGTGGAAATGGGAAAGGATCACGATGGATTTCATGACAGGACTTCCCAGGACACAGCGTGGACATGATGCCATTTGGGTTATCGTAGATAGACTGACGAAGTCGGCCCACTTTATTGCTGTTAATCAGACCTATTCTTTGGAAAGATATGCACAGTTGTATGTAGATGAGATTGTGAGGCTACATGGCGCACTACTATCTATTGTATCAGATAGAGATTCTCGCTTCACTTCTCGATTTTGGCCGAAGCTACAAGATGCCATAGGCACCAGATTACACTTCAGTACTGCTTTTCACCCACAGACAGATAGCCAATCAGAGAGAACCATCCAGACTCTCGAAGATATGTTGAGAGCCTATGTGATGGAATTCAAGGGGAGTTGGGATAATTACCTAGCATTGATAGATTTTGCCTACAACACTAGCTATCAGTCGAGTATTGGTATGGCACTTTATGAGGCATTGTATGGCAGAAAGTGCAAAATCCCAGTCTGTTGGGACGAAGTGGGGGAGAGAAGATTAATTGGCCCAGAGATTGTCCAAGATACAATCGAGAAAGTAAATATGATAAGGGAGCGGTTGAAGATAGCAAGCGATAGACAGAAAAGTTATGCGGACAATCGAAGAAAAGATTTACAGTTTGAAGTAGGTGATCAAGTGTTTCTACGAGTCTCGCCCTGGAAGGGTATTTTGAGATTCGGAAAACGTGGAAAGTTGAGCCCTCGATACATAGGCCCCTATGAGATAGTAGACAAAGTGGGTGAAGTGGCTTATCGATTGAGGCTACCATCAGAGTTAGCCAACATCCATGACGTGTTCCACGTCTCTATGTTACGCAAGTACATAGCTGATCCTTCTCACATTCTGCAAGAGCAACCAGTTCAGTTGAAGGAAAACTTGACCTACGAGGAGCATCCAGTAGAAATCCTAGATCGTAGAGATCAAGTGTTGCGTAATAAAGTGATTCCGTTAGTGAAGGTGTTATGGCGAAATCATGGGGCAGAAGAGGCTACATGGGAGCCCGAAGCACAGATGCGTGCCCAATATCCTCAGTTGTTTGTATGAGGTATGCAATTTAAATTTCGAGGACGAAATTTTTATAAGGGGGGAAGAAATTGTAAACTCCTAGCTCTGACTTCTAAAGTCCCAACGTTAGAAATTAAGTTAGAGAGATAATATATAACTCTCTACATTTAATTGATTTAATTTCATAGCCTTCGAAATTTATTCATTTAGAATATGACGAAATTCGTCGTATTAAAAAGTTTAGTAACGTCCCAATGAAAATCCAAGTTAGGAAATCCAAGATTTTAGTAAAGGATAATCGAATTAAAATTCGATTAAAAGAGAGAGTCAAGGTAAATGAAATAAGCTTAGCGTTTGTAAGATAAATTCTAACGAAACGAGAAGTAAATTAAATGATGAAAGCTAACTTGGAAACAATTATGGATGGACTAATATGAGAATCAAGAGAAAGAGATGAGATTTAGATAAAATTTAAGAGAGTTGGGCCAAGTTGTAATTAAGAGAAATTGATGACTATATATATCACACTTAACCTGAAATTTTTCAGCAAACACACAGCACCTTTCAGTCATTAGTCGAGAGAGTTCGAGAGAGAGAGAGAATAGCTGCTGCCGTGACCAAGGAAGAGAGAACCAAAAGAAAGAAGAAGAAGGAAGTGATCAGCAGCAGAAACCGTCCAGAACAGCAAAGGAGTAGAGCAGGACGGCAGTAGAACGCGAGCTGGTCGCGAGCAGAACCAGTCGCGCGAGGAACTGACGCGAGCTCGAGCAGGACAGCTCGCGTGAGGGCGATCCAAGGCAGTAAAACTGCAGTATCTGGGCAGCAAAGGAAGAGGACGAGCAGAAGAAGGAGAGGTGCAGGTCTGGTCGAGCAGAAACAGAGCAGAAACGGACCAGAACGCGAGCTGAATCGCGAGCGCATCCGCGAGCAGAATCGCGACGAGCTGGTCGGCCAGGGAAGAAAGAACCTCCCAACCAGCCTTCCATCCCCTCAATCCACCTCTTAGGGTCCCTAGTAAGTCATCTAAACTCTCCAAGCAAGCTCTAAGTGAGATTACAATCTATTTTCTTCAATTTGTTGCTGAAACAGAACAGAAATTGTGACAGCTCTTGTTGTTGTTGTTGTGTTGTTGATTTGGTTGATTAAATTGCTTTTAAATCTTGTTAGAACCTCATGAGATTGTTATAGAATCATCAAGGATGAGTTTTGAGTGTAATAGCTGCCTTAAATTGATGTAAATGGGCTGTTACACCCTCCCTCAAAATAGAAACCGAAAATGGTGTTTTATGCACACCAAGTGATTGAGAAAAGTTTTGAGTGAATTTTGAGCACTCTAATGACTAAGTTAGATTTATGTATGTATTAGAGACTTGAAGGGCAGTAGTTAGACCTTGAAATTAGATGGTTTTGAAATCAATTTCAAGCCTTAAAGAGGTTGGAAAAGTTAGAGGAGATTTAGAGTTGCAAAAAGGGGAAAATTTGACAATATTGGTGAACCCGAGCTCAAATTTGAGCTAGAGGAGACCTGACCGTATTTGGCTTATTTGGGGGTGTTCTACACCTCAAATGATGCCTAGGAACCATAGAAAACCATAGGTTTTGGAACGGATCGAATCCGATAAAAATTGTGCAAGTTATGCATAATATAGTGCCGTTAGAGCTCTGAGAAGTGAAACGGCTAGCTTAATGCAATTTTTATGGCTTGAAATGAGTTTGGTTAGTCATTATTAGTTAAATTAAGTTTAGTTATGGAAGAAAATCTAGCGTCGCTAACCCGAAACCAAGAGTTTGCAAAACATACATTAAATTGCGCCCGAAAGTGTCCAAAACGGACGTTTTCTTTAGATTTGACATAGCAAACAATAATATTTCTTAACGAAATTTGACGTATGACTAGAATGGGATATAAGTGAGGCATAGGAAAAAGAACGAAGGAAAACGGAGCCCCGAGCAGCAGGTTATCGTCTGTTCTGTCAAGGGCTGTCCATTTTAAATAAAATTGTGATTTTTCGTTTTAAGCCTCTGACAAGTAAACGGACCGTGTGGAGATATCCCTAGGGGTCCAAAACTAAAAATTTTCCACAAGGATCGGGATTAGAGAGTCTCGTTTGAGTAGAAACAAGTTAGGAGGATATATAGAGAAAAATGGTCTTAGTTGAGATTCTTGACCTTATAGTTGAGAATTGAGTTTTGTTATTAATAATGATGAGAAAATATTGTGTAGGTGACGAGCCTCGTCGAGACGCTTGACACGGAGTGACACGGCTTCGAGGTAAGTGGTTCGCCACTTATGAGTGTTTAAATTCTATATCAATTCATGATTATTCGTAATGGATATTGTAACTAAGTAATAAATGAAAATGAAAAGGATTTTCAATGTTAATGTTCAAGTTAAGCATATATATTCCTATGGAATCTATATTGTACTAGAAACTAATACTAAGTTGTTATAGAAAGAGTAAAATGAGAAAGTTTTCAGAAGATGTAAAACTAGTGAGTTTTGTGCTTTTGCATTTGAAGAAATTGATTATAAAACCCATGTATATGCCTTAAGAGTTTATGAGAGTTAGCGCTACGTGAGGACGCAGAAAATTCCGTCCGTAGTCGCTCAGAGTATAGAGAAATTAGCACTACGAGATGATGCAGAAAATTCCGTCCGTAGTTGCTCAGTTTCCTAGAAAATATAAGCGCTACGTTGCGATCCAGAAAATTCCGCACGTAGTTGGTTAATTAACAATTAGCGCTACGAAGCGATGCAGTAAATTCCGCTCGTAGTTGCCTAGAGTTTTTAGCACTACATTTGCGATGCAGAAAATCCCGCATTATAGTTGCTCAGTGATAAGATTTAGCGCCCTACGTACGATGCAGTAAATTTCGTAACGTAGTGGTTGAGATGTATTAGTAAGCTTCACGTTGGCGTTAGTTAAAATCGCCCGTGATGGTTAGAACGAGTCAAGGGTATACATGGAGAGTTTTAAAGAAAATTTTAAGACTTATAAATTGTATGTTAGTATGTGTGATATGATATCCTATGATGTTATCGCACTAACTTGTTGTTCGTTTTGTAGCTTGTTTGTTTTCATTTCGTGCCACCGCCGGACGAGACCGACTTTTGCTTATATATATATATATATATCTATAGTTGGGCAATCGCGCAAGACGCTGGGATATATTTTGTATATGTATTTAATCGCGTATATTTGAATTTGAATGTTGTAGGGCTTGTAAAAGTGATAAGTATTCTTGCATTTATACATTTGGTGCACTTGTGTATCTTATGAATTGTTTATGTTTATGAAACTGTGATGAATGATGCATGATTGAGAATAAAGAAGTTGGGAGGTTTACAGAAATAGTTGAAGTGTTGTTTCTTGACAGGTAAATTTTGGTTTATCAAAAATGCAGCCGTTATGCTGTCGAAAATTTTATAAAATGAGTTTAAAATAGAATCGAGAAAAATTATATCACTCCCAACTAGTTTAAAAGAAAACTGAATTTTTGAGTTTAAACGAGTAAACCGGTTGAAGAAAGTTAGGGTTCGCTTCTCAGATTTCTTCGATCCGACAAGTCGGTTTCGATAAGTCCGTTGAAGTGCCCGGCAGGATCCTCCAGACAAGAGCATAGATAAGGTCTGGGAAGGGTCCTGTCAGAATGAGTTGGGAGTGGCGGGGAACCAAGAAAATTTTCCCTCCCCAAATTTTTGGTCTCTAATTAAATATGTGGTTTCTTGTATCTACCTATAATCGAGCATGGGCTATTTGTGTGCTCTCTAATTAAATAACTAGCATGGGTTACTACCGTGCTCTCTAATAAGATATCCAAACATTCATTACGGGTTTTTATTGGCCCGTACTAGATACATGTTATTGGACAACTCTATTACGGGCTTTTAAAAACCCGTGCTTAATTACATTTTTTAACATGAGTCATTTGTGTTTGTAATAATTAAACCGTGATAGTAAATGATTTTTGTTGTAGTGTTATTTTGTTTTTAAAGCTAAAATAAATTAGAAATCTATCAAGATTATCGAAATTAACTAATACTTGCACGATCTGGAAACCTACTTTGATAATTGAGAGACAACTACGCCCATAATAAATGAAGAAAATTATATCGTCTGGATATTTACTTATATAGTCTAGATATTTATTTTCAAGAGACAACTACTCATAATAAAGATCAACTATATGAAAATAGGCCTAAGACAATGCACAAAATACATTATTGTAACTTTTTTAAACATGCGAGTGCACATTGCTGATATGCATGTTGTTATAGTGCTTAAGGGCTTTAACAACTTACAACGTGCATTGTCTTAGGATTTATGACAACACACACTACACGTTGAAATAAGTTACAACAATGTGCATCTATGACAACATTAGATGCATGTTGTCATAGATGTTGAAAGCAACATGATGTGCACATTGCAATTAACTCTTACAGCAACGTTAGATACACGTTGATATAGATATTAAAGACAACATTATATGCATGTTGTTATTGACTTTTAAAGTAACATTACATGCATGTTGTCATAGATGTTGAATGTTGAATTGTTAATAATTTTTTCATTAATAATTATTGATAATTACATGCACAATGCCATATTAATAATTTCATAATAGAGTAAGTGTGAAGTTTAGAATTTTCTTTATTTAGAAGAAATAAAATTTTTTTCAAATGAATATTGTTTTTGGATGAATAGTATTTTTAAGTGAATAGTGATTTTCGGATTCATAAAACCCAAAATTCCCTCTCTATTGTAAAAATATTTTTTTTTTCGTGAATAATGTTTCCGTGTGAATAGTATCCGTGAGAATAGTGATTTTCGGAAAACGGACCACACGAATCAAAAGTTCCGGAATTAGCATTACAGTTAAATGAAATTAAGACAGATCAAAGATAAGTCCATTTGAAAAGATTTTAAGTGATCCGAAATTATTGAACGAAAACACTCTATTCGATACTAGTACCATATATAGTATTTATGAAGAAATAAAATAAATTAAAGTGCCTAAATGAAAAATTAAATTTTCAGAATAATTTCCTAATAGAATAGAAATGATTGATAAGTTCTCGGATATATCTGAATGAGTAAATTGAGTTTCGATAAATCCTCGGATAGTCCAGTAATAATTAATAAAATTCTCAGGAAAGTTCGGATGGGTAAATTGAATTCTAATGAAATTCTTGGACGGGCCGGATATGGTTCGAATGATAAATTGAATTCTAGTATATTTCTTGGGAAGTCTGGGGATGATTTTTAATTTCGAAATCATAAAATAACCTAAAACTGACGGATCCGGATAAGTGACCGAATTCTAATGAAGTTTCCGAATGTGAAATTAGATTATAATAAATTTTTCAAATGAACCTGAAGTGATTCCGAATACGAAAAAGAACATTTTAGGAAATTGGAAGACTTGAAAAAGATGCATGAAGTGAGACACTTATAATGAGATGAATGGAAGAGTGAATACATGCAAGACAAGTGTCATAAATGGATGAATAAAGTGAGACAAGCATATGGTGTTTATGAAGGAGATTGTCACAAGTGGCAATTAAATAATCAAGCATATATAATGGAAGCAAGCAAGAAGAATTCAGTTTTGGAAGGTGGAGGCCGAATGCTTGACAAGGGAAGATGAAGCTAGTCTTGAAGAAAATAGTCACATGCATGAGGGTAAATCAACATAGAACCCATTTCCATTCCTTCTGGAAGGTAAGCTTTAGTTTCCATGGAATTTTATTAGGATTTGGAAGAATTTTTGTGAAATAATGTTTGAGTTTTAAGATTTAAACCTCATTAGTGTGGAGGTTGAAATGTGTGTGAATTTGATGTGGAATTGGTTGTGGAAATGGGCATGCATATGTGTAGATATTCGGCCAAAGGATGATGTGCGGATTGAATGAATTTTGGATGTGTTTTCCATGAGTTTTGATGTGTGAAATGCTTTGCAATATTGATTTTTGGTGTGTGTATGAATTCGATCAAGAGGGGTTGATTTGGTTCCTTTAGAGTTTGAATTATTTGGATAGTTTTCATGCTTGAAAATGTGTTAAAGAAGATAGATTTTAGTGTTGAAATGGAAAACAAAAATTGGTGGGTGTGTTTAGTGTATATTTTACCAAAGGGGTATTTTGGTAATGAAAAATTGTTTTTGATTGGGTTATGTTATTTTAGGGAATATTTGGATGATAGAATTAGTATGGAAATTGAAAAAGGATTCGTTGAACGTTAAATGACCTCTTTACGATTAAATATTTCGTAATTGCTCAAAAGTGGTATTTGGTGAAAATAAATGAAATTTACATTGTTCCTTGATGTGTTTGAATGTGAATTGATGAGAAAACACAAAAAGAATAATGATATGACAAGGTATTAGGTTCAACCATATAAGAAAGTATGGATTCGAAAATGAAGTTTGCTCCGTTCGTATGAATTTAGACTTTATTCGATGTGTTTTTCGTGTTCAAATAATTAGAATTTCGAACCGAAAGATAATGCCAGTAATCAAAGTTAAAACGACTTGAAATGGGGTGTTTTGAAATACTAGAATGATTGGATATTTGTGTGGGTTGATACGTAGTTATGAGATATATGTGTGTGAATTACGTTGGTTGCGACGTAACCTAAAAATAGAATACGAAAATGTGTAGATTACGCGAAGACAAAGAAACTTTCCCGTTGAGTTTGAAATTCATAGCAAGCTAGGGAATAAGGTGAGTGCCCTAATGAAAATGATTTGATATGTTATTATTTCTACTCACATTGGTTTTATATGTTAATATAAATTCATGCTATTGTTTATTAGGAATTGATTTTGATGTGATAAATGAATTTTCATACGAGAACCTTTATGCATGAATATTTAAAAGTTTGCATGAAATGTGAGATTTATGATGAAAAGTAAATGTTTGAAAATGTTTTTATAGCCTATGGTATATCTTGCTGTTATTTCCGATATTAGTAGAGTACCCTAAAGCGATGTAGGATTTTTATTATTTCTATTCGTATTGGTTTTATATGTTAATTTAAATTTATGCTGTCATTGATTGAGAATTGATTTTTATGTGATAAATGAATTTTCATACGAGAACCTTTATGCATGAATATTTAAAAGTTTGCATGAAATGTGAGATTTATGATAAAAAGTAAAAGTTTCAAAATGTCTTTATAGCCTATGGTATATCTTGCTGTTATTTTCGATATTAGTAGAGTACCCTAAAGCGATGTAGGATTCCGCTTGGGAGACGATGTAAGATTCCACTCCCCAAAGAGTATATTTTAAGCTAGCTAACTACTTGAGACGATGTAGGATTCCGCTCCATAATGATGTGGGATTCTGCTATGTAATACCGAACACATATGGCCTGAGATGATGTAGGATTCTGCTCCGCCATATATCTATCCTAGAATACCATATGGAATAAAATGACAATGATTGGCTAGTTTTATTTAAAAGCTTTTTGAAAATATAAATTGTCATCATTGATATGTTTTATAGCAGAAAAGTGAATGAAAGTATGTAAAAATGTTGTGTTACTCACATTTCATTGATTGAAAAGCATTTCGTAATAATAGTTAATTTTAGAAAGTTGCTTTTCAATATATTACTTTAAATTCAGTTTACGATGAATATGTTGCATACAAATGATTATTCATGTTTTAACTTGTGTATGGTTCTCGAAATATTTATTTAAATACTGTAGCATGATTTTAGTTAAGAATTGTGTTTATAAAATGTTTTTAGGGAGAATAATTTTGAAAATAGTTTGAATAGAAATATTTGACACTCACTGAGCTTATTTAGCTCACCTCTAGTTTGTTGTTTTAAAAATAAAAATCTCCCAGGATCAGATACAAGTACGGACATTTCAACAGTAGGAACTTCGAATCCAGAGTAGACAAATATCGTTGGGTGCAGCTGTGAATAATTTTTTAGTTTGTACATGTATGATATTATTACTTTGAAACTTGTGAAACATGTTATATGTAAACACATGCAACCTTTGAAATATATATATATATATATATACAAATAGGTCTTTTTACATTTTTTTAATTATTATTATTATTATTATTGCAGCATAGCAACACCATTTCAAATACCGAAAGAACGTGAATAACACAATTTGAATTTAGAATGCATTGTTGGATCGCATGGGCTTTCTTAATTCATACACATTGGACCCATCATAGACTGATCCAAAATGAAATCTCCTTTCTTAGTAGCAATTATATGTCAAAATTAAATGCGTGATTTCAACACTCTTCTGCATTCTTATACTTGTGATAGGTCTGTGCAACCTTTTCATATTTGTAATATTATGTTCACAGAATCTGAATCAAATTTGATGCAAACCAAATTAAACCTGAAAAAAAAAAAAAAAAAAGAAGGTTCCGTATAAATATTATTGATTAAGGAGTTTGTCAAGAAATTTTCCATCTTTAAAAAGAGATACCCAAGGATTGACCATCTACTTAATTAATTTCACACTATTATAGAAAATTATTAAATTTTACTCAAAGAGAGTGGTGGACGCTCACGTTACAAAAGATTCCAAAAATCATATCATCGTAAGTACACTTTTCGGCATTGGTGGTGGGGAGGTTTGTATTTTGACAACTTCTAGAAGGAAAAGATAATACTAGTAAAATGTTTTAGTTTAATGATAAACTACAGGCGCATGCAGCCCTACTAATTGCCTCGGGTTTGGTTTTTGGCTTTTTCATTTTTTAAATTTATAGGTCGGGAAAAGGGTGATTTGAACCCACAATTTTAATAATATGGAGTGAGAGAACCTCATAATTGAGTAATTTCAAACTTCATTGATTTTAGACTTGTCAGCCCTACCAAATGTATATGCATCAATAGAATATTCTTAATTAAAGATTCTTATCTCCACATGGATCCTTGTTATAAAATCTTATATTCTGCTATTTAGCCTTGTGAATTATAAATTTAACTACTTAATAATAACTTTCTAATTAGGAAATTAAATCCAAATACATCTCTCAAGTTATTTGGAGTAGTCTTTCATTTGTTTTACAAAACTTTTATTTAATAATTGAATCAGCATATTTTTAACTATTGGCTTAATTCATGCATATTGCATATATAATGACATAAGAAATTAATATTATAAGATCTAATTGTAGACGCATATTGCTACATAATTTATGTTTGAAAAATTAAGTTTCATAAGAACAACAAAAAACAAGAAAAGAAAAGTTCAATAAAAAGTTTATGAAAACGTTTTTATATCATCTAGCTACAGCTTCTGTAAATGCTGCATCACTAACCGAACAAAGCACTGGCTGTGTAGAAGATTCATTTTGTTCCTCTTCCTTTGATTGCTTTGACAAAGCAGGTTTCTTTGGCATCATTATATTTATGGTTTCATTTTGTGCATAGAGGAAACTTCTAGCATAGTTGATCTATCATTTGCTATCTTTTGAACACACAACAGAGCTATTTGCAAGCATCTCCTAATTTTGCAGCGAGAGGAATACGTATCATCCTGGGATGGATCTGTAAATTTCATGCCTCTGCATATGTACATATTCAAGAAGAGTTAAATTTTCATTTTCACCACATAAGAGGGAAACAACTTTTCCACTTATGATTTGAAGAAGTAGAAACCCAAAACTATAAATATCCAATTTGGTTGAGTATATTCCTCTTTTGACATAATTGGGTGGAATATAACCACTACATTGAATATACAATATAAATATTTGATTGAATTATATATAGAACAAATAAAAGCTTTGTCTACTTCTGAATCCAGTCGACCCAAGTTTTTGACCCAACACTGTAAAGAAAGCAAAATAAGAGCAAATAACAAGAGAAAGAGAAGAGGAAGAACAGTGTGTGCCCAATGATTTTTATAGAGAAGAGGAAGAATAGTGTGTGCACAATGATTTTTACGTGGTTCGGTAAAAAAAAATGCTTACGTCCACAATTGTGTTCTTTAGTTATTTTGACATAGTCACACTATATTATTGCTTATTTATTTTTCATATGGTTACAATGAATTTTCAACCTCTATTTATAGCGTGGGATGTTACAATTTGAGTACAAATAAAATAGGAAAGAGTTTCACATTAATTACATTTCCAAAACCGGTGTCCACCATATTAGAAATAGATTTTACCGATATAGGAATTTGATTTTATTTCTAATTCTGGTAGTTGAATCTTCCTCAATTTAGGCTATTGCCTTTCTGAAATATTCTCTTAATGAGCACTTTGAGCTGTGAACCGAACCTTACTCTAGACGACCTTGAGTTGAGTATAAAGCAGCCTTGACCGTAGTTGACTAACGACCTAAGAAATGTAGTAGTTAACTGAGAGCTCGTTCCTGCGAGCTGAATATTGGCGAACTAGGTCTTCGTCTATTGGGTCAATCTATTGGATCGATTCCTTAGGCTTTTACCAGCTCACTTTTGCGGTCCCAAATACACTCACAACATTAACCCTCCAACTCTCAGTGCGATCTATGAATTGGGAGCTCAAGATCACTAGTAAAAGTTGACGTGTCACGTTAAATCGTGCTGTTTTTTTTTAAAAATTCTGTCCCATTACATGACTTGTGGCGACTTTTCAGGTAACCGCATCAGTTGCATGTAAAACTCAAAAATTTTGTTTTATAATAAATAATTATTTTTATGATAAATAGTATTTTCGGATGAATAGTATTTCCAGATGAATAACATTTTTTGGATGAATAGTATTTTTGGATGAATAGTAATTTCGAATAAATAGTGATTTTTTGATTGGTAAAACTCAGAATTTCCTCTTTATGGGAGAAATGAAATTTTTTCAGTGAATAGTATTTTCGTGTGAATAGTGTCAATATGAATAGTGATTTTTAGAAAGTGGACCTCGCAAATCAAAAGTTTCAGAATTAGTACAATAGTTAAATGAAACTGAGACGGATCAAAGATGAGCTCATTTGAAGAGATTGTAAGTGATCTGAAGTTATTGGACAAAAATACTTTATTCGATTTTAGTATTATATATAGTATTTATAGAGAAATAAAATAAATTAAAGTACCTAGATGAAAAATTAAATTTCAAGAATAATTTCTTAATAGAACATAAATGATTAATAAAATTCCTGGATAAATCCGGATGAGTAAATTGAGTTTCGATAAAATTCTCGGATAGTCCGGTAATAATTAATAAAATTCTCGGGAAAGTTCGGATGAATAAGTTGAATTCTAATAAAATTCTCAAGTGGATTGGAGATGGTTAGAATGATAAATTAAATTCTAGTATATTTCCCAGGAAGTTCGGAGATGATTTTTATTTGCAAAATAATAGAATAATTTAAAGTGACCGAATCCGGAGGTATAATCGAATTCTAATAAAATTCTAGATGTGAAATTGAGTTATAATAAAATTTACATATGGATCGGAAATGATTTTGAAAATGGAAATCGAAAAGTGTGAATGAATGCATGAAGTGGGACATTTGCTATGAAAAGAAAGGAAGAGACGATGCATGAAGGACATGTGTCACAAAGAATGGAGAGATGATTGACAAGTGCATGATGATTTGAGAGTAAGGTCTTGACAAGTGGCAAAGCCATGTTAACCATATATATACAAAATTGAAAGAAAATAAAGAATCAAATGAAAAGTGAGAGAGAGTTCACTTGGTCAAAATCGAAAGCAAGAGAGAAAGTAAGTGTGTTAGGTCAATGTTGGAGATTCATGATCGAAAGAAAGACAGTTGCAGTTCGATAATTTTGAAGGACTAAGACAACTTGTTGCCAAGGGAGAATTGAGGTGATTTTTGAAGCAATCTCAACACATGCAAGGTGTAGTTCGACAAGAGAAGAAAAAGGGTTGTGTTGGGCAACAAAGAAAGCAGTTTTGCCGAGAGTAAGAAAACCATGGCAACTGCTATTTTGTGTGATTTTGGAAGCCATTTTGAAAGTTTTTCACACATGTAAGAGGTGTACATCAACCTAGAAGGGAAATCTATCTATTTGGAGTTAGTTTGAAGGTAAGATTTGATGTTTCCATGAATTAGTTTGTAAAAAATGCTTGGATTTATGGTTTTTGATGTGTTGGTTGTGATTTATGTTTGCCTTTGAGGATTTGAGACCTCAAAAATTGTTGATACTTGGTTGCATGTGTGTTTGATGTGAATTTAAGAATGGTTTGTGTTGTATGTGAAGTAAGTCACAGCTAAGGTATAGGGTGATTTTGATAGTGTAAAACCTGATGAAATCATGATATTATGCTTGCATGTGGTTCAGCCAAATAAGGGATATCATGGTCCAAAATGAGTTCAAGTTATTTGAGTGATTTTCATGCTCGAAAATGTGTTGAAAGGTTGGATTTTGGTGTTGAAATTAAAAGCAAAACTTTGGTATATAAGTTGCCATGTTGATGTTTAGGTGATGAAAAATTGTTTTGGGATGTGTTTGATGATTTTATACTTTGTTTTGATGATGAAAATGGCTTGATTATTTAAAAGAATGCAGTAGACTGTGAATGATTATTGTTGTATGTTTTGAATGATCATATAACTTGCGTTGATAATAAATTAACATGAAAAAATTGAAAGGAATTTATTGGAATATAAAAATGGTATGTCATGACCAACATAGGGTGAGAATGATTCGAAAATGCCGCTTAATGCATTAGTGTGAATTTAGGCTTCATTCGACGTCTTTTACATGTTTTAATAATTAAAATTTCGAATAGAAAGTATATGAAAATAAATGGTGTAAGTATGACTTGAAAAAGATGTTTCGATATTTTTGTGTAGTTAGGCATTTATGTGTATTGATGCGCGATAATGAAAGTGTAGATATTAATGAAATTGGTTGCTGTTGACGTTTGGAAACAGTCAACCCAGAGATTCTGGGGCCCAGACTGCGAACAAGGTAATTAAAGGAGGTGATAACGATAACGAATGTGTGATAAATGCATAGTAAATGCAATTTAAGGTTGGTAGAGCTTGATTAAATTCAGGGAATATTGGTCGTGACAGTTAGAAGAGTTTAATGAAGTGATCAATAGAGATGAGAAAAGGGGGGAGGAAGAATGCAAGACACAAAGATTTTTACGTGGTTCGGCGACTGTGCCTACGTCCACGACCACTCTGATGTTATTTCGGCAGAGTGATAGTATTTTTGTATATCGTTCGGCCTGTTTGTATAGTGAAAATCTCCCCTATTTATAGAGAGAGGGAGATGATAGAAAAAATACAAAAGATTGTCATACACGTTACATGCAACGACCATTTACCACTAACTCTGATATAGTCATACTTCATTAATTGTGGAGGTGATGATTATTTTGATAGGACCCTTCCTAGACCTTATCTAGGCTCTTGTCTGGAGGATCCTGCCGGGCACTTCAACGGACTCATCGAACCCGCCTCGTCGGATCGAAGACATCCGGGAAGCGAACCCTAACTTTGTTCTCCGGTTTACTTGTTAAAACTTAGCAATTTGATTTTTATTGTAACTGGTTGGGAGTGATAAACATTTTTTTCGATTCTATTTCAAACATATTTATAAAATTTTCGGCAGCATAACGGCTGCATTTTTGATAAAACCAAAATTTCACCTGTAAAAAAAATCACACTTCGACTATATCTGAACACCTCCCAACTTTTTTATCCACAAACATTTATTATCATCACAAGATTCATAGGTATAAACGTTAACTCAATCCCACAATATGCATATATGCATCACATATATATACAATACATGAATATTACAATTTACAATCTTGACATCATTGTAATTCCAAATTTAATAGATTAAATACATATACAAAAATGTATCCAAGCGTCTTGCGCGATTGCCCACCTATATATATAAAGCAAAACAGAAGATCGTAGTATCGCCGCGGTGGAAATTAATAGGAACAACCGAGCTACATATTAAACAAACAAGTTAGTGTGATAACATTATATGATATCATATCACACATACTAACATACAATTTACAAGTCTTAAAATTTTCTTTAAAACTCCCCATGTATACCCTTGACTCGTTCTAACCATCACGGACGATTATGACTAACGCCAACGTGAAGCTTACTATTGTATCTCAACCACTACGTTACGGAATTTACTGCATCGTACGTAGGGCGCTAAATCTTATCACTAAACAACTACAATGCGGGATTTTCTGCATCGCAAGTGTAGCGCTAAAACTCTAGGCGACTACGAGCGGAATTTACTGCATCGCTTCGTAGCGCTAACTATCAACTAATCGACTATGTGCGGAATTGTCTGCATCGCAACGTAGCGTTATACTCTTCTATAAACTGAGCGATTACGAACGGAATTCTCTGCGTCGTCACGTAACGCTAAATCTCATAACTTTTAAGGCATACACATGGATTTTTCTACTACTTTTCTAGTGCCAAAGCATAAAACTTTCTAGTTTTAAAATCTTAAAAACTTTTCTCATTCCATTCTCTTTAAAAGCAACTTAGTATCAATTTCTATTTCTATATAGGTTCCATAGGAACCTATACACTCACATTTTAACTTTATATAAGAAGTCATTCTCATTCTCTTTTATACTTACTACAATATTCATTATCAAACATCAAGCATTTACATGAAATTGATAAAGGTCTTAAGTGGCGAACCACTTACCTCGAAGCCGCGTCAAGCGCCTCGATGAACCTCAGGAGCCTCGGTGTCTCGCTTTCCACCTACACAACATGTTCTCATCATTGCTAATATCAAACCTCAATTCTCAACTATAATTTATGAAAGTCTCAACTATGGCCTTTTTTCTCTATATGCGCCTAACCTGTTTCTAATTCAACCGAGACTCTCTAATCTCCATTTTTGTATAAAATTTTCAGTTTTGGACCCCTAGGGATACCCCCACGCGGTCCGTTTACTTATTAGAGGCTTGAAACGAAAAATTACATTTTTGATTCTCAACTTACAGCCCATAACAGAACAGGTGGTAGCACGCTGCTCGGGGCTCTGTTTTCCTTCGTTCTTCTTCCTACGGTTCACTTATCTCACGTTTTAGTTACACGTCAAATTTCGTTGAAAAATATTATCGTTTGATAGGTCAAATCTAAGAAAACGCCCGTTTCGGACACTTTCGGGCACTTTTTAGTGCACGTTTAGTAAACTTTTCGTTTCGGATTAGCGACGCTAGTTTTTCTTCCATAGCTAAGCTTCATTTAACTAATAATGATGAACCAAACTCAAACCATGCAATAAAAATTGCATTAGGATAGCCGTTTCACTTCTCAGAGCTCTAACGACATTATTTTGTGCATAACTTGCACAATTTTTATCGGATTCGATCCGTTCCAAAACCTATGGTTTTCTATGGTTCCTAGGCATCATTTGAGGTGTAGAACACTCCCAAATAAGTGAAATATAGTCAGATTTTCTAGAGCTCAAAATTTGAGCTCGGGAATCACATTTTGCCTATAACATTCCCTTTTGCAACTCTAACTATTCTTTAACTTTTCTAACCTCTTTAAGGCTCAAAATTGGTTTCAAAACCATCTAATTTCAAGGTCTAGCTACTGCCCTTCAAGTCTCTAATACATACATAAATCTAACTTGATCATTTAATTGCTCAAACTTTACTCAAAACTTTTATCAATTACTTGGTGTGCATAAAACACCATTTTCGGTTTCTATTTTGAGGGAGGATATGACAGCCCATTTACATCATTTTATGACAGCAATTACACTCAAAACTCATCACTCAAGCCTCTATTTCAATTACCTAAAGTTCTATCAAGGTTTGAAGAACAATCATCCAACATAAATCAACAACAATTACACAACAAGCTGTCATTACTTCATTTTCTGTTTCAGCAGAAAATCAAACAAAGATAGGTTGTAATCTTACTTGGTTCTTAACTTAGGGAGTTGAGAAGAGTCTTGGAAGAAGGTTTGAGGGCTTGGAAGGCGACTTGGGTGGTCGTTCCTCTCCTTTCTTTCCTGGCCGACCAGCCTCGTCGCGTTTCTGCTCGCGTTCTGCTCGACCAGTAGCTGCTGGTTTTTCTTCTCCTTCGTGTCTCCTCCCTCTCCTCTTCCTTTGCTGCCCAGCTTGCTGCAGTTCACGGCCAGGAGCTTCCCCTCACGTGAGCTGCTCTTGCGCGAGCCGTTCTGCCCTGTCTCCAGCGAGCTGCGCGAGTCTGCTTTAGCTTCTGCCGCTGCTGCTGCTGCTTCCTCTGGTGCACGACCAGCTGCAGCTTGCTTCTCCTTCAGCCCTTCTCTTCTCTTCTTATGGTCTCTCTCTCACGGCTGGCTGATCACTTCTCTCTCTCACGGCTGGCTGATCACTTCTCTCTCTCTCGAACTCTCTCAGTTCTTCTCTCGACGGGCTGTTATGTTTGCTGAAAATTTTTTCAGCCCAAGTGTGTTATATATATTAGTCAAGCTTTTCTTAATTGCATCATGCCCCATCATATTATTAATTTCATTCCACACCTCTTTTTCTTGGTACTTTTTCATGGTCATCCCTCGTCGTTCTCCCGTGTCTTTTTCATTTCTCATTTGACTTAAATTTCGTCTCGCTAGAATTTATTTTAAAACGTCAAACTTGTCTTATTGACCACTTGACTCTTTCTTTTTAATCGAATTTTAATTCAACTCATCGTTGACTAAAATTTTAAATTCCCTAACTTGGATTTTCATTGACACGCTACTAAACTTTTATAGTCGACGATTTTCGTCGTATTCTTAATCTAATACTTTCTGAGGCCATGACTATCAATTTATCAAACGTAGAGAGTTATATTATCTCCCTAACTTAGCTTCTAACACTAGGACTTTATAAATTGAGGTTAGGGGTTTACATATTCTCCCTCCACACATGCTTGCATTTAATGCATCAGGAGGGGTCTTTCCTTCATTAATTTCATAGCCGCCGCATTGAATGCCTCTGGGTAATTGTACGGGTGATTTCCGGCATGGAGTCAGGAAAGTTGGTGATTCTGACAATTTGCTGCGAACAGTTTCTGCTGGAATGGACCAGGGGTCTACCAAATCAAGTGACCTGGGTTGCTGTTGATGCAGATGAAGTGACGGTGGGATGATCTGTCTGTGGTGCGATCTCGCGATCTGGGCGAGCTCGCGGTCTGGCGAACTCGTGGCGGTGGTTGGAGGCATGGTCCTTCTGGGCTTCTGCTCCTGTTTATGTCCAGTTGGGCCTTTACTGGCCCATTTACACAAATCGGGAAAATGGGCACAACATAAGTCCCCCAGCTCTCAATGCGGTCCATGGGCTAGGAGCTGATTTGAAAATGTTACTCTGGCGCCCGTTTACGGAATTTCAGTTGTCGTTCAAGTTGTTGGTCTTGTAACTGCCGACACATGGCGCTCATGGAGCCATTGGAGCCGTAAAGCATGCTTTGGCCTGTACGCCTTAAATGCGCATGTCTTGTAACTGTCAGTGCATGATGGCGAAGGACCGAATCTCACGCGGGGCCGTCAGATCTCGACGGTTATCCTTTTGTTGGATCGAACGGTCAGGGGGAATGAGCTCGAGCGTATATATGCTGGATGTTGCTTTCGTTTTCCATTTTCGTTTCTTCGAGACAGAACGCAAGCACCTTTCCACTCTATCATCCCCCTCGCAGCCATTCTCTACGCCTTTTCGGCAGCTTCTCTGGAGCGTACCATTTTAAAGTTCAGACTCTGCCCCAAGCTGTTACGGTAAGTCCGCTAACCTTACTCTTATTGCTTCTTTACACACTGGTGGTTCATTCTGATTTGCAGTGCGCGTTTCTGCCTCCTTGCCATACCTACACTTGTGCATTTGCTCGTATTGAATTTTGTTATGTTTATTCGTTTAGACACTCTTACTGTTGGTAGTCTGTAGTGATAGAGATGACGTATGGTGGAGGTCACATGTAGTTTAGGATTGCTTGGGTTCTCTGATGCCCGCCAATGTAGCTTAGGCAAATCAAAAATCTCATCCCTGCAGTCATGGGGTTAGAAATTTAAACTTCAGGAGGAGGTTATACCTGGTAGGCCCATGTTCTGGGTCCACATTATCCTTGACAGTGGGGTGGGCGACCTGGCGCATAGGATAGCGGCCTTAGGGATATTTTGTCGTAGTCTGCTGGATTTGGTGTGCTTACAGAGCTTTGATGCCGTTCCCTTTCTGTAGATGTCAGGTCGTTCGCGCCGCGGTCGTGTTAGTGGTGGAGTTCCCGCTCGGGGGAAGCGGGTAGGTCGGCGGGCTAGGAGAGCACGAGGGGCGACTTCTCGGAGCGGTGAGATCGCGGAGGAAACTGCTGCCCAAGCTGGGCCTTCTACTTCCTGAAATGAGGCAGAAGAGAGAGAAGCCAGAACTACCTTCCACCACACTCCTTCCAATATGACCCTCGCAAGCCTGCAGGTCCTAGCTCGGGAGTTCGATTTCCCCATAGGGTGTAGGGCTAATGTGCCACAGGAGACTGATCACGTAGCCTATCCACCTTCTGGGTTTGTTGCAGCGAGCCGCGAGCACATGGAACGCGGGCTTAGATTTCCTACCCCCTACTACCTTGTGACCCTTCTGAACGATCTGAAACTCGCCCCCTTTCAGCTCACCCTAAATTCTTATGCCCATTTGACCACTCTAGCTGCCGGCTTCGTTAAATATGAGCTCGGGCCCTTTACCCCTCGCATCATCCGCTATCTGTACAGCATCAAAGGGACCCATGGTCAATCGACCGGGCCCAGGGACGGGCTGTACTATATTTCCTGTCGACACCCTCGCTGCAAACGGTATCTACCCCAGAATTGTACCAAGTCTAATGTGGGCGAATATAAATCCCATTGGGTTTGGATCACTTGCCTTTCTGTGTCTGACCTGCGTCACACTTCCTTCGTATACTCGTCTGGTAGATGCGGATGTTTGCCCGCAGAAATCTTTGTTTTGTTTCATTATCAATTTTTTTTTTTACGAGTTCGTTCATTCCTTGCAGCTGTTTCTGGTCCCACGATCGAGCTTACCGACGAGGAGACCGAGCTCCTAGAGACATTTGCAGCAGCCAAGGACGCGGGTGACGACGTGTTTCCTTCGAACTCCGAGCTGGTTGTCCTAGGCCTCGCTCCATCTGTTTCTGGCCCTCTGCTTGATATAAACCGAGATCTGGGAGTTCATGGGCAGGCAAGTGAAGTTCGTTCGGTTCTAGCTGCACCTCTCGGCCTACATCCTGAGCACGTGCCCGAACCCGAGCCCGTGTCGGAGCCTGATCCCGTGCCAGAGCCTCAGCCCGCGTCTGCGCTTCAGCCCTCACCTGCGTTCCAGCCCGCTTCTGTGATTCGGCCCGAGCTCGATTCTGAGTCTTCCTCGGAGAGCGTTCCCACCACAAGCACGTCATCCGACGACATGCACAGGTTCACACTTAGGGTTCCTCCCCTTCAAGTTGTTGCACCACCTAGCGAGACAGACGTCGTGATGGTGGATGACGATTCTCCAGAGCTTCCTCATCAGAAACCTCCACATCCTGCTAGCGTGGCCGCTGGGGCACCAGTTCCAGGACCGGGAGGTCGAGAACAGACTCCTCTACCTGTATCTGAGAGAACAGGAACTTTTGCTAGGGAGGGGTCGGCCTCCCCCTAGCAGAAGCCTTTGATCAGGAGAAAGGGGAAGGTCGTAGCGGAGTCCCTAGCTCCTAAGTGCAAGAAGGTAATGAAGCTTAGGAAGCCCGGGCCTGTCGTCATCGCTGGGGATCATGACTTGCAAGTTGAAAGAGAGGCAGAGATGGAGTGTTTCAAGAATTTTCTTTCCTGCACCCCGGACGTTTTGAAAAACCGCATCCCGAAGCTCCCGCAGCTGGACTTCACTGACAGTAAGTTGATAGGCTATGGTGTCTGCCACACAGCATTGGTAAGCCTCAGGTCCCTTTATTTTCACTTTGTTTCCACCTGAACCTTTTGATTTGATCCCGCGACCTTCATCTCCTTCAGGTGGCCATGACTTTTATGAAGCTGCTGAAGAGGATCGAGGATCAGATGGGCGCGGAGGCTGCCTTTAGAATGACCGAGGAGCAGCTTACGGAGGACAGGGAGAGGCTGTAGGGCGAAGTGAATCTCCTCCATGCAGAACACCAAGTGCTGGCGGACAGGCTTAGGGAAGCTGACATGGCCCTATCTCAGGAAACAGCACGTAGGGAAGCAGCCACTTCCGAAGTTGGCAAGATCCACGAGGAGCTGCTGAAAGTAAAGGGCGAGCTGAGCGTGGCTATGAAGAGGGCAGAATCCGCAGAAAATAGAGCTAACCAGCAGCAGCAAGAGGTAGCTGCGATTAAGGAGGAGATCGCCAGAGCTCGAGAGGAGGCCGCTAAGGCTGATGAGGAGGCTGCTAGAGCTCGAGAGAGGCTACCAAGGCCCGGGAGGAGATTGCTCAGGCAGAGAAGCGCAACGAGGCCCGGATTGCTCAAGAGAGAGATCAAGCCGCCTCAGAGAATGAGAGGGCCTTCCTGTTCACCATCTGGGAGCGCCACCCAGACTTAGATTACTCGTTCTTCGGACCTCCTGCTGTTGAGGCAATCCGGGGGTTCGTGAAGCACGCAGCCAGCACTCAGGGTACCCAACAGAGTAGTGCTCCTCTAGCTCCCCTGGCCGATGAGCCAACTTCTACGAGTCATCACTCTGGTCCAGCCCCTGCTCTCGAAGGATCTTCAGCTCCTCAGGACCCTCCTGCAGTGGAAACTCCCGCCGAAGCTCTTCCAGGTTCTCAGACCCCAGATGCACCTGCTAGTACTTAGGGGGGGAGATTTATTTATTTATTTATTTTATTCTTTTATCTGTTTTGATTAAAATATTTGGACCTTTCCACCTTCTGTGAGGATTTCATACACATCTTTGATTGTGAATGTCTGGACGACGAGCTCGTAGCTCGAATTTATGATATTACATCTCCTGCGAACTTCAATATTTTGTCCAAGTATAGAACAAGTAGGTATACATGATTTACTTGCACGACGGGTAATTGTTAAGTACAAGTGAAAAGCACTCAGGGTAATCATAAGGGCGATAAGAGTCGTTAAGTAAAATTACCATCATGAAAACGGGTTGGCTTACGAGTCTGCGACCTGTAATAGCTCGTAATAATAATAGGGTGACTCGCAGGCATTTAGATTGGCATAATTCAATCGAATGAATCATTTGACCATGCAATAAATATGACTACGCAGTAATTATGATTAGGCAATTCTTGGTGCATAAGCATGAACTTACAGTTTGTGGGGTGTTCGTTCCGAACTCCCATACCCTATGTTTTGCGCCCTCGTTTAGTGGGCTAGAGAGTAGCATTTTCCCCAACTTTGGAATCCCGGCTCGTTGCAACATTTGCAATTCGGGTTCAGCCCCTGGTGATCCTTATATTTGAGAGGCGTGGCCTTACCCCCTCCCGCGAGGTCGCGGGGCGATGTTTCGCGAGTCCGCGGGCATCCTTATGTTTGAGAGGTGTGGCCTTACCCCCTCCCGTGAGGTCACGGGGCGATGTTTTACGAGTCCGCGGGCATCCTTATGTTTGAGAGGCGTGGCCTTACCCCCTCCCGTGAGGTCGCGGGGCGATGTTTCGCGAGTCCGCTGACAGTTGGCCGATAAGTGGTCTCTTGGGCTTATAAGGAGAAAGTTCGTGAGCCGCTAGGTCAGTCTAGGACAGCCTAAGTGAAACATGGCGAGGAGCTGCTCGCCAGCAGGAAGGGCGTTGTGAGGGGTACCTGCTACGATCGCGCCCTTATAAGACTCGCTAGTAATTCGTAGGTCGCAGGAAATAGCGGCTGCGAGCTGGAAAATGAGTTTAGTACTTGCTGATATGAGCTTTCCCTTTGGAGATAACGTGAGTACGCTGAGCGTTGATTAATAAGGGGTCCTCAGCTGAGGGTGGCAGTCATTTCTTTGCCAGAGAACCTATATGTAGTTTCGGCAGACACTTTATGCAAGTACTTTAGTCGCCAGCGATTTTCTCAGGTGTTTGTGTAGATATTTTTAAAGAAATATATGTATATATACACACGATAATAAGTTGTGACTCATTTTCTTGAGAAAAGGTTTCATTAGCTTCGTTTTTTGATCGCGTACATTTGCTGGTTCAGCCAGTACGCTTTCTGTTTCAAATATGACATATACAACAGAAAACAAGTGAAAGCACTTTTACAGACAATCGTCAAAAGAAATTGTGTACAGAGTTAAAGCGAGCTGATAGTTATGTGTAATAGGGCCGTAGGTGCTCAGCGTTCCAGGCTCGGGGTAACTCTGATCCATCCATGTTGGCTAAGTGATAGGCTCCATTCTTCAGGCTCTGCTTGACGAGGTACGGTCCCTCCCAGTTAGGTCCGAGTGTTCCGTCACTTACCTTGCGGGCTCCGGGGAGGACTAACCTGAGAACCAGGTCCCCTACCTTGTAGCTTCGAGCTCGAACCTTCTTGTTGTAATATCTGGCAATTCTCTGCTGGTACACTGCTACCCTCATGCGAGCTGCTTCCCTCACTTCCTCGGCTAGGTTTAAACTTGCAGCGAGCAGCTGGTCATTGTCTTCAGGTCGGAACGAGGCCCTTCGCTGGCTGGTGACTTCGAATTCAGCTGGGATCATGGCTTCGGTTCCGTAGACCATAGAAAATGGGGTCTCACCCGTCGAGCTTCGAGCCGTGGTCCTATATGCCCAAAGGACTTTCTGCAACTCATCCACCCAAGCCCCTTTTCTTGCCTCTAACTTGGTCTTCAAAGTCTGCTTGATGATCTTGTTCACAACCTCGACTTCACCGTTGGCCTGAGGGTGGTCAACAGTTGAGAAGCTTTTCACGATTCCGAGCTCGTTGCAGAAGTCTATGAATTGCTCGCTGGTGAACTGAGTCCCATTGTCTGTCATGAGCTGCTGAGGGATCCCAAACCTGCAGATGATGTTGTCCCACACAAACTTTTCTATCTTCGTGGTGGAGATTTCTACTAGTTCCTTAACTTAAGCCCATTTGGTGAAGTAGTCCACAGCATGCTTACAGTTTCCTCGAGCTGTGGGTAAAGGTCCGATGAGGTCCATTCCCCATATCACAAAAGGCCATGGACTCGCCATTTGTTGGAGGTAGGCTGGGGGAGCTCGTGGGACTTTGGCAAACCTCTGGCACTTGTCACACTTCTTCACCAGGTCTATGGCGTCTTGCTTCATAGTCGGCCAGTAGAATCCCTGTCTGAGGGCTTTTTGAGCTAAGGATAAGGCTCCTGCATGGTTCCCACAGTGACCTGCATGAATGTCACTCAGCACTATCTCGCAGTCTTCATCATCTATACACCGTAGCAGCGGGGTTGAGAATCCCTTTTTGTATAGCTTGTCATCATAAATGCAGTATCGGGCTGCTCTAGCCCATAAGCTGCGGGCTTCTAGCTTGCCCTCCGGCAGTTTCCCTTTCTATAGGTATTCTAATAACGAGCTCATCCAGGAGCTAGGTCGGACTTGCATGAACATCATCACCTCTTTGTCTTCAATGCTCGGAGTCAGCAGAAACTCTACAGGTATGGACTCTAGGAGGTCAGCATCCTGGGAGGTCGCTAGACGAGCTATGGCATCTTCATTAGAGTTCTGAGCCCTGTGGATCTGGTTCACTTCAAACCCCTTGAAAGCCCCCAGTAATTCCTTAGCCCTCTTGAGGTACTCTGACATCTTCTGTCCTTTGGTCTGGTACTCTCCCCTGACATGGCAAACAATAAGTTGAGAGTCACTAAAGACCTTTACATGCTCAGCTCGTACTTCCTTCACCAGGCGGAGTCCAGCGAGCAGCGCCTCATACTCGGCCTCATTGTTGGTCGCCCGGAATCCGAATCTCAAGGCACTCAGGATCTTGTGGCCTTCTGGGCTGATTAGCATCACTCCTGCCCCTGAGCCGTGCTCGTTGGAGGATCCATCCACATAAAGTTCCCAAGCTTGACCACCTGCTAGCTCCTCCTGTTCGGGTATTGGCCTTGTAAATTCAACAATAAAAGCTACAAGTGCTTGGGCTTTGACTGCCGTCCTAGGCCTGTACTCTATGTCGAATTGAGCGAGCTCGACGGCCCACTTGAGGAGCCTACCTAAAGTATCAGCTTTCTGGAGGACTTGCCTGAGGGGGTACTGGTGAGGACCTCTACCTGATGAGCTTGGAAGTAAGGGCGCAGCTTCTTCGAGGCAGTCACCAGGCAGTATGCGAGCTTCTCCATTTACGAGTAACGGGTTTCCGCATCAACCAGCCTTTTACTAATGTAGTATACAGGTAGCTGCATCTTCCCTTCTTCTCTCACCAAGGCCGCGCTTAGAACGTGCTCGGACACACCTAAGTATAAGAATAGCTTCTCCCCATCCTTTGGCTTGGACAGAAGAGGAGCTTGGCCCATATATTCCTTCAGCTTCTGGAATGCCTCTTCGTAATGCTTGGTCCATTCGAAGTTCTTGGCCTTCTTTATTGCTTCGAAGAAAGGTATGCACTTGTCAGTAGCCTTCGAGATGAACCGGCTGAGAGCTGCGACCTGGCCGTTAAGGCTCTGCACATCCTTGATTTTGGAAGGGGATCTCATCTCTACAAGTGCCCTGATTTTCTCTAGATTGACCTCTATTCCTTTGCTATTTACCATAAACCCCAGGAACTTGTCAGATGCTACCCCAAAGGCACACTTCAGGGGATTTAGCTTCATTCGATAATCCCTGAGGACTCTGAACATCTGATCCAGGTCGCGAACATGATCTGCTGCTCTCTGGGACTTCACTAGCATGTCATCCACATACACCTCCATGGTATTTCCAATTTGCTTCTGGAACATGGCATTGACCAGTCGCTGGTAGGTCACTCCTACGTTCTTCAATCCGAAGGGCATCACCCTGTAACAGTACAGCCCCCTGTCAGTGACAAAAGAAGTGTGTTCCTCATCTTTCGGGTTCATGGGGATCTGGTTGTATCCTGAGTAGGCGTCCATGAAGCTCAGGAGTTAGTGCCCCGCTGTTGCATCTACCAGCTGATCAATTCTAGGTAACCGGAAGTTGTCTTTTGGGCAAGCCCTGTTTAGGTCGGTGAAGTCAATGCACGTCCTCCACTTCCTATTCTTCTTCTTCACGAGGACCGGGTTTGCGACCCAAACAGGATAACGTGCCTCCTTGATGAACCTGTTGGCCAGCAGCTTCTCGACCTCCTCCCTCAAAGCTGCATAGCGTTCCGGGGTCATCGGTCTTCTGTTTTGGCGGACTGGTCTATATTGGGGGTCTATATTCAGTCTGTGGCACATAACATCGGGGTCTATCCCCACCATGTCCTCGTGATTCCAAGCGAAGACATCAAGGTTCATCTTCAGAAATTCTGTGAGCTCAGCCTTTACTTTGGGTGGCAGGTCCCTCCCTACCTTCACACATCTTTCCGGGTCTACTTTGCTGACCTGCACGTCCTCTAGCTCTTTAAAAAGTCTCGTGGCCCTATCTGCATCCACCTCGCGAGGGTCGAGGTCGGTGCTTATTCCTGCTTCAGAGCTCGCCTGGGGCTGGCCACCTGAGACCACATTTACTTTCCTTCCTCGGACCCCTATCTTCACTGCGTCTTCATAACATCGCCTGGCCAGCTGCTATTCTCCCTTGACGCGGCCTACCCCGTTAGGAGTGGGGAATTTAACTATCAGTGTCCTGGTGGAAGTGACCATATCCAGCTCGTTCATCGAAGGTCGTCCCAGGACCACGTTGTAAGTCGACGGGCTATTGATGACCAGGAAATCTGTAAGGGCTGTAGCTTGCCGGCCCGGCTCCCCAAGGGTGAGAGGTAGTCTGATCTGGCCCATCGGTATCACTGCATCTCCTGTGAAGCCATAGAGGGGTTCCAACGAAGGTATCAACTGCTCAGCTTCCAACCCCATCTGATCATAGCAGTCCTTGTACATGACATTAACCGAGCTGCCAGTGTCGATCATTATTCTTCGTACCTCGACATTACTGATTTGGGCCCGGATTACAATTGCATCATTATGGGGCCAGTACACTCCTTTCGCGTCCTCTTCTGTGAACACTATGCTATCCAGGGACACCTTGGCCTTTTTGGTGGGTCCCTCAGTCCCTTCATATTCCGCTAGCAGCGTATGGTTGGCCTCCTTGATGTACTTCCGATGCGACCTGTTTGAAGTACTTGCTATATGAGGCCCACCATGAATAGAAAAAATCGTTCTTACCACGAGCTCACGCTCGGGTTCTGGAGCTTGTTGAGGCTGCTGCGGCTCGGGCTGCTGGTCTTGGTCATGAGGTCATTGATACTGAGGTCGTCTCCCTGCGGGCTGCACAACATACTCTCCTAGGCGGCCTCGCCTTATCAACTCTTCGATGGCATCTTTTAATTGCCAACAGTCTGACGTATTGTGCCCCCTCTCGTTATGGTAGGCACAGTACTTTTTCGGGTCCCGACGTCGGTTGGGCATTCCTGTCGGGGGTGGTTTCCCGAAATTCTCCCTGTTTCTTTCCGTGGCGAAGATTCTGTCCTGCTTGTCTGATAGCATGCTATAGCTTTCATATCGACCTTGATGCCAAGGTCGCTCCCTCCTTGGTCCAGGTTTAACTCGTTTCGCCATCACATGGGTAGACTGATGTCTTTGCTCTCCTGGCTTGTCCCCGTCATGGTTCTTCCTCTTCTCACGGTGGGAACTGCTAGCTTCGCCTCGCTGGCTACTGGGTTTCTTGACCCCAAAGGCTTTCTCCCACCTGATCTCCTTGGCAGCTCTCTCATAGAACTCTCCCAAATCCTTCACCGGGGATTTATAGATACTTTCGTATAGCTTCCCATCCTTTCTGAGTCCTGTAGAAATGGCTGTCAAAATACTCTCGTCTGAGGGGGTTTCCACATTACTCACCTCCTCTCTAAATCGAGTGATGTAGTCCTTCAGGGACTCGTTTTGCCTTTAGAAGATGGTGGCGAGGTGACAGGTGGGCGCGAGCTGCTTCCTTAATGCTTATATTGATTTAGGAACTTCTTCTGACACTCACTCCAGCTCCTGATGCTACGGGCTGGAAGGCCTTTGAACCAAGCTCACGGAGCATCCCCTAGGGTAGCTGGGAACACCCGACATCTCACCAATGGGTCGTCTATCTGGAGATCCATCTGCATATTGAAGACGTCTAGATGGTCGTAGGGGTCCATCCTGCCATTGTACGGAGGGATATTGGGGAGTTTAAACTTTGCTGGCAGGGGTGTCGTTTCGATCTCGCGGGTGAATGGTACCCTGCGGTCCTCTCGCTCTTCCCTGTTCTGGCCTCCAGGTCGTGCCTTTAACTGCTGGACCCTCTGCAATAATTCCTTTACCATTAGGTCTTGAGTTAGAGATCGCCGACTGGGGTTCCATTCGCTTGTGCTCTCCTGCTCCCCCAAGGGATGGTCCCGCGATCTGTTTTCCTCTCTGGGGGCTCCTATACGCCTTGGAGCCCCCCGTGGCTCGGGCTCATGATCTGTGTGGGGCTCGCGAGCTCGTTCTTGTCTGCGGCTTCCTTCTACGAGCCTATCGCCCTCTGAACTCACCCTCGCCCTTATCTCATTTGGGCGAGGTGAGATTTGTCGCTCCTGGTTCTGTCCCCTGGCCCTCATTGGGTTTAGATTCGAGGAGCGAGCTGATCCCTCCATCGGCGACCTGTCCCTGGCAGCTACTCCCTCTAGAGTTGGGATCTCTTCTGAAGGCTGACGGCGAGCTCTCTCTGGCGGTGCGGCCTCCACCTGCCTTTGCATGGTATGGGCTTGGACTTCTACCAACGCCCTAACCGTCGCTGTTAACTCCCTAACTGTATCTTCCAGAGCTCGCTGGCGCTGCTGCCATTCCTGAGTGACCTCGTCTCTGGAAGGCGAGGCGCTCTGTTGGTCTTCTCGAACTTCAGGTTGCTCATCTGCCACTCCGACATTCCTCGTGGCCTTGATTTTGGCCATAGTAAACAAACGTGAGCAAATATAGGATAATGAACTGGCGAGAGATTACCAGGTCGCCGTTGGGCCCTCCTTCTAACGCCAAAAGATGTTGACGTTCGAAAACGGTCAACCCAAAGATTTTGGGGCCCAGACTGCGAACAAGGTAATTAAATGGGGTGATAACGATAATGAATGTGTGATAAATGCATAGTAAATGCAGTTTAAGGTTGGTAGAGCTTGATTAAATTCAGGGAATATTGGTCGTGACAGTTAGAAGAGTTTTATGAAGTGATCAATAGAGATGAGAAAAGGGGGGAGGAAGAATGCAAGACACAAAAATTTTTACGTGGTTCGGCAACTGCGCCTACGTCCATGACCACTTTGATATTATTTCGACAGAGTGATAGTATTTTTGTATATCGTTCGGCCTGTTTGTACAGTGAAAATCTCCCCTATTTATAGAGAGAGAGAGATGATAGAAAAAATATAAAAGATTGTCATACACGTTACATGCAACGGCCATTTACCACTAACTCTGACATAGTCATGCTTCATTAATTGTAGAGATGATAACTATTCTCCCTCCACACACGCTTGCATTTAATGCATCAGGAGGGGTCTTTCCTTCTTTAATTGCATAGCCGCCACATTGAATGCCTCTGGGTAATTGTACGGGTGATTTCTGGTGTGGAGTCAGGAAAGTTGGTGATTCTGACAATTTACTGCGAACAGTTTCTGCTGGAATGGACCAGGGGTCTACCAAATCAGGCGATCTGGGTTGCTGTTGATGCGGATGAAGTGACGGTGGGATGATCTGTCTGTGGTGCGATCTCGTGATCTGGGCGAGCTCGCGGTCTGGCGAACTCGTGGCGGTGGTTGGAGGCATGGTCCTTTTGGGCTTCTGCTCCTGTTCATGTCCAGTTGGGCCTTTACTGGCCCATTTACACAAATCGCGAAAACGGGCACAACAGTTGCGATGTTGCCTAAAAATTGAATGTGAAAATACGTAGGTAACGTGGAAGCGAAGAAATTCGAAGTCGTGAAATTTATCGCGAGCTAGGAAATCGTGAATTTTGCGTGAGTTAGGAATCGGTGAGTGTCCTAATAAAAATGTTTCGAAATATTTAAATTTCTACTCATGTTGATTTTATATAATGAAATTAAATTTATGTTGTTTATGAATGAAAGGTAATTTTTATGATTGATGAATTGTCATATAAAAACCTTTTTGCATGAATTATTGAAAATTTTGTATGAAATGTGAATGATATGATGAAAAGCGAAATGTTTGGAAATATTTTTGTAAGTCTATGGTATATCTTATAGGTATCTCGAATATTACTGGTAATGGTAGAATACCCTCAGCGATGTAGGGTTTTGCTTGTAGAAATATGGAATTTCGCTACGGTATAGGGTATATTCCATTATTAGAACGATGTTGGATTCTGCTACATAGTTACCAGACATATGGCAAGGCGGGATTCCGCTTGAGAGCGATGTTGGATTCCACTCTATCATATGCCTACAGTACCATGTGGTGTATAGGCGATGGTGGTTGGCTTATCTTACTTAAGGCTTTTCAAAAATTTAAATGCCACCACTGTTTATGATTTATGGCAGAAAAATGAAATCATGCAAAATAATATTTTAGGTATTGTTTGATATTTGAAAAACATTTCAGAATCATTTTTCGAAACTATAAAGTTTGCTTTTCAATACGTTACTAAATTACATATTTTCGATGCATGGATTATATTGATATAAATGTTTATTTATGCTTTTAAATCTTATATAGTTTTCAGGAAATATATTGAATTACTACAACATGATTATATTTACGAAATTGTATTTAAAGTTTTTTTTAGGGAGAATATTTTGAAAGTAAATTGAATGGAAATAGACATGACACTCACTGAGCTTATTAGCTCACCTAGTTTTATTTTTTTATAAACAAAACCTCCCAAGGATAGGTACAGGTGTAGAGACTATAGTAGTAGGGACTCCAGATCTAGAGTAGCTAGTTGTTGTCGAGCGCAGTGCTGTTGTGATACTATTTAAATACATGTATGATTTTTACAATTTTGATAACTTGCAAAACGAATTTTGTATATAGTTGTATATATCTTTTGGAAAACTTGTTTATGCATGGGTTATTTATAATTTCAAGTTATCTTTTAAGTTAAAGTATGATTGTGGTTGTTTGTGAATTTGAATGAGGGTCTGAGGCCTTGAAGTTGTGAAATGCATGGATATAGAAGTGTATAGGTTTCTAATGATTTTTCTACAGGGTGGAATATTTTGTAAAATAACCGTTATACTGCCAAAATTTTTTTAAACTTTATTTTGTAAATTTATATTTTAAAAATGAAAACGTTCTCACATATTTTCGTTAAAGAAGAAATTTCTAAAAGATGTTTTCAAAAGACTTAGCTTTACAGGAGCCTTTAAGCCGGAGCAGTTCTAGACTAGAATGCCACCGTGAGATTACCGGGTGGGGTCGTCTTGAGTATAAAAGTCGAAGCCCGTCATTGCATGTCTCGTTTTGTGTGCATTTAATGTGCACATTTCTCAATTGGCAGCTCATGATAACAAGTTCTTGAACTCGTGTTACACCGTTAGATTTAAGGCGGTTGATTAATCCTCAAATTTAACGGTTAGGACCTTGTGCCTATATAAAGTAGAGACCCATCCTTTTCTCTTTTACTCTGCCATTTTGAAACTCAAGTCGTCGAGCCTCCATTTTCTCTCATTCTACGTCCTTGCGCCAGTACATCTTGAAAAAGATCAGCGTCTTCCTTCTCAGACAGTTGAGCTTAACTGCATTTACAGTAAGTCTTCTTAACTAACTCTTGATTTTTTTATTTCCATTTTTTGTGTGCGTTGCATTGTGTTTTCTCTGCATTTGGTACTGGCTTAAATGTTCTATGTTCTTGATATTGTATGTTTGCGACTTTTCGTTTCTTTTTTATTTGATCTTGTTAGTTAGCCCTTTGTGGATTGTTTGTTGTTTGTAACACTACATATTTGAGTGTTGGATAATGTATTTGTAGGCCAATAGCTCGTAGGTCGAGCCATGCATGGCTTTAGTGATCTATATGACATTTGTGACCTGTAAATTAGGAAAAGAATAGGAAACTTAGATTTTTAGCCATAGTCTACATATAGTGACCTAACTACTCTCTTCTATGTGTAGATGTCTTCAGGTCACACAAAATAGGAGATGATGACTCTTCCAACTCGGAGGAGCTCGACGCGGGGGAAGTTCACCATGTTGAAAAAACGATTTCTCTGAGTGGTGAGGTTACCGGGGAGTTTGTAGCTCGAGTCGATCCGTTATAATCCGTCAGACCACCAAGGAACAGCGAGCTCACAAGGTTTTTATACACTATACCTCGAAAATAAAGTATGAGGAGTTGGAGGGAATCGCTTTACAATATCACATTCCCAAAGGTTGCTGTGTCATGTTGCCCTCTTTTAATGACCACGCGGCTTATCCTTCTAGGGTGTTTGTTGCCATCAATACCCATCATCTTAGACATGGGCTGAGATTTCCAGTTCTAGCCTATCTTATCAACCTCCTAATAGGCTAGAACTTAGCCCTTTTCAACTAACTCCTAATTTTTATTCTCAGCTCATGTCTTTGGCTTTAATCTTCAAAAGGAACAGCCTTCTACCTCCAAACTCAAGAATCTACTGCCACCTCTTTAATGCCAAAAGTGTAGGTAGCTTAAAAGAGGGAATGCGAGATAAGATTTAATATCTCGCAGCTCAAAAAATAGGCTTCAGGGATCTTTTACCTTAGGGCGATGTGAAGGGAAAGTCCAACGTAGGCAATTACAAGACGAGTTGGTTTTATATCTCTTGCCTTTCCTTTAGAAAGCTCCATAATCTCTCTTCCATCCTTAGTCCAGGTAGATAAATGAAGCTGACTTCTACGAGCTACAATTTTTTTTTTTTAATTCTTTTTATTTTTACCTCATAGACTTGACAAGAGATAGGGCAGCCCTTATTGGCGAGAAGGTTGAAATTCTTAGGACACTTACAGATTTACACGAAGGGAGAATTAATCATGCTCTCGACGACAAGCTTTTTAGGGCCCACCAGTTAACTCCTCATCTGGATTGTGAGCTTTTTGACAATAAGAGAGACATCGGAATTCAGGGTGAACTTGAGCTCGCCCATGCTTTCAACGTTGTTGGTGAAGTTGAGGCTGTTTCGGCCCCTCATTCAATTCCAGTTTCTGACCCTCAACAGACTCTAGAGATAGTGAAGCTCGCTCTTCATAAGGCTTCTCCAAGACAACCTGTCTAGTCTGTAACTCTTTTAGTTAGTGCCTTTGATGAGGTGACCACCTCAGCTCCTGTTTCAGGACCTTCACCAGCTCAAATCCCTACCTCGTAGCCAGAGATGGTTGAAGTTCAACATAAGCAGGTGGGAGCTTCTACTCATGAGGTTCAAGCTACTCCAAGCAGTGGAGCCAAAAGAAAGTCAATGGTCAATCCTCCTCTAATCAAACGACGACGAGTAGATAAGGGTAAGCAGTCTGAGGTCATAGAAGGAAGGGTTGAGCCATAGACCAGAACGCAGCCCGAAGACGGTCCTCGATAATTTTCCTACAATCCTAAGGAGCTCTGCCAAAATCCTGGATAAAGAGAGCTTGAAAGGTGATGCTTTGTGTGGCTATATAGCTCGTCACGGGACGTTGGTAATCTTTATTACCTTTGGCTTTCTTGCTTTTCTTGCTTTCTTAGTTTAAATATTAACCTGTTGCATTTCAGACCATTATGGGGACGATGAAGCAAATGTAGGAGGTACATTATTTTGAGGATGAAAAGAAGGAGTTCGAGAGCGAGAAGAAAAAGTTGAAGGACAAACTCTTGTTCATGACCGTGGAGGCTGAGAGAGCAAAGAACTCAGAGCAATTCCTTCTGACTAAGTTGAGGAATGCTAAGGAAGCTAGAAGGGAAGCCAAGGATACTTTCACTCGCGAGGAAGGTGCTTATACAGCTACGAGGACAGACTTCACTACCAAGCTCCTTAAGAGTGAAAGAATTGAATAAGGCAAAGAACGAGCTAGAGAAGGCCTTACATGAGCTGAGGCTGCTGAAAAAAGAGTGGAAGAGGTTGAGAAGGAGGTTGCCCATACTAAAGAGAAAGTCGAGATGTGGGTCACCAAAGCTAAAGAGGAGGTAAAATCAAAGACCTCTAGTAATTTCCTCTTTACTTTGTGGGGAGTTCATCTCAAACTAGACTTTTCGTTCTTTGGTGAAGAGGCGGTCGCGGAGGTGGAGAAGTATAAGGAGCAGGCCGCCCAATCCTCAACTGTTCCAAATGCAGCTCCTCAGAATATCGAGCTCCTAGATACGACCTTCCAGGATGAGATAGCTCAGGTCACGGTGCCTTCAAATGTAGCCCCCTAAGGGCTAGGGCTCCCGATAGTCTGCATATGTTGTACCCCTCTTTTGTTTTCTTTTGTATTATATTCACCTTGCCTTGCGAGGTTGTTTGTAATGGATTCATCTCGTTGCGATGTTTATTTTGAATGAATATGTTTTATTTCAATGTAGTGTCGTTTTTGTTCTGTTTATTTTTTTTTTCTAAGTTTTTGAATTTTCTGCGAACTCAAAAATTAGATTATCAATGTATAAATAAATGATAAAAGAACTTGGTGGGAGCTCGAGAGATCACTGATCTTGATGAGTCGTAACTTGCAAATCATAGCTTAATTAAAAAATTTAAGTCATATCCAGTAGATCGGGACTTCAGCTAACGTAGCAGTGTTGAGGTTGGAACCTCAGCAGAGACAGCATAATGTGAAGCTAGTAGGTCGGAACCTATTAGCATAATGGCGAGCTAGTAGGTCAGAACTTGTTAGCATAATGACGAGTTAGCTAACAGTATAATGGTGGATTGTCTAGTAGGTCGGAACCTCAACTAACAGCACAATTGCGAGCTAAATAATGGGTTGGAACCTCGACTAACATAACGAAATTTTGTTGAGCTATGTAGGGGGTTGGAACCTCGCCTAGGATAGCAAAATTTATTGAGCTATGTAAAGGGTCGGAACCTTGCTTACCATAGTGAAACTTTATCGAACTGTCCAGTAGGTCAGAACCTCAGCTAACAGTATAATGGTGGGCTGTTCAGTAGGTCAGAACCTTAGCTAACAGCATAATGGCAAGCTATGTAATGGGTCGGAACCTCGACTAATATAGTGAAATTTTTTGGAGCTATGTAGGGAGTCGAAACTTCGCTTAGTATAATGAAATTTATCGAGCTATGTAGGGTGTTGGAACTTCGCTTACCATAGCAAAACTTTATCGAGCTGTTTAGTAGGTCGGAACCTCAGCTAACAGCATAATGGCGGGCTATATCTAGTAGGTCGAAACCTCAACTAATATGACAAGACTTGATAAAATTTTGTCAAGTTATGTCCAGTAAGTCAGAACCTTTTAGCTAACAACATAATGTTGGACTATACCCAGTAGGTCGGAACTTAAACTAATATACTAAGACTTAATAAAATTTTATTAAGCTATGTCCAATAGGTTGGAACCTCAGCTAATATAGTTTAGCTTACAAAATTTTGTCAAAGAGAAAACTTGGTGGAGAGGTCGCTTTTTACTTTTGTACACAACAATTAATAAAGATATCAATAAAATTATTCATAATAGAATAATATGGGGAACCTGGAGCTTTTATTGATTTTCGAAGGTTGGATTACAAGTTAGAGGTTAGAACCTCACTGCTGCTGTGCTGGCTGTGGTAGTTATTAAGGTCACGGATTCGCTGGTCGCACCACATATACTCTTAAGCGACTTCTCTCTATTAGAGTCTTAATGACGTCCTTTAACGCTCAACATTTTGAAGTGTTGTGTTCGATCTTATCATGATAGACACAAAACTTATTCTTACTTCTGTGATTAACGGGAGTCCTCATAGGCTTGGACTTCCTAAAGTCCTTCCTGTTCCTCTCCATTGTAAAGATCCTGTCTTGTGTATCTGACAGAACGTTGTAGCTATCATGACAGTCTTGACACTGAGGTCATTCATTTTTGGGCTCATTCTTGGCTTTCTTAGCGACTTGATGGTTTAAGCTGTTATTCGGACCTTTACTTCCGTTCCCACTATTATTTCTTTTCTTTGCTTTGTTGGTACTGTCAGCTTGACCCTTTTGGTTAGACTACTTGAGGCCGAAGGTCTCCTTCCATTTGATCTCTTTGGCAGCTCACCCGTAGAACTCACCAGGTTCCTCACTAGGGATTTATAAATGCTCTCATATAGCTTCCTATCCTTACGAAGCTCAGCTGAGATCGCAGTTAGGATGCTTTTGTCAAAAAGGTTCTCTATATTGCTGACTTCGCATCTGAACCTGGTAATGTAATCTTTTAGCGATTCGTTTTCTCATTAGAAGATCGTGACGAGGTGATAAGATGGCGCTAGTTACCTCCTTAGAGCTCTGTACTAGCTAATGAATTTTTGTTACATTCTTCCCAATTATCTATGTTGTGCATTGGGAGACTTTTGAATTAGGTCCGTGGAATGTCCACTAAGGTGGCTAGGAAAACACGACACTTGACTAATGGATTAACCGTCTAGAGACCTATTTAGACATTAAATGCATCCAGGTGATTATAAGAGTCGCTATCTCTATTATACCAAGGAATCTTAGGGACCTTTAATCTGAGAGAGAGAGAGACTATGTCTCGATCTCCTTGGTGAAAGAGGTCCTCTCCCCATATTGATCACGCTGGTTTGAGATACCAGGGTGTGCTTTGAGTTGCTGAACCTTTTGAAATAGCTCCTTTATCCTTGGGTCCTAAAGTCTGTGTCCTATTTTATGCTCACGACCTGGAGAGCTGCTGTCTGGTATATATCCCTAACTATCCCTTCGCGAGCCACCAGCTCGGTACGACTCCGCACGTTACTGATTGTCTACTTCATCCTCTTCGTACCAAAATGCAACCCGGAATCGATCATGGCCAACCTCTACATGGTAGCTGCCATCCTAGCTCACTCTTACTCTTAAGCTTACAGGACGTGAAACTTCCTCCTCTTCGCGAGCTAGACGACTTCCAGTTCTCGAATGTGAGTTAGAGGAACGAGTTGAGCCATTAGGTCATGGCACCTCTTTGAAGCGTCTTTCAAGAGCTGACACTTCTTTTTGTTACTGTTGATAAACTTCTCTTGGAGCAATAACCTTAGATCTAGGCATGTTTTGGGCTTGGGCCTGTGTTAACACCCTGATTGCATCTACAAGTTACTGTATTGTATTTTCTAACGTCTCTTGCCACTAGTGCCATACCTGTAGCCCTTTGGCTATAAGGACCATCGATGTCCATTAGCGAGGGGCTAATGGAGGCATACCTACAGTAGCTCCAACTGTGGGGACATAAGACGTGCTTGCCATAGGCATGATTGCATCATCCATCAATTGCACATCACCTGCTCTTGATCCATCTGCCTTTCTAGTTGATAAGCTATTGTGTCAGAACTTCTGGTGATTCTTCCTCTTGCCATGACAGTTGCAAACTCCAAATATTACAGTCTAGGCCCTCCTTCTAGCATCAAAATGTTAATGTTTGAATTCGGTCGACCCAAATTCTTAACCCAATACTGTAAATAAAACAAAACAAGAGCAAAAAACAAGAGAAAGACAAGAAGAAGAACAATGTGTATACAATGATTTTTACGTGGTTTGACCAAAAAAGATACTTATGTCCACGACTGTAACACCTTTCACCCGATTCCTATTCGGATGGAAACTTGAGTCGAATGATACTATCTTAATCGGTTTATTCGTTATTATTTTACATATATGCACTAATTTTTTTATTATTATTAAAACTTCATTTATTCTTTTGTTTTAATTTTACAAAAAATCCGACAGAGTTTTCTCTAGTTTTCTAAAAATCCAAAATTTTAAAAACCTGCAAATTTCAAAGGAAAACACTTCTAAAACATTTTCAAGTTCTCAACTACCATTGCGGACCCTCCGTCCGACTCATAATCACTTCACCACACAAACTTTTATTTCTTTACAAAATCACTTTACAAATAAAAAAAATTTTGTACGATTTATATATATTATCATTTATAAAATCTTGTACAAACAAATACATATGCATTTATTCCACATCGAAGTACTTAGACATGAATATATGATACCAAAAGCATGCCTGCCTAAAATGTGGAGAGATGTGACTTATAGGAAACGCGACAATTTTTTTCTTGTCAATCTTTATCTATAGAGCCCAATTCCATAACCTACGCGTTATAGATCTAACGCACTAAGTATTTCTATTAAGGGGGGGGGGGGGGGGGGGTTTACACAGATTTTAAATTCATATTTTTTTTCTTCATACATACAGGCTGATAAGGAAAGATTCCAAAATTCTCGAATTTTCAAAATAAATCATAAAAGGGGTCGAGTTATTAGTCAAAATACACATAATTTGCATAAATATCACTTTTCACATATAACCTTACTAAATCAAATTTCACTATTGCATTCAAAATACCCTTTTATATAACAAGGTTCCACAATTTTCAAACTTTTATCATATATTCACCAGGTAATCCATTTACTAATAAATACATAAAAAGAAATACATAGAAATCAATTTTCTTTTAAACATAACAACACGATTTCATTCAATATCTTTCAGAACAAATACATACAAGCATTTATACCAGACCACTCTTTCAAGCACAAATACACAATGTTCCCGTAACTTTTTCTCAAACTACCAGTTGCAAATCAGTAGTTCACAAATCATTTAACCTTCAACATAAAATATATTTCAAACAACAACTCAGAACTTTATGAGCTATTTTTCAAAACCACATATTCAATGTAATTACGTTATTAGTCATTAAAATATCATCAGAGCCCTTTGTAAATGCTGACACGATACTATGGATCGGTAACGGGTTTCATGTTTCCCTCCGGCATCGGACACTCGGTGCTTACCCGTCGGATCTCAATTTCACAATCGTATCGATTTTTGGACCGGACACTCGATGCCTCTCAAAGTCCGTGAATCAACATCGGTATGCAATCATAACGGTATAATACTGCTAACAATTACCCTATTAGCATGCCAACTACCAATCCCTACCTATCAATGCATAGGTTTACTCGAGCTCTTAATATTTTCAATAATTACGAAAGTTTTCAATTCACATAAAATTTTACTCGCATAAACATCAAACTTCATCATTTATTTTTGTTTTTTGGAATCTTTCGAAACTTCCCTCTTGGCCATTATCAAATGACCATTTTACCCTTGGTTTTACTATCAAAGCTTAATTATACAACATTATTTCTTTCCACATTTTTCATTTGGCCCCAAGAGTTAGTTTTCGATTTTTTCTCTTTGAAACCATAAATCATCACACGTATCATCAAAACATCATGTAAATATCACGTAAATACAAGCGAAATGACAAAAATGCCCCTTGATATCTTTATGCACACCATTCGGTCAAAGGGATTAATTTTTTCAAAATTTATTTCGATTTCATAAATCATCAAACACATCATTCAAATATCCTTTGTTAAACACATAAATATACTTGTAATGACGAAAATACCCTTAGGCCTATCTCTAGTGTAAATTGGACCATAAGGGGGGTTTTTTTTCAAAATATTGTTCCACTTGATTTTTCATTATAAAATCCCTTTCATCAATATCCAAACAACACATACATATCATTTATATCAACTCATCATATCAAAGTACCAAAATTCCAAAGTTTCAAAGCAATATCTTCAAGTTTCAACAACTAATAAAAGTCAACTTTTTGAATAAGTGTACACCAACCACATCCCCACCACTCTTCAACTCAAATTCATTTCAAAAGCTTACATAACTTATTCAAACAATAAAAATCACTTCATCATATGTAAAAACACAAATTGTCCACATACTAATATAATTATTCATTTATTTATCCATTTACATTTTCATTTCAAATATCATTTTAACTCAACATAATTCATCATATAATATCATTCAAACATCAAAATTCATTCAACTACCTAAACTTTTCTAAGTTGACCCTTTTCTAATCTTAATCACAATCAAGCTAATATTTTATTTCAAGCTCAAAGTTACATCCAAAAGCATCAACTACTCACAAATTTATCAACTAAAGCCTTAAATTAATAATCAATAAATTTTTTCACAAAATTTTTCTATTACATCTATTTTTTCCACTTTGACCCCTTATTAGCACATAACACCACTAATTTATCCACTTCATTCCAATCTCAAAAATTACACCCCCAAGTTTAAAAAAAATCATCCATTTCACCACTAATGCTTTACTCATCCATTTACAAGCTTTTTCTTTCCAATTTCTTGGTACATATCATCTTAACATCATCTGATATATCATCTAAATGTATCAATTTATTTAAAATCCATAAGTTGATACTACACCCTAACATGGTCGAACATAGCATATACATCCAACATCATCCTTCATCTTTTTATGACCATTACATACACTAAAATCACATATTTAATATTTCAAGATAGCACACACACCATTAAAGGTTCACTTGCATTTTCATCAAAATTCTTCCAATTTTAGTATACTCATCCAAGCTACTCAAGACTCTAATTTAGCTCCCATCAAATTTTGAAGTCTAAAATTATCAATTCCATGCTTAACAACCTAAATAGAATCATATATACTTCACTTGGAATTTAAATCAAAACACCACACATACAACATCACATAACCATGTATAAAGTTGCAAAAACAATATCCTCACCACTCCAAAATTTAATTGATTTTGCTCACTTCTCTTCTTAGGCTTGTAGATGACCTTTAGATGACTTGAACTTTACTTAGAGAGGATTGAAAATAGATGAAAAAGAGCTATTGGACCAGCCCTTGCTCTGCTGAACTGCACCCTTTTTTTTCCTCTCATTTTTCTTCCCCTTTCTTTCATTTTTCTCTCAGTTTCTTCTTTCTCCACGAGCTGCACTCTTCATTTTCTATTTTTTCCTTCATTTCACCGAATTACACACACTCTCTCATCATCTCATGCATTCACTTTATATATTAACTCTCCAATTTACCATTTTGCCCTCCAAAAGTCTTCAAAATCGCAAAAATATCACCCATACAAAACTTGACAAGTGTCCTCATTCTTATCCACCATGCCACTTGTCACATTTTCCTTGGTTCTTACCCCACATGTCTATCTCTTCTTTATTACTTTTGCTTTTGATTTTTCCGGGATGCCCGAATTCGACTTTTCCGAGACTTGTTCGAAATCCTTTCAAAATTCACTGGGGCCTATATTCGAACTACCTACGTACTCTTGGTAACCTTGGTGACTCTTAAAAGTTATTCTATACCCCTTTTCGGCTCTCCACTTAATTCACTAAATTGCCTCCAACGATTTCTGGATTGATTCTATTTCCATTCGAATCTCATTTGAAAGTGTTGTTTGAGTTTCTAAAATACTTCATGAGCATTTTAACATTTATTTTGATACTTCTTTAAACTTTCAAAATTTTCGAAAATCTTTCCTAATTTTTGATCGGATCCGGAAGCCGCTCTGTTTTGCCTCAAATTAACTCATTTGTTATCTGTTTAAGTTTCCTTAAACTGCATTACTTATCCTGGATCTTTTCAACTTCGGGTTCTGCTTCCTGAAAAATACATTATTCATACGGATACTATTCATTTAAAAACTACTATTCATTCCGATATATTTTTATTTCTCTTAAATAGAGGAAATTTAGGGCGTTACAACGACTGTATTCTTTTTTTATTTTGGAGAAGTTACAATATATTATTGCTTATTTATTTTTCATGTGGTTACAATGAATTTTTAACTCATATTTATAGCGTGGGATGTTACAATTTAAATACAAATAAAATAGGAAAGAGTTCCACATTAATTACATTTCCAAAACCGATGTTCCACATATTAGGGATAGATTCCACTATATAGGAGTTTAATTTTATTTCCAATTCTGGTAGTTGAATCTTCCTCAATTAGGCTGTTGCCTTTCTAGAATATTTCCCTAATGAGCGCTTTGAGCTACGAGCTGAATCTTGCTCTAGAGGACCTTGAGCTAAGTATAAGATAACCTTGACTGTAATTGACTAACGACTTGAGAAATGAAGCAGCGAATTGAGAGCTCGTTCCTGCGAACTGAATGTTGACGAATTGGACTTTTATTTATTGGGTCAATCCATTGGATAAGTTCATTGGACTTTTACCAGCCCACTTATGCGGTCTCAAATATACCCATAACAAGCTTCATCATAAAATAGTCTTGATCATGTGATGTATATACTTGCTACATTCCTACAATTCATCCTGTATTTGCTTCAAGACTATCTTTTGAGAAAATTCTAACCATACTAAAGTCATATATTTTAGGTCTCATATTTTCATCCAATAAAATATTGCTAGCTTTTAAATCTCGATGAATAATAGTCAATCTTGAGCATTCTTGAAAATATAGAAGCCTTTGACAAACACATTCAATAATGTGTACATGTTTGCTTTAGTTAAGATAGACTGTTTAATAGGATCTACATCAAATTCAACCTTATATGAACACTAATAAAGGGGAAAAGCGTAATTGAATACACAAAATGAAAATAACTTTTCCGTTTGAATAATAACTAATTATTTTCTATCTAATTTAACTTATTGAAAGTATGCAAGAAGAGAAAGAAAACTAATCAAAAAGTAGTAGTCCAAACTTTTATACGACATGTACTCGTAGATCAATATTTATTCTTCTCTATCAATGCAAAAACCTAGAAGTCTAACAGGATTTATATGTTGGAGTTTAGTTATAAGTATAACTTGTTTCTTAAACTCCTCGAATCCTTGTGCAAATGCTTTTAAAAGTTTTTTCACTACAATTACCTGCCCATCTGGTAATGTACCCTGAAAAATACACTCACAAATATTGTTGGTGCTATTATAAACATATTGTGGCTAAATATCATCGTTACTAAAAAGCAAACATGTAACAAAGCTTAGGCTGCATGCCTAGCTAAAGAATGTGTTACCTTACAAATTGGGCCATATCCACCCAACCCAAGTTTATTTTCAATTGAAAACCCTTCTGTAGCAGCTTCAATGTCAACCAAACTATAGATTGTCAGATTAGGAACGTTGCCATTAAAATCTCCAGCATCATTGGCATAATATACTTTGTTCTTTAATTCTTTAGCTGATTGCACCCTCTCTATCGACCAATGAGGAAACACACAAAAAAAAAAAAAAAAAAATTCTTCAATAAACCGCCAACTTTTTTGTTTTTGGTACTAGAAATTATATTAAGAACTTTGTTCATTCAGTTACCTATTAATTTCAACTTGTTCAATGTCCAGCAGCAAAATATGACTATGCTAATTAGGAAAACAACTGTTACTGTAGAAAAAAAGATTATTAATACTTGCCGCCACTTTTTATTATTCTTTTGGTGTGAGGAGTTAGTCCTTTCCTGCTCAGCTGGAAAAAATTTATTCAACATATGTTAACTAAAGATGCTCTAAATTTTCCTTTTTATATTATTGTCGAGTTTGCTCACCTGCAGCTTGTGAAAGCTCCCAATTGTTGGGTTTTGTACCCTAAGAGCTTGTAATTATGTAAACGGTTGTAATAAATAATAATAAAGTATTTATTTTATTCAAATTTATATATTTTGCAAAAATTGTGTATATCATGTTAACATCCTTGATTACTAATGTATTTTCAAACTAAGTATATAATTGTTATATACAAGTGGATTTAGTTTGAGAGAAGTAATCTAAAGAGTCCGTAGAAAGCAAACGAAGCTAGGTACTTTGTTTGTGGTAAATCTACAGTTGCGGTCCATTTCGTATTCAGTACAATAGTTTTATCCGAGACTATTCATGTAGTGACATGGAAATGGAGGCACCTTATATAATAAAGATTATATAGGACTGGACCACGATAAATATGAGTCTCTAATTAATATCCGTTAAACTTAGAGATTTATATTTATCGACTAGATGATCATATATGAATTTATCTTAATCCTGAGTGTATTATGAACTCCTGCTTGTTGAGTTATGTCCTTTGATTTACATAGGTGAGATGGATATAGATACTCGATCAATAACTTCATACTTTGGGGATATGATTTAGTAAGTAGCTGGGAACATTTTATACAATAGTGGAATCTACTCCTTCTTGCGAGAAGTAGAGAAATAGTTCTCTTAAGGGTTGGTTCAGGTCTTGAACAATTAGAGCGCTCAACTTTCTGTTCATATATAAACGGAAAGATAAATTCATAAGTTGTTATTATATCAATTGTTCATTAGAGAATCAATGATACTTAAGGATCAAGATATAATTAGAGGGGTATAACGGATATTATGACCTAGCTCTGATTATGAACTATTTGTGGAGGGTCAAATCATATGTAGTGATTATATCAATGGACACTGAAAATTTCAGATTGTATAAAAACATCTACAGTTTTGAGAGTGCAATTTTAGGTTTTTAGTGGAGTAACTCTAAGATTAATAATAGTGAATTATTTAATTAAAGAGTTTAATTAATAATTCTGATATTATTGGAGCTCTAAACTATAGGTCCATCGGGTCCCTTTGATAGCTCATTTCACTATAAGAAACGTGTATATAAAATATTGTAATTGGATCGTCCAATTATATTTGTTACATAAGTAGCAAAATATGTGTTCACTTGATATTTGAATAATATTGATTATTCAAATTATTAGTTAGTTAATTATTAATTATGAATTAATAATTATTTAATTAATTTTATAAGAGGTGTTGAATTTAATTCTTAGTTGTGATCGGGTATAAATTAATTATGAATTAATTATAGGTCACAAGTATGATTATAAAATATAACATGAATTAATTTTGAATTAATTATGTTATATGGGCAAAAGTTTAATTTTAATAAACTTGGGTTAAATATTAATTTTGATTAATTAAACCCTAATTGGTTGCCTATAAATAGAAAAGAAATAGTCTTCTTTTCCTACTTGAAGTTATATTTAGGTTTTGTTTTACGTTCTTTGAAACAAAAACCTAATCTCACCTTTTAAATATATTTTTGTTCTTTTGAGAAATGAATTTAATAGAAAGTGAGCACAATTCTATATAATTGTGCCCACTCACTTGTTTCTTGGTGTAGAGACATATCAAGGAAGGCAAGGTGGTGAGCAATCCACAGAGATCAATACAAAAGGTATAAGATTAGATCTTTAATTTAGTTTTATTATTTTATTTAATTGTTTTATGGATCTAGGGTTCTTGAATTTTCTAAAATTTTTAAAACTCAATATTCCGCAAATCTTTATTTTATAAAAACAATTGTTGTTTTTTCCCCTTCACCAATGTCATCATAGGAGAGTTGCCACACAAAATAACCAAGTAGTCCTTTTTACTTTGCAAAGGAAACCTTAGTTGGAACAGCCTCGACATCATCAGAAGGTGCTACATAGAGATATATTTTTCATCAGAAGGTGCTACGTAGAGCTGGTAGGTTGTGGAATTTACACTGGCAGAACCCCAAACAAGATGAGTGAAGAGAGTAGAATTTATGTCAGAAACGAGGAAGCCATCTTGCTCATGCCAGTAATAGCCGATTCTGATCCTAGATTGCCCATTTGAAAGGCGAAATTCATAAGAGATGATAATCAAAGAAATAAGAAAGACAAAAATGGTTGTTTTGGATACCATTGTTGAATCATTGATATGCAGCTTGAAGGATATGTACTAACGTACAAAAGATGCTATTAATATGAAGAGATTTTAGTATGATTAGTGGATAGTCACCTCATAATAAAAGATTCTCAAAATCATGATAAAAAACATAATTAATTAATAGGATAGTCCGTTGCAATTTACTTCGTGTTGAATGCATGTTTCATTGTTTCTTCAAACCATCAACTAATTTATAATTAGTTGCGAAACTTTCAATAAATACCAATAAAATTAAAGTCAATTTTGAAATTTATATTGAACTATGATTTTTTTTTAATACTATCAAATTTTTTTTTTATTAATTACTTTCTTCTTAGTTCGCAAATTAAGAGGTGCTAAAAACAATTCATTTTTATAGTTTCACATTAGATTCAAAATCACAGTACTTTTAATGTTGTATATTTTCTTAATATTTTTTAAACAGAAAAAACTTTCTATAATTTTTAAATTATAAGTAGTACAATTCTTATAAAGGTATAAATAAAATTAATGAGTAATTGATTGTTTGTCATTGACAAAACAAAAAGTTTTAGGTTAATGCTAATTAAGTTGAAAGCCCAGTCATTGCTCCTAGCTAGGCTTTGAGGCTTAGTTTTACATATATTTCGGTGGTTCCGTTGTTTTCAGATTTATCAGTTGGAAAAGTAATTTACTTTTTTATAAGTAGTGGCTTCTAATTCTCCATTATAACCATAATATATTGACCTTGCCTCTTTAATGGAAGCTCTACAACGGCATTAATTTTTGTTTTCTTTCTTAAGTTTATTCCAGCATTTTTATTCATTAATTGTTTTACTTTTTGACATGTGTCATATCCTATGACACATTTGTTATTAAATATTTAGTATGTTTGAAAGTCAATGTTCTTGTACATGTTTAGTATTTTTGAAAGTAAAATGTTCTTGTACTTAAAAGTTATTGGTTTGTAATTTTATACCAAATGCATGCTATGTTTCTCATCAGTATGTTAAAAATGACATATACTCAATGAAGTTAGATGTTTATAATTTTGGAATTGCATTTACATGATGAAAACACAAAATTAATTCTTCTTGAATTTGTAACTTTCTTCAATAACAATTGAAAAGCTAAATCAAAATTTAGTAAGTAGTATATAATTTAAAGCATACAAGCTTTAATTTGAAATACCGAAAAAGCATGAATCTAAAAGATCTATCACTGGGTAATACACATTCCTCATGAAAATTTTTGAGATCTTTGCAAAGTAACTCGTCCGTGTGGAAGATATCCTTATAACAATGGATGACTGATATTAATTAGAACCTTCCTCTGTATCGATAAATGAAAAAAAAAAATCTAAGAATTTCAAAGAAGTCTACTTTCTCAAAACAAACAGATAAAAATTAGCAGAGAAAATAAAATATTCAATATTGCTGTTGGATGTACATTGTCTGTTAACGGAGTGTAGCAAGAGTATATATATTGCCCTTATTAAAATGATTTACACACGCAATTTTATTAGTATGCCATATTATTTTACCATTCGAATTTGTCGACGTGATTTTCTAATCAACGAGAATTCAATGCCCAATACTTGCAATTAATCTCAAATTGCACAAAAACCAAGAATAAAATAGAAAATAGAAAGGCAAGAACAGAAAGAACACACAGATTTTACATGGTTCAGCAAGTGTGCCTACGTCCACGACCGTCTCTCTTCAATTCAGTATAGTGATAGTATATTATATCTTATATATCCTGTTTTACAATGATTTCAGCCTCTATTTATAGAGGAAGAGATGTTACAGATTAGAAAGAATTAAAATAGGTAAAGAATTTCATAATGAATACACTTCCTAATCAGTTAGAGTAAAATCAAGAAACTGCTCCAAATATCTCGAGATTATGTTGACTGAGTTTGAATTTGAATTAGCTTCCGTTTCTGGCGAGAGAATAATGGTCAAATCAAGTAATTGCCATATATGGAAGACTTGGTATTAATTGTCCACTGGGTGAGCTGTTCACTGCCTTGAGCGACCTCGAGCTGGACCTCACCGAGTAGTGAGCTATGAATAGAGCGAGTTGCATAATGTTAACAACGATCTATAACCTGACTGTGAAATGAGCTGACACATGTGAGCTGAAGAGCTCATTGGGCTTGGAGATGATAACTGGGTCTTGTTTGCTGGGCCTTTCCATTGGGTCGACTTAATGGGCTTTTATCGGGTTTTTACCAGCCCATTTGGTGGTCCTGAAAATGCATATAACATCAACCCCCCAGCTCTCAGTTCGTTCTGTGAATTGGGAGCTCGAGCTTGCTAGTTAAAGCTATTTTGAACTTGTTGTTTTGCGCATTTTCAAATTCATTCTCATCAGCTTTCAACACGTGGCGATCATGGAGGAAGTGACTGAACCGACACTGGCACATCCCGGGCCACGTGCATTTAATGCGCACATCTTTCAACTAACGGCTACATGATTACAAAGCCGTTACACGTGCTACACTGTCAAATGCAAGGCGATTACATACTCCCCAGATCGAACGACTGGGGCTCGAGCTCGGTCACCTATATAAAATGGTGGAGCCCTTTGTTGCTCTGTTCACTTGTCATTTTCTCCAGCCATTAAGTTCTTCATTGCTGCGCATTTCACCATCAGTTTTCTACAAAATCTTCAACCTCAGTCGTCGTTTTTCACCTTTCTAACAAAGATTCACGGTAAGTTCTTTCTTTTAACTTCAAGCCTTCGGTTTTTTTTTTTTTTTTTGGTTCACATTTGTTGAGTTGACATTGCATTTTGCGTCTGAAATGAAATGAACACTTCGTATTTTTTATGTCAAGTTTCTGTGATTCTGAGTTTCTTGTTGAACACGATTCTTTATTTCTTATTGGTTTGATCTTTTAGCTTCTTTGTTTGCGAACTGGTTACTGTTTGTGACCCGTTATGCATGCGAACTATAGGATTAGGCATCTGTAGACTACTAGCCCGTAGGTCGTTTCTTTGTAAGTTGAGCCTCTCACTATAAGAGTAATCTGCGAACTAGGAAACTTAGAAAATTATCAGCATTTTAGTAATTTGTTCCTTGCGACCTGACCGTACCCCTTTTGTTTAGATGTCTTCAAGTGGAGCTCGCAATGTTAGTGAAACAACTCAAGGTGGAGCGCGAGCAGAAGCTCAGCGGTGAGCTGAAGAGGAGAGGAATGCTCGTAAAGTGTTCGCTCATTATTCATCTTCCGTGGAAGTTTTCGAGTTGGAGGAAATTGCTCTTCAATTCCATAACCTTAAAGGCTGTCGCGCGATGTCACCCATTCCAAAAAACCATACAGGCTATCCTCCGTGGGGGTACATCGCTGTCAGTACCCAGCATCTGGAACACAGGCTGAGATTCGCAATTCCTTCTTGTTTGATCAAGTTCTTGAACACTGTCAAGTTTACACCATTCCAGTTGACACCGAACTTATATGCGCAGTTGACTTCGTTAACTCTGGCATTCCTCAGAAACAATCTTCCTCCCTCAACTCCAAAAATCATCCAACACCTTTACAGCATCAAGGCTTTGAGCAATTCAAAGGATGGAAAGCGAGATGGCATCTACTATCTCGCAGGTCGTCCATCGAAATACAAGAGCCTCTTGCCCCAAGGAGGTGCGAAGGGCAAGTCCAATATGGGGCCATACAAGACGAACTGGTTTCTCGTCTCATGCCATTCTTTTGTAGATCTTAAAAATTTCGGTTTCGTGCTAGGTCCAGGTATGTAGAAGAGAATCTTAAGTGAGATTTTTTTTTTTTTTGTTTTAACATTTTGCTCTGCAGAGCTGAAAATGGACAAGTCTCCTCTCAGCAACGAGGAGAAAAGGGCTGTTGAGGTGCTCGCGAATTCGAGTACAGCGGGCATTAGTAACAAGTTTGATACCGCCCTTCTCCAGGCTCATGGCCTCGCTCCTCCTGAAGATTCTCCATTGATAAATAGTGAGAATGCCATATCGAGCATTGAGGAGCTTAAGCTTCCTTCTATTCTCCAAGTTTCTGTTGAAAAAGAGGATACATCTGCTTCCCAATCAGCTCCAGCTCCCATCCCTTCCTCGCGAGCAGAAACAACACCAGCTCTTACTCCTACTTCGCAGACAAAAACTACTCCAGCTCCTGCTTCAGCTCGGGCAGCTCCAATTGTACAAATAGATTCAACTCCTTCTCCTGTTCGAACAACTACTCCAAGGGTTCCATCTCCACCTACCCAAGCAAATCCAGTCCCCAATCTAACAGCTCCAACACTTACTGAGGCATCGGCTCCTCAATTAGCTCGTACCCCACCAGTAGGTGCATCTCGAACAATCATTCCTCCAGCTCCTGCTTCCTCTTTGGACAAGCTCCAGCCAAGAGGAAAAAGCTTACTTTTCTGGAATTCTCTCTTGAGCGACCTACCAAAACTTCAGCTTCTTCAGCTACTCCATCAAAGCGACCTGTTGAAGCCTCAGCCTCTCCAGCTACTCATTCGAAGCGTTCCAAGCGACCTGTTAAAGCAAAAACTCCCTCTGTCGCAGCTCCCAGCGAGGTGCCTCCTTCCAAAATAGCAGTAGATCTTCCCCAGGTTCCAACCCCCAACTTGCAACCTGAAGCAGGGGACGCTCCACCTGAGGTCCCGCCCCAAGAGCCCCAAGCTGGTACTAGTAGAAGCAGAAGAAAGAGTCGGGGTAGACGCTCTACACGACATGTTTATTGGGGTACAGAGCTTGAGGTCGTAGAGGCTGAAGGAACTCCATCGCCAACCATGCCAGACCTCGAAGATGGACCTGAGGGAAGATATCGAGGTCCTTCCTAGACAACTGGTCAGACATTATGTTGACTCATCCAAAAGTCTTGGAAAATAAGTCTCTTAAGGGGACGGACCTGGATGAATATGCAACTCGCCACGCCATGCTGGTAATTCATTTTTGCTTTATCCTTTGGCTTCTCTACTTTATCAAATATTAACTTGTAGAATTTCAGTCTGCTCTTGCATCAATAAAGCAAAGGAGATTGACCAGATTTGCTGAGGATCGAATAATGAGACTGGAGAGTGAGCTGAAGAAAGCTGAGAAGGAAATAACATCTTTGACTGAGAGAGCCCGAGACGGGAGGAAGTTCGTGCAGGGCCATGAGACGATGATGGCTGCGGCGAACATAGCTAAATAGACAGCCGATGAAGCTCTGGCGTAGTTAGAAGGTGATTTCGAATCTACCAAGTCGCACCTCACTGCCTTGCTACGTAACTGTGAAGATGAATGTGACAAGGCGAAGGATGAGTTGAACAAGATGAGGGACGAGCTGAGGCAATCTGAACAATGAGCCGAATTGGCTAAAAAACAGGCTGAGAGGGTGGAGGCTGCAGCACAGCGGACCGAGGAGGCTGAGCAATGAGCTGGGATTGCAGAGAAACAAGTGGAGGTGCTCAGGCAACAAGTTGAGGCTACAGTATAACGAGCTGAAGCTGCTGAGCAACGGGCTAAAGAAGCTGAACATCGAACTGAGGTGCTCAAGCAGCAAGTGGGGGCTGCAGTGTAACGAGTTGAGGTTGTAGAGCAGCAAATGGGAAATGTGCTACAACTAGCTGATGCTACCGAGAAGCTAGCAGAGGCAGCCGAGCAACTAGCAGAGGTCGCGAATCAAGAAGTCGAGGTCGCTAAACGCCATGCAAATGACACCTTCGAAGAGTTGATGGTTTTCAGAGAGAGATCTATTCAGGAAATGGAGGTATAGGTCGCTGAAGCTAGGGACGAGGCTGAGGAAAGAACGGGCATTAATTTCCTCTATACGCTATAGATGTCCCATCCTGAATTGGATTTTTCCATCTTCGGTGATGAGGGACTCCAAGCTGTAGAGAAGTTCAAAGCAAAGACTGCCTCGTCTTCAGCTGTAGCTGATGTAGCCCCTTTGGCAATGGAGACTCCTGGCACGACTTCTCAGGCTGAGCCCGCTAGTGACCCCGAGTTTTCTAGCACGTCCTATTCTAGTGCGAACTCTCTCTTAGGCCCAGATTCTCCAACTTGAAACTAGTAGCTTATCTTTTGCACTTGTATTCATTCAACTTCAATTTGTAAAGGATTTTTGAATTTAATAAAATTTCTTTTATCATATCTTCTCTATTGAATGTGTTTGAGCTATCGTGTTTGTTGTAACACATTTTATAATCTTCATTTTGTAAGTTATGAAGCTTCATGTGAGCTGATTATCATTATAAGTTTGCCCGAAATCAGATATAACAATTCAAGCAATTGCTTAATTCACCAGTTAATGTAATATTTTGATATAGGTAACAAGTCAAAACTTCATTTGTCATATTGAATTGTTGACGAGCTATGCAGGGGTTCGAAACCTCGCCAGCTCATTATTTTTATTTTAAGCGAGCTATGCAGGGGTATGTAACATCGCCTACTTTTTAGGCTTTTTTCATTTTGGCGAGCTATGCAGGGGTACATAACCTCGCCTGTTTTTTAGACTCTTTTTCATTTTGGCGAGTTATGCAGGGGTATGTAATCTCGCTTACTTTTTAGGCTCTTTTTCATTTTGGCGTGGCAATGAGCTAATCAGGACGGAGTCCGTTGACATGTTAACTTGTTAATTTAGAACTCATGAATTATTGAGAGTAATCAGTAGCACATAATGAGGAAACTGGAGCTTTCATTGATCATGATAAGTTTGACTTACAAATTAAATACATGAAACGAAGAAATTACCGATAATATGGTCGAAGATGCTTGGCATTCCAAGCTCGAGAGACCTCGGCTTCGTTCATGTTGGTTAAACGATAAGCTCCATTTCCTAAGTTTGCTTTGACGATGTAGGGTCCTTCCCAATTTGGGCCTAAGGACCCTTCACTAGCTTTTCGAGCTCCAGGTAGAATAAGGTGCAGTACCAGATCCCCTTAATTGAAACTTCGAATTCAAGCTTTCCTGTTGTAATACCTCATAATTCTCTGCTGATAGACTGCCACCCTCAACCAAGCTGATTCCCTTGCTTCTTCAAGTAAGTCTAAGTTTGCAGCTATCAACTGGTCGTTGTCTTTTGGATTGAAGGTTGCTCTACGCTGCGAGGTGACTTCTAGCTTTGTTGGGATCATGACCTCAGATCCATACACCATCGAAAAGGGAGTCTCACTTGTGGTGCTGCGAGTTGTGGTCCTGTAAGCCCATAACATTTTCGGAAGCTCGTCTACCCACGCTCCTTTCCTTGATTCTAGCTTCATCTTCAAGGTCTGTTTGATGATCTTATTTACAGCTTCAACTTGGCCATTGGCTTATGGATAATCTATTGCTGAAAAGCTTTTGACGATCTTAAGGTGGCTACAGAACCTGAGAAACTGGTCGTTAGTGAATTGAGTCTCATTATTTGTCACGATCTGCTGAGGAACTCCAAACCTGCAAATAATGTTATTCCACACAAATTTTCAATCTTCGTAGTGGAAATTTCAGCCAGCTCCTTTGCTTCTGCCTACTTGGTGAAATAATCAACTGTAACCACAACATGCTTGCATCTTCCACGAGCTATTGGTAGAGGTCTGATTAGATCCATTCCCCAAATTGCAAAGGGCTATGAGCTTACCATTGTTGGAGAAAGGCTGGTGGAGCTCGTGGGACTTGAGCGAACTTTTGGCACTTATCACACTTCTTCACCAAATCAATAGCATGCTGCTTCATCGTGGGCCAGTAGAAACACTGCTGAAGTGCTTTATGAGCTAGAGACAGCCTCCCAGCATGATTACCACAATGACCCTCATGTATCTCTCTCATCACGATCTTACAGTCTTGGCCATCAATGCATCTCAAAAGTGGAGCTGAAAACCCCTTCTTGTACAATATATCATCATCGATGCAATATCTAGCTGCTCTAGCTCGCAAGCGCAGTGCTTCTAATTTATCACTTGGCAGCTTCCCTTCCTGCAGATAATTCAAAATTGGACTCATCCAAGAATCAGGCTGCACAGTTATGGCCATCATTGAATCTCTCACATCTGTGCTTAGAGCTGGCAGGAACTCTATTAGGATCACTCCAAGGAAATCTGCATCTCAAGTTGTCGCCAGGCGAGCCAGTGCATCTGCATGCGAGTTCTGAGCTCGTGGGATCTACTTCACCTTGTATTTCTAGAAAGCACTTAGCATTTCATGAACTTTCTGGAGGTACATAGCCATTTTCTATCCCCTGGCTTGATACTCTTCCAATATGTGGCAAACCACGAGCTGTGAGTCGCTGAAGACCCTCAATCGCTCAATTCGCATCTCCTTAGCCAAGCATAAACCTGCGAGCAGCGTTTTATATTCAGCTTCATTATTTGTTGCCTGGAAACCAAATCTCAATGCACAAAGGATTTTATGGCCTTCAGGACTAATCAATAGAATCCCAGCTCCAGCCTTCTGCTCGCTAGATGACCCATCAATATAAAGCTCCCAGGTCGGACGTTCAGAAGATTCAACTTTGTCATCCACAGGCCCTGTAAATTCTGCAATGAAATCTGTCAGAGCTTGAGCCTTGATAGCCGTCCTTGGCTTGTACTGAATATCAAACTATGCGAGCTCAACTGCCCATTTTAATAAGGGACCTGAGGTGTCCACTTTCTGTAGAACTTGCTTTAGCGGATACTAGGTGAGGACTTCAATTGTATGAGCTTAGAAATAAGGTCGCAGCTTCCTTGATGCGACTACCAGGCAGTAAGCGAGCTTCTCCATCTGCGAGTACCTGGTTTCAGTAGCCTGCAATCTTTTACTTACATAGTATACTAGAAGTTGTGTCTTTTCATCTTCTCTCATCAAAGCAGCACTTAAAGCTTGCTGAGACACCCCCAAGTATAAAATGAGCTTTTCTCATTCTCTAGGCTTGGATAGGAGTGGAGCTCGTCCCATATACTCCTTCAGTTGTTGGAAGGCCACCTCGTACTGTTCATTCCACTCAAAGCTTTTCACCTTCTTCAAAATATCAAAAAATGGGATGCATTTATCTGTAGCCTTCAAGATGAACCTACTTAATGCTGCAACCTGGCTGTTAAGGCTCTGCACATCCTTTACCCTGGTAGGCGACCTCATGTCAATCAGTGCTTTGATCTTTTCTGGATTGGCTTTAATACCTCTATTGTTAACCATGAAGCCTAGTAATTTCCCATAAGCTACCCCGAACGTGCACTTATATGGATTCAGCTTCATCTTATAGCTCTTGAGAATCTAAAACATCTCTCTCAGGTCGCGTACATGATCATCCACCTGCTTGGATTTTACTAACATATCATCCACGTAGACCTTCATGGTCTTCCTAATCTGCTCTTCAAACATCATGTTCACCAAATGCTGGTAGGTCGCACTTGCATTCTTCAGTCCGAAGGGCATCACCTTGTAGCAGTATAGACCGCAATCTGTCACAAATGAGGTGTGCTCTTCGTCCTCAGGATTAATTGGAATCTGATTATAACTCGAGTATGCGTTCATGAAGCTTAGGACTTCATGGCCAGCTGTAGCATCCACGAGCTAGTCTATTCTTAGCAAGGGGAAGCTATCTTTTAGGCACGCCTTGTTCAAATCAGTGAAGTCAATGCAAGTTCTCCACTTCCCGTTTTTCTTTTTCACTAGCACGGGATTGGCGACCTAGGTCGGGTAGTAAGCTTCTCTGATGAACTTGTTGGTCAGCAGCTTATCTACCTCCTCTTTCAGTGCTAAGTAGCATTTCCCTGTCATTGCTCTTCTCTTCTAGTGAACTGGCTTGTGGTGATGATCAATATTCAACCTGTGTGACATCACCTTGGGATTTATCCCCACCATGTCTTCGTGATTCCATGCAAACACATCCAAGTTCACCTTTAAAAAGTCAACAAGCTAGGCTCTTAGTTCTGGAGCTAAGCCTCTTCCCATCTTCAAGCATCTTTCAGGATCCACCTCGCTGACCTGCACATCTTCCAGTTCTTCAACGGGTCCAGTAGCTTGCTCTGCATTCACTTCGTGAGGGTCAAGATCATGGCTAACCCCCTTTTCAGTTATAACTCGTGGTTTGCCCTGAAACCATGTTCACTTTCTTTCCTCTTACACCAATTTTCACAGCATCCTTATAGCAGCGTCTGGCTAAGTGCTGCTCTCCTCGAACACACCCGACACTATTGGGAGTTGGAAATTTGACCGTGAGGGTCTTGGTCGAAGTTACTGCATCCAGGTCGTTCAACGAAGGCCTCCCTAGGACCACATTGTATGCTGATGGGCAATCAATGATAAAAAAATCTGCCAACACAGTTGCATGACGACCTGCCTCCCCAAGTGTAAGCGACAGCTTAATCTAGCCCACTGGTACAATAGCATCTCTAGTGAAGCCATACAGAGGCTCTGAGGACGGTCTCAGTTGTTCTGCTCCTAGCCCCATCTGATCAAAACAACACCTATACATCACATTTACCGAGCTTCCAGTGTCAATCATGATGCGTCGCACTTCCATGTTGCTGATCTTAGCTCGGATGACTAGTGCATCATTATGAGGCCAGACTACACCTCTAGCATCTTCATCAGTGAACATGATTTCGTCCGAGGTCATCCTTGCCTTCTTCACAGGTTCCTCCGACCCACTAACCTTAAAGGTATGATTTGCTTCTCGGACATACTTTTCGTGCAACCTGTTTAAATCACCTGTGATATGAGGGCCACCATGAATTGTAAAAATAGCTCTTACCGCAGGCTCATGTTCTTGCTTGGAAACTCGCTGGGGCTGTTGTGTGAGGTCGTTGTTGCGGAGGTCGTGAGGTCTACAGGTCTCGCCACGTAATCTCTCAAGCGACCTCTCTGATCAACTTTTCAATGGCGTCTTTTAACGCCCAACAATCTGAAGTATTGTGTTCGACCTCATTATGATAGGCACAAAACTTGCTCTTGTCTCTATACTGGACAGAGGCTCTCAAAGGGTAAGACTTTCCAAAGTCTTCCATGTTTCTCTCCGCTGTAAAGATCCTGTCTTGTGATTCTGATAGGATGCAATAATCTTCATAACAACCTTGACGCTGAGGTCGCTCATTCTTTGGCTCTCTCCTTGCCTTTTTAGCGATCTGATTGCTTGAGCCAATGTTTCTACCTTCTTCATTCCTGCCATTATTTCTCTTTTTCGTCTGGCTGAAACTGCCCGCTTCATTTTTCTGATTGGACTTCTTCGGGCTGAAGGTTTCTCCCATCTGATCTCCTTTGCAGCTCGCTCGTAAAATTCTCCCAGGTAATTCACTGGGGACTTGTAAATGCTTTCATACAGTTTCCCATCCTTGTGTAACCCAGCTGAGATCGCAGTCAATATACTCTCGTATGATGGATTCTCAACATTCGTGACCTCGCGTCTAAATCTGGTGATATAATCTTTCAATGACTCACCTTAACGCTAAAAGATGGTAGCCAAGTGGCAGGATAGTGCGAGCTGCCTCCTCAATGCCCTGTACTGGTTAACAAACTTCTGCTGGCACTCTTCCCAACTTCCTATGCTGCGAGCTGGGAGATTCTTGAACCAAGTTAGCGGAATGTCTCCCAAAGTAGCTGGGAAGACACGGCACTTCACCATTGGGTTGTCCGTCTAAAAATCCATCTGGACATTAAAGGCATGAAGGTGATTATAGGGGTCGCTATTCCCTTTGTACTGTTGAATAGTTGGCATCTTGAACCTTGGAGGGAGAGGCTGCGTCTCGATCTCCCTTGTAAATGGAGTCCTCTTCCGTAATGCTCACGCTAGCCCTGGGCATCAGGTCATGCCTCAAGCTGTTGGACCCTCTGAAGAAGCTCATCAACTTGCAGGTCTTGGGGCTCATATCCCCTTCTGCGGTCGCGACCTAGAGAGTAATGCTCTGGTTCATACCTCTGACTTATTCTGACCGAGCCATCAGCCCGATGCAACCTTGCATGTCGTTCGTCCACCTAGTCGACATACCGAGATGTAGCTTGGGCTCTATCATGACCAGCTTCTACTCGCCTGATTCCATCCTGATTTAACCTAATCACCAGGTTTGCAGGGCATGCAACTTCTTCTCGGACAGCGCATGCAACTTGAATGAGCTGAATCAGCAGGTCGCTGCACCCCTCTAACTGGCCTTTCTGACCTCTGTACTCCATGTTATGGTGACGCTTGCCTTGGGACAGCAGCTTCGACCTTGTGCACATTCTGCGCTTGAGCTTGCACTAACAAATTGACAGCCTCTGTAAGTTGTCGAACCGTGAGCTCTAACGCTTCTTGCCTTTGGTAGCACGCTTGTTGCCTATCAACTGGAGCGCCTGGAACAGATTGGCGAGGGGGCAAGGGTGGCATGCTTGGTCCAACACCAATCGCTTGACTATGAGACGTGTCTGTTGCTTGCATGGGTTCGTCTTCCACCTGCTGCATATCGAGCTGACGGTGACTGGTCTGGCTTTCTACCTGGTTAGCCTGTGAGCCCACGTACTTGATCGCTTTTATTCTTGCCATTGTTGAAAATCAAGAGATTGAAACAGAATAGATTACAGTCTGGGCCTTCCTTCTAGTGTCAAAATGTCGACGTGATTTTCTGGTCGATGAGAATTCAATGCCCAATACTGGCAATCAATGTCGAACTGTACAAAAACCAAGAATAAAATAGAAAATAGAAAGGCAAGAACAAAAAGAACACACAGATTTGACGTGGTTCAGCAAGTGTGCCTACGTCCACGACTATCTCTCTTCAATTCAGCAGAGTGACAGTATATTATATCTTATATATCTTGTTTTACAATGATTTCAGCCTTTATTTATAGAGGAAGAGACGTTACAGATTAGGAAGAATTAAAATAGGTAAAGAATTTCATAATGAATACACTTCCTAATCGGTTGGAGCAAAATTAGGAAACTGCTCTGAGTATCTCGAGATCACGTTGACTGAGTTTGAATTTGAATTTGCTTCTATTTCTAGCGAGAGAATCATGGTCAAATCAGGTAACTGCTATATCTGGAAGATTTGATATTAATTGTCCACTGGGCGAGCTATTCACTGCCTTTAGCGACCTCGAGCTGGACCTCGCCGAGTAGCGAGCTATAAATAGAGCGAGCTGCATAATGTTAACAGCGATCTATAACCTGGCTGTGAAACGAGCTGACATGTGTGAGCTAAAGAGCTCGTTAGGCGAACTGTAAAGCTCATTGGGCTTGGAGATAATAACTGGGTCTTGTCTGTTGAGCCTTTGCATTGGATCGACTTAATGGGCTTTTATCGGGCTCTTACCAGCTCATTTGGCGGGTCCAGAAAATGCACATAACAGAATTGAAAATAATAGTTAAAACGATCCAATTGTAAAATAATATAATAATTACGTGAATGAACTACTGGATTCATCAATTAGGAAGGTAAAAAGGTTATAGAGGGATGAAGCCTCAATAAATAAATATTTTCATAAAAAAGTTAAAAAAAAAAACTTAATGAAAAAAAATTTCATCAGCCTTCTCCCATGAGCCACTGACTCTCTCTCGCCCTCTCTCTCTCTTTTGCTCTTCTTCTTTGTCTCCTCAAACCCAGATGAAATCTGGGATTCAAACCCAGATCTCATTTGGGTTTGAGGAGACAAAGTAGGTTCGTTGAACCCAGGTAACTAACAAACCTCCACAGCGAGAAAAGTGATTCGAAGCACCTTGAGTGGTTTGCTAGCATTACTGGAGGGTTGCATAACGGCCGCTGTCTCTTTCATTAGTCTTCACGATGCTTGCTGCTCAGCTTATGTCTCCACCATGTTCAGATCTGCCACTAAGTCCGACACTGTTTAGGATTGCTTCCTCCCTCACGAGTACTTGACCGCCATCTCCGGCTCTTCTTTTGCGTCGTCGAAGAAGGAGCTCTACCTCCAAGCCTGTCACAACCAGATTTTAATTAATGACGGCACACTAGTAATTTCATGATGACCCTATGCTTTATTTTTTTCATTCAATTTTGGGATTTTTGTGGTTGGATATATGCTAAAATTGGTCATGAGTAGTTGATGATGTGATTAGGATTTTTTATTTTGAGTTTTTAGATTGATTGTTGGCCAAAAAAAAAAAGGTTATTACAAACTATATTTTTTTGTTTTAGATTGATTGTGATTGGGATAGGTGCGCTTTGAATCAGATGCTCAACAAGTGGTTAAGTTCTACAGAGGAGAAGAAGTTACTGAAGGGAAAAAATAATAATTGTTTTTATAAAATAAAGATTTGCGGAACATTGAGTTTTAAAAATTTTTTAGAAAACTCAAGAACCCTAGATCCATAAAACAATGAAACAAAATAATAAAATTAAATAAAGATCGAATCTTTTATCATTTTGTATTGATCTCTGTGGATTGCTCACCACCTTGCCTTCCTTGATATGACTCTACACTAAGAAACAAGTGAGTGGGCACAATTATATAGAATTGTGCTTACTTTCTATTGATTTCTTTTCTCAAAAGAACAAACAATATATGTAAGAGGTGAGAATAGATTTTTGTTTCAAAGAACGTAAAACAAAACCTAAATATAACTTCTATTAGGAAAAGAAGACTATTTCTTTTCTATTTATAGGCAACCAATTAGGGTTTTAATTAATCAAAATTAATATTTAACCCTAAGTTTATTAAAATTAAACTTTTGCCCATATAACATAATTAATTCAAAATTAACTCATGTTATATTTTGAAATCAAACTTGTGACCTATAATTAATTCATAATTAATTTATATCCGGTCACCACTAAGAATCGAATTCAAGACCTCTTATAAAATTAATTAAATAATTATTAATTCATAATTAATAATTAACTAACTAATAATTTGAATAATCAATATTATTCAAATACAAAGTGAACACATATTTTGCTACTTATGTAACAACTATAATTGGACGATCCAATTACGATATTTTATATACACGTTTTTTATAGTGAAATGAGCTATCAAGGGGACCCGATGGACCTACAGTTTTGAGCTCCAATAATATCGGAATTATTAATTAAACTCTTTAATTAAATAATTCACTATTATTAATCTTAGAGTTACTCCACTAAAAACCTAAGATTGCACTCTCAAAACTATAGATGTTTTTATACAATCTGAAATTTTCAGCGTCCATTGATATAATCACTACATATGATTTGACCCTCCATAAATAGTTCATAATTAGAGCTAGGTCATAATGTCCGTTATACCCCTCTAATTATATCTTGATCCTTAAGTACCATTGATTCTCTAATGAACAATATATTCATAACAATTTATGAATTTATCTTTTCGTTTACATATGAACAGAAAGTTGAGCGCTCTTATTGTTCAAGACCTGAATCAACCCTTAAGAGAACTATTTCTCTACTTCTCGCAAGGAGTGGATTCTATTATTGTATAGAATGTTTCCAGCTACTTACTAAATCATATCCCCAAAGTACGAAGTTATTGATCGAGCATCTATATCGATCTCACCCATGTAAATCAAATGACATAACTCAACAAGCAGGAGTCCATAATACACTCAGGATTAAGATCAATTCATAAATGATCATCTAGTCGATAAATATAAATCTCTAAGTTTAACGGATATTAATTAGAGACTCATATTTATCGTGGTCCAGTCCTATATAATCTTTATTATATAAGATGCCTCCATTTCCATGTCACTACATGAATAGTCTCGGATAAAACTATTGTACTGGATACAAAATGGACCGTAATTGTAGATTTACCACAAATAAAGTACTCAGCTTCGTTTGCTTTCTACGAACTCTTTAGATTACTTCTCTCAAACTAAATCCGCTTGTATATAACACTTATATACTTAGTTTGAAAATACATCAGTAATCAAGGATGTTTCTCATGACATATATAATTTTTGCAAAATATATAAATTGAATAAAATGAAGACTTTATTATTATTTATTAAAACCGTTTACATAATTACAAGCTTTTAGGGCACAAAACCCAATAATCTCCTACTTGCCCTAGAGCAGATGAGACATATCTCGTAATCCTAGACCCTCTAGATGACCTTCAAACACTTTAGCCGTTAAGGTCTTGGTAAACGGATCAGCAAGGTTATCTTGTGATGCAATCTTCATCACGTTCGCATCTCCTCTTTGTACAATCTCCCTAATAAGATGATATTTCCTCTCTATATGCTTCCCTCGCTTGTGGCTTCTTGGTTCTTTGGAATTAGCCACTGCACCACTATTATCACAATAAAGAGTGAGTGGTTTATCCATATCTGGAACAACTTCCAGATCAGTCAAGAATTTATGTAGCCATACCGCTTCTTTAGCTGCTACATATTCAGCTTCCATAGTGGAGTCAGCAATGCAAGATTGCTTAACACTCCTCCATACAATGGCTCCACTACCGAGAGTAAATACTGATCCGGACGTGGATTTTCTAGAATCCTTATCCGATTGAAAATCAGAATCTGTATATCCTAATGGGATCAAATCCTCTCCAGAATACACTAGCATATAGTTTCTCGTTCTCCGAAGATACTTAAGAATATGCTTTACAGCCACCCAGTGATCAAATCCTGGATTAAATTGATAACGACTAACTATTCCCATCGAATAGCATATATCCGGTCTCGTGCATAACATAGCATACATGAGACTGCCTACTGCAGAGGCATAGGGAATCCGTCTCATATCCTCAATTTCTTGAGGTGTCTTAGGACACTGTTCCTTAGACAAATGAACTATATGACGAAAAGGTAAAAGCCCTTTCTTAGAGTTCTGCATCGAAAATCGCATAAGAATCTTATCGATATACGATGCCTGAGACAGCGCTAACAGTTTGTTCTTGCGATCTCGTATTATTTGGATCCCAAGGACATAACTGGCCTCTCCCAAATCTTTCATTTGGAATTGGCTAGCGAGCCAGCTCTTTACATCTGACAATACTCCTATATCATTCCCAATGAGTAAAATATCATCAACGTAAAGTACAAGGAAAACCACTTTCTTATCGATAATCCTTTTGTATACACAAGGTTCATCAATATTTTGCCCAAAACCATAAGATTTGATCGAAGTATCAAACCTTATATTCCAAGATCGAGATGCTTGCTTAAGTCTATAAATGGACCTTTGCAACTTGCAAACCTTTTGCTCTTGACCTTGGGACACGAATCCCTCTGGTTGTACCATATAGATACTTTCATCAAGACTACCATTTAAAAATGCAATCTTGACGTCCATTTTCCAAATCTCATAGTTGAGACATGCGGCAATGGATAGAAGAATCCGAATGGACTTAAGCATAGCTACTGGCGAGAAAGTTTCCTCATAGTCAACTCCCTCTTTCTGGGTATAACCCTTTGCCACTAGTCTAGCTTTAAAGGTCTCTACCTTTCCATCCACTCCTCTCTTCCTCTTGTAGATCCACTTACAACCTATAGGTTTTATCCCATCTGGTTGATCCACAAGTTCCCAGACTGAGTTAGAGTACATAGACTCCATCTCGAGATTTATTGCTTTAAGCCATTCCTCCTTATCAGAATCCTCCATTGCATCTTGATATGTCAATGGATCATCTACACTCTCATCGGAGATAGCGATTTGTGCCTCTCCAATCTCTCTGTAGCGGACTGGTGGTCTAATAACCCTCCCACTACGACGAGGTGGTAGATAATTATGATGAGAATCTATCTGACATTCAGAAGTGGTCTGAATTATGTCTTTATCAACAACTGTTGTTGACGGGGTACTATTTGACCCAGGAAGTAACTCCCCAAGTACAACTTTACTTCGAGGTTTATAATATCTGATATAGTTTTCTTCAAAAAAAGTAGCATTTGACGATACAAACACTTTGTTTTCTTCAGGATTATAAAAGAGTCCGCCCCTAGTTTCTTTTGGATAACCTACAAATAGGCAAACTTTTGAATGTGGTTCCAGCTTCACAGTCTTGTTCTTCAGCACATGTGCTGGACACCTCCATATGAAAAAATGTCGTAAACTAGTTTTACGGCCTTTCCACAACTCTAAAGGCGTCTTTGGAACTGACTTAGATGGTACGACATTCAAAATATACATTGCAGTTTGCAATGCATATCCCCAAAATGAACTAGGTAATGATGAGAAACTAAACATAGATCTCACCATGTCCAAAAGGGTCCGATTTCTCCTTTCTGCAACACCATTCTGCTGGGGTGTTCCAGGAGCAGTCAATTGGGATAGAATCCCATGCTCAAGCAAGTAATCCTTAAACTCTGTATCGAGATACTCGCCTCCACGATCTGATCATAGAGATTTCAATGTTTTACCTAATTGATTTTCAACTTCAGCTCGAAATTCTTTGAACTTTTCAAAAGTTTCTGACTTTCGTTGCATTAGGTAAACATACCCATATCTTGAATAATCATCAATAAAAGTGACGAAATATTCATAACCGCCTCTAGCTTTAACATTCATAGGACCGCAGACGTCCGAATGTATAAGCTCTAACGGTTCCTTAGCTCTAAGCCCTTTTTCTGTAAAAGGTCTTTTGGTCATTTTACCTTCTAGACATGATTCACAAACAGGTAAAGTACCGATCTTTAACTCGTTTAAATGTCCGCTCTTTACAAGTCTGTTTAATCTGTCAAGATTAATATGACCAAGTCTTAGATGTCAAAGATATGTGTCATCGTTTTGAGAAATCTTTTGTCGTTTTGTTTTTGGTTTTTCAACCTTAAACATTTCAATATTAAGCAGTGGTTTATGCATTAACGATCTTAACACATATAAATCGTTTTCTTGCATCTCTGAACAAATATTCAATCCATTTCTAGAAATAATAACAGATTTATTATAAAAAGAAACAGAATAATTAAATTCTAAAAGTTTAGATACAGAAATCAAATTTCTCTTAAAACCTGGAATAAAATAAACATTGTTCAATGCAATGAAACAATTATTATTGAAATTAAGTCTAACTTCTCCCACTGCCTTTGCTGAAACGACTTCCCCAGTCCCGACTCGCATGTTAAACTCACCCTCATCAAGCTGCCTGTAAACTCCTAGCTCCGACTTCTAAAGTCCCAACGTTAGGAATTAAGTTAGAGAGATAATATATAACTCTCTACGTTTAATTGATTTAATTTCATAGCCCCCGAAATTTATTCATTTAGAATACGACGAATTTCGTTGTATTAAAAAGTTTAGTAACGTCCAAACGAAAATCTAAGTCAAGAAATCCAAGATGTTAGTAAATGATAATCGAATTAAAATTCGATTAAAAAGAGAGAATCAAGATTAATAAGCTTAGTTTTTAAAATAATCCAAGCTTGACGATCGAAGGAAAATGTTAACGAAACGAAAATCAAATCAAGTAAAAGCAAAATAGACACGGAAGAACCAAGAGGGATATTGCCGTGAGAGAGCTTCAAGAAAGGGAGATGAGAATAAAATTAAAAAGAAAAGGGGACAAGATGTAATTAATAGAAGTTTGGTTAATATATAAACAAGACTTAGTTGATTGTTTCAGACAAAAACAGTCACTGCCGAGAGAGTCGAGAGAATTCGAGAGAAAGAAGAAGAAAAGAGTAGCTGCTGCCGTGAGAGGAGAACCAGAAGAGAGAAGAGAGACAACCAGCAAGCAAGAAGAAGCCTTGAGCAGCAGAAACAGTCCAGAACAAGCAAAGAAGTCGAGCAAGAAGCAGATCCAGCGCCAGCAGCTCGCGCGAGGAACTGACGCGAGTTCGAGCAGGACAGCTCGCGTGAGGGGGATCCAAGGCAGTAAAACTGTAGTTTCTGGGCAGCAAAGGAAGAGGACGAGCAGAAGAGGAGAGGTGCAGGTCTGGTCGAGCAGAAACAGAGCAGAAACAGACGCAAACAGCAAGCGAAACAGACCCAGACGCGAGCTGGAACAGAATCGCGACGGGGTGCAGCGAGCTGGTCGGCCAGGGAAGAAAGAACCTCCCAACCAGCCTTCCATCCCCTCAATCCACCTCTTAGGGTCCCTAGTAAGTCATCCAAACCCTCCAAGCAAGCTTTAAGTGAAGTTATAATTAATTTTCTTTAGCTTCTTGCTGAAACAGAACAGAAAAATGTATGACAGCTTTTGTTGTTGTTGTTGTGGTTGATTTGGTGGATAGATTGCTTTTAAATCTTGCTAGGACCTTATGAGGTTGTTATAGAATCATCAATGAGGAGTTTTGGGTGTAAGTGATGCCTTAAAATGATGTATAAGGGCTGTCATACCCTCCCTCAAAAATAGAACCGAAAATGGTGATTATTGCACACCAAGTGATTGAGAAAAGTCTTGAGTGAATTTTGAGCACTCTAATGACCAAGTGAAATTTAAGTATGTATTAGAAACTTGTAGGGCAGTAGTTAGACCTTAAAAATTGATGGTTTTGAAACCAATTTAAAGCCTCAAAGAGGTTAGAAAAATTTAGAGAAATGTTTAGAGATTTCAAAGGCATTGATGTAGCCAAAATTTGAAACCCGAGCTCAAATTTTGACCTCTAGAAGACCTGACATTATTTCGCTTATTTGGGAGTGTTCTACACCTCAAATGATGCTTAGGAACCATAGAAAACCATAGGTTTTGGAACGGATCGAATCCGATAAAAATTGTGCAAGTTATGCACAATATAGTGTCGTTAGAGCTTTGAGAAGTGAAACGGCTAGCTTAATGTAATTTTTATGACATGAAATGAGTTTAGTTAGTCATTATAAGTTAAATGAAGCTTAGTTGTGGAAGAAAAACTAGCGTCACTAACCTAAAACCAAGAGTTTGCAAAATGGGCACTTAATTGCGCCCGTAAGTGTCCAAAACGGACGTTTTCCTTAAATTTGACATAGCAAACGATAATATTTCTCAATGAAATTTGTCGTGTGACTAGAATGGGATATAAGTGAGCCGTAGGAAAAAGAACGAAGGAAAACGGAGTCCCGGGCAGTGCGTAGCAGTGCACACTGTCAAGGGCTGTCCGTTTAAATAAAAATTGTGATTTTTCGTTTTAAGCCTCCGACAAGTAAAGGGACCGTGTGGGGATATCCCTAGGGGTCCAAAACTAAAACTTTTCCACAAGAATCGGGATTAGAGAGTCTCGATTGAGTAGAAACAAGTTAGGAGGATATATAGAGAAAAATGGTCTTAGTTGAGATTCTTGACCTTATAGTTGAGAATTGATTTTTGTTATTAATAATGATGAGAAAATATTGTGTAGATGACGAGCCTCGTCGAGACGCTTGACACGGAGTGACGCGGCTTCGAGGTAAGTGGTTCGCCACTTATGAGTGTTTAAATTCTATATCAATTTATGATTATTCGTAATGGATATCGTAACTAAGTAATAAATGAAAATGAAAAGGATTTTCAATGTTAATGTCCAAGTTAAGCATATAGATTCCTATGGAATCTATATTGTACTAGAAACTAATACTAAGTTGTTATAGAAAGAGTAAAATGAGAAAGTTTTCAGAAGATGTAAAACTAGTGAGTTTTGTGCTTTTGCACTTGAAGAAATTGATTATAAAACCCATGTATATGCCTTAAGAGGGTATGAGAGTTAGCACTATGTGACGACGCAGAAAATTCCGTCCGTAGTCGCTCAGAGTATAGAGAAATTAGCACTACGAGACGACGCAGAAAATTCCGTCCGTAGTTGCTCAGTTTCCTAGAAAATATAAGCGCTACGCTGCGATGTAGAAAATTCCGCATGTAGTTGGTTAATTAACAGTTAGCGCTACGAAGCGATGCAGTAAATTCCGCTCGTAGTTGCCCAGAGTTTTAGCACTACAATTGCGATGCAGAAAATTCCGCATTGTAGTTGCTCAGTGATAAGATTTAGCGCCCTACGTACGATGCAGTAAATTCCGTAACGTAGTGGTTGAGATACCTCAGTAAGCTTCACGTTGGCGTTAGTTTTAATCGCCCGTGATGGTTAGAATGTTTAAAGGATATACATGGGGGTTTTGAAAGAAATCATAAAACAAATGATAAATTGTCATGTTAGTGTATGTGATATTATATCTTCGTTGCACTAACTTATTTGTTTATTTTGTAGCTATTTATATTTAATTGTGTGCCACCGCGGACGACAGGTCGTTATCATTTTGTTGTATATATATAGGTGGGCGATCTATGATATGTGATGATGTAAAACTTTATGGATGAGATGGATATGTAATTGAGACACAAATATTCATATTTTGAAATTGTATATTTGTAAATATTCATGCATTTGATATATATGATACATCTAGATACATTCTACATGAGTTCGTACTTATGAAAAGAGAATTGGGTGTTGATGTTGCATGTTTGTAAAACAAAAAAAAAAAATAATGATGATTTGTGCATGTTTGGGAATAAAGAAGTTGGGAGGAATTGAGGTTTTAGTCGAAGTGTAAATTTCTTGACAGGTAAATTTTGGTTTATCAAAAATGCAGTCGTTATGCTATCGAAAATTTTATAAAAATATTTGAAATAGAATCGAGAAAAATTTTATCACTCCCAACTAGTTTAAAAGAAAACTGAATTTTTGAGACCAAACGAGTAAATCGGTTGAAGAATGTTAGGGTTCGCTTCTCGGATTTCTTCGATCCGACAAGTCGGTTTCGATAAGTCCGTTGAAGTGCCCGGCAGGATCCTCCAGACAAGAGCTTAGATAAGGTCTGGGAAGGGTCCTGTCACTGCCTATATGAATCAATCAATTACAAAGAAGAACAAACATGATTAGTGGCTTATGAATCAATTATCCAAGGGGATGAATCATCCTCCACTAAACAAGATTCAATGACTAGTAAATCACATTTACCTTTCATCTTAGACTCTTTGAGGTACTTAGGACAGTTTCTCTTCCAATGCCCAATAACACCACAATGGAAACAGTTTCCTTTGGGCTTGGTGGCCTTGGAGCCCTTTTTGCTCTTAAATTGCATGAAACTCTTCGGAAGAGTCTTAAGTATCATACTCACTTGGCTACGCTCATCTATAGCCCCACCATGGCTTTCAGCTGTATTGAAGTGGGTCATCATTTTCAAGATATGCTCTCGAATAGATGTACCCTCCTTCATCCTAGCAGTCATAACAGCACGAACAGCTTCATGCTGTTGCTGCTCAGAAGGTTGCCCAAACATGTCCTGCAATGACTCCAACATCTGAGTTGCTGTTGTCATTGTCTCGTGCTTGGTAGCAAGCACTTCGGACATCCCTACTAACAAGTAGCAGCGGGCCTTCTCATCAGTTGTGACCCATTTCTCATAGGCCTCACGCACAGCATGTCCAGCATTTTCTGCTCACTGGGGAGGACAAGGTTGAGTCGTGACAAATTTAAGGTCTTCACAGACCAGGACTGCGTTCATGTTACTTTTCCATTTGACATAATTTTTCCCATTAAGCTTATCATTAGCTAAAATAGAAATCAACGGAGATACCATTGCTGAAAATAAATAAAATACAAAACATTTAATATCATTTTGGAAAAATCAATATCATGTGACTTTGGCATAAAATTAAACGTGATGCATGATATACGAATAATAAATTAGAAAATACCCTAAAAATAATTACTATGCCACGATAATCTAACATTCCACAAATAAGTGCCGCCGTAGGGTAGGTCAAATATTTGTATGTTAGACTGAGACATTTTCAATTAAATAATATAACAAAATAACTCTTATTCCTATATTATTTAACTACCGTTTTTCGATCAGGAAAATAATTAACAATTAATTATTTCCTTTATGAGTGTAATCCATAATTTCAGATTTCATTGACTTAACTTGAGAATTGCCGTTGTAGGATAGGTCAATCCTAAGATACATCTAGGAATCCTATCCATTAGGAAGTCAACCTTTTCACGGTGTTGAACTAATGATGGAGACCGCGGGATATATTGTCATATATCCCTCTCCCACTCACTATTTTAGGATTAAGGTTTTCTATTAAAAATTCCTAGTAATCATCTTAGATTATTAACGGCTAAGAAGATAATCTAAATTACTAAGAATTTATGAGTTACTAAAGTTCATAACTTATTAACACTTAATGAATTACCGGATTTTTAACACTTAAAAATCTAATTTCAATTTATAAATCTAATCTAAATAATCAAAATTATAAAGACTAGATTTAGTATGAAGTTACTAGATTTTAACTAATTAAAATCTAATCCACATTATAAATGCCAATTATTGAAATCATATTTCTAATTTGAAATCTATGATTTTCCACTAAAATCAATTCAAATTATTTAAGAGGCATTTTATGTATTATTCTACTATTTATACTAATAAACAATTTAATAGTAAAATAAAATAATACATATGATGCATGTCATGTTATAATGCAGTGAGTAGACACTTTCTATTATATATGACATATTTTATGTATGGTTATGTTATTAACAAATTATTCAATCATCACATGATAAATAATTTAAATAAACAATATGTGTATGATCGGGTTCTTTGGTTTTAACAACCTAAATCTAATTTCAATATTACATAAATTAACCAAGGCATTCCTTGACCTTCACTTGTAGTCTTCATAGTCTTCGAGGTATTCATGGGCTTTAAAAGTCTTCATGGGCTCTCTTGGGCTCAAAATTAAATCAAATTTAATAATTAAGAACATTCATCAAATGGATTGGGCTAAAAGCCCATTTTTTTTATTTTCAAACCCAATAAATATATATATTTATGTGATTGTCAATTATTAGACACTTAAGCATGCAACACATTAAATGTGCACTGTTTACAACAAAAACATTTTTAATTGTAAAGTCCATCACAAATGTGCAGTGCATTCAATGTTGCATGCATAAGCATGCATGGTTTTGATGCATGGCATTCAAAATGCCATTATGCGTGAAAAAGTGAAATTGCACTTACAGTGCATTGCATTGATATTGTTTATGCAAAATAATTGCATTGATATTTTATGCAATAAACAATTGCAACAGTTTCACTTTTTGACTTTTGTGTATGACACACAAACAATTACAACTATTGTAATTCACATGTTTTATCTTTTGTCTGTCAGTGCAGTAAACACAAATGCGGCGTAATAAACGACTTGTGCATCACATGCACTGTCAACGCTCACAGCCTCTCAGGTCGCGTACCAGACCTGCAACAACCGTTTGCTACTGCCTTTAACAGCACACGAAAAACACATTCTTAATTGGTTCGAAACCAGTCATGCGAATTGACGAACACAGCCAGCAACCAAATAAAATTTCAGATCTAACTCAGATCTGTTCCGTAGCCAATTTATGGAAAATATAAAAACCCTAAAACTATGAATTACAATAAAAATTATCATAAACGACTTACAAAATTAATCAAATTAAATTAATCAAAGAACCATATAATTAACGATCATATCATGCAATCCCCATTCATCAAACATGAATACAAAATATATCACATCATAATCAAATAAAAAATAACAGTGCCTACTCAATGACATACAAATCAATACAAAACATATTATTTTAAAATCATTGTTTTATTGGAACCTAGGCTCTGATACCAATTGAAGGGAAAAAACAACAATTGTTTTAATAAAATAAAGATTTGCGGAACATTGAGTTTTAAATTTTTTTTAGAAAACTCAAGAACCTTAGATCCATAAAACAATGAAATAAAATAATAAAATTAAATAAAAATCGAATCTTTTACCTTTTTGTATTGATCTCTGTGGATTGCTCACCACCTTACCTTCCTTGATATGACTCTACACCAAGAAACAAGTGAGTGGACACAATTATATAGAATTGTGCTCACTTTCTATTGATTTCTTTTCTCAAAAGAACAAACAATATATGTAAGAGGTGGGAATAGGTTTTTGTTTCAAAGAACGTAAAACAAAACCTAAATATAATTTCTATTATGAAAAGAAGACTATTTATTTTCTATTTATAGGCAACCAATTAGGGTTTTAATTAATCAAAATTAATATTTAACTCCAAGTTTATTAAAATTAAACTTTTGCCCATATAACATAATTAATTCAAAATTAACTCATGTTATATTTTGAAATCAAACTTGTGACCTATAATTAATTCATAATTAATTTATACCCGGTCACCACTAAGAATTGAATTTAAGACTTCTTATAAAATTAATTAAATAATTATTAATTCATAATTAATAATTAACTAACTAATAATTTGAATAATCAATATTATTCAAATACAAAGTGAACACATATTTTGCTACTTATGTAACAACTATAATTGGACGATCCAATTACGATATTCTATATACACGTTTCTTATAGTGAAATGAGCTATCAAGGGGACCCGATGGACCTACAGTTTTGAGCTCCAATAATATCAGAATTATTAATTAAACTCTTTAATTAAATAATTCACTATTATTAATCTTAGAGTTACTCCACTAAAAAGCTAAGATTGCACTCTCAAAACTATAGATGTTTTTATACAATCTGAAATTTTCAGCGTCCATTGATATAATCACTACATATGATTTGACCCTCCATAAATAGTTCATAATTAGAGCTAGGTCATAATGTCCGTTATACCCCTCTAATTATATCTTGATCCTTAAGTACCATTGATTCTCTGATGAACAATATATTCATAACAACTTATGAATTTATATTTCCGTTTACATATGAACAGAAAGTTGAGTGCTCTTATTGTTCAAGACCTGAATCAACCCTTAAGAGAACTATTTCTCTACTTCTCGTAAGAATGAGTGGATTCCATTATTGTATAGAATGTTCCCAACTATTTACTAAATCATATCCCCAAAGTAAGAAGTTATTGATCGAGCATCTATATCGATCTCACCCATGTAAATCAAAGGACATAACTCAACAAGCAAGAGTTCATAATACACTCAGGATTAAGATCAATTCATATATGATCATCTAGTCGATAAATATAAATCTCTAAGTTTAACGGATATTAATTAGAGACTCATGTTTATTGTGGTCCAGTCCTATATAATCTTTATTATATAAGATGCCTCCATTTCCATGTCACTACATGAATAGTCTCGGATAAAACTATTGTACCAGATACAAAATGGACCGCAACTGTAGATTTACCACAAATAAAGTACCCAACTTCGTTTGCTTTCTACGGACTCTTTAGATTACTTCTCTCAAACTAAATCCGCTTGTATATAACACTTATATACTTAGTTTGAAAATACATCAGTAATCAAGGATGTTTCTCATGACATATATAATTTTTGCAAAATATATAAATTGAATAAAATGAATGCTTTATTATTATTTATTAAAACCGTTTACATAATTACAAGCTCTTAAGGCACAAAACCCAACAGTTACCAAGCTAGAGAAGTTACCAATTGGGTGAGACTCGGTTATTATCGGTATCTGACAAATGAGTTCCCAATTTTAGCCATAAACTCTACTCTATGTACTCATCTTATATATGGTTTTACTGGTGTCAATTCCACCTCCTACGAGCTTCCTTTGTCAACTTCTGGTAAACAATATTTTGCAAACTTCATAGATATTGTAAAAGTAAGGAACCCATCAATCACTACACTTCTGTCAATTGAATATGAAAAGCTATACCACAGTCCACAAATCAACCATGTCCTTGCTAGCGCGCAATTCTTCTTACAGGAAATCTTTCATTGATACATCCATAAAAGTAGCCAGATTGTATGGCTTTCAAGGCTTGGACCTTTCATTGATAGATCGGTACACAATCTTAGACATGTTCAATGTTGGTCTTGAATGGCGAACTGCCACTGGTTTGGAGGTAAGAAACTCTAACAAGTCGAAATTGATCTTTGTAAATGATTTGTTCAAGTGAGAAAACAAAGAGATTGACAGATCTTCAAGCTTTACTTTATTGGTGGACAAGATTTAAAGAAAATTGAGAGAAAACTAGGTTGGAAATCTTGATTGTTTATTTACTTAATGAAGCTAATTATAGTGTTCACTTATATGCAACCTCAGAAATAAATCACAACCATTGAACTCTAACTGAATAATTACAATCCTTGATCAATAACTAATTTTGTTTTCCTAACATAATAACTTGATCGGCAAGCTACCACATTTATCAGCTCATGAAGCTAACTTGAATTAACTAGGTCCTTCTTCACTTAAGTTTGCCAGACTCGTAAGCATAGGTGAACCCATCTCAACTGCTGAAGCTGAAAGTTGGCTAAGAGAAGCTGAAGGTAAAGATTGTTGCTACCGTTGCTGGCTTTGGCTACGCTTCATTCTTACCTCACCCCCCCCCCCCCAAACTGAACTTGGTGTTTGCATAAGTTCAATTTGGAACACAATGTCTAAAATCGATCAACTGAGAGAGCTTTGGTGAGAATATCAACAATTTGATCAATGGTGGAAATGTGACGAACCTCTAGTTGACATGTAGCAACTCTATCTCAAACAAAGTGAACATCAACTTCAATATGCTTTTCTAGCATGAAACACTGGGTTTTGAGCTAAAGCTTTTGCCCCAGTGTTGTCATACCAGAGAATTGAGCAATGAGGAAGTCTAAAACCAAGTTAAGTTAGTAAAGACTATAACCAGACAAGCCCAGTTAAAGCTTGAGACAAGGATCTATTCTCAACTTCAATGCTAGAGTGGGCAACTACAGCTTGCTTATTGGAACCCCAAGTTACCAAATTACGGCCAAGAAATACACAACAACCAAGCTAGAATACCAATCGACATCATAAAAAGCTTGCAAATAAGATGAGTGGAGGGTTTGAATAGAATACCATAGCCTATAGTAGGGGTGGCAATAGGGGTCACGACACGATAGGTCGACACGAATTCACGAAAAATAAATAGGTATGGGTTGGAGCTAAACGAATTCGTGTCGTAATCGTGTCAACCCGCTTAACCAGTTTTTTAAACGAATCGAATTGGGTTTGATTAAACGAATCGCGGGTTGACACGATTAAAATAGGGGTCAAGTTACAATTTAACATATTAGAGGGTTTAGTGTGTAATTGTGCATTTATATATATACACACATTTATCCAATCCCTAAACCTCTCTTCATTTCGGCAGCCACCCCTTTCCACTATTACCTCCTTCTTCGGTTCTCCCTCATGAATCACGATCACCACTCTCTCACGGTCGCCATCCGGTCATAGCCTTCTCCCTCACACATTACAATCGTCACCTCCTCCCTCTTGCTTTCGGTCGCCGTCTAATCCACCTTCTCCCTCACTCCTCACGATCGCCACCTCCTTCCTTTTGCTCTCGGTCGCCGTCTAGTCCACCATCTCCCTCACACCTTACAGATCAAGGTCGCCACCTCCTCTCTCTCACTCTCGGTCACCATCCGGTCCACCTTCTCCCTCACACCTCATGATCTCCACCTTCTCTCTCTTGGTCGCCGTCGGGTCACTACCTTCTCCCTTTCAGTCGCCGTCCGTTCTCCTATCATCCCTCAAAGTCGCCGCCCGTTCTCCACCTCTCCTCAAAATCACCGCCTCTTCTCCACAACTTCACCACTAGATTCACCGTCGAAAACCAACCTCCTTCTCCTAAAGCAGTTTTGAGACTCTTGACCAGCTTCAATGATAAATTCTTTTAATTTTATTTCTTATTTTAAATAGTGTTCTTGTGATTTTTGTGTAGCTTGGAGATCCCTTTGGAATTAAAGAGAGAAGATTATAATTAACAAAAGTTTTACATTGGAGAATGATAATCTTATGCAATTTTATTTTATATGGATTTGCATTGAGTTAAATGTGGTTTTTATTTTGTTGGAGCATGATTTTGTGAACGAGATGGAATTTTATCTTGTTGATTTAATGGATTTGTTAATTTAATGGATTGGTTTTTATGTGTTGAACTATGTGTTTAAATGTTTAATTGTGAATTATCAATTATATTTGTGTTTAAAATATTATTTAAGTTAAACCAATTAAACGGGTTAAACCAATTAAACGAATTAAACGGATTAAATGGGTTAAACGAGTTGAACGAATTAACAGGTTGGTGGGTTAATGAGTTTGAATCCTCTATGATCCAATTATTAAACGAATTAATCGTGTCAACACGAATAATTCGTTTATAAACGAATTTGTGTCGAATCCAAAAATGTCAACCTATTTCTTAAACGAATTCGTGTCGAATTGGTCGAATTCTTGAACAAATCGAATCGAATACAGCTCAACCCGATTCGTCAACCTTTTTTGCCACCCTTGGCCTATACTATTCTTATGATATCTTAGCACCTTTTTGCAAGCCTGCTAGTGTGTTGTGGTAGAAGCCACGAAAAATTGACTCAATTAGTTGACAATGAAGCTTATATCAGGCTCGATGTGTGTAAGATATTATAGAGCCCCAATTACACTCTTGTAAAAAGTCTGATCTGGAAAAGACTCACCTTCATGAAGGGAAAGTTTGCAGTTGGTACTACCCGAAGAAGAACAAGGCTTACAACCGAGCATATTGGTTTTTGATAGCAAATCATGACTGTATTTGGTTTGTGTAAGATACAAACCAAACGCATTCCTGAAAGCCTCAAAACCAAGAAAATAGCCAACTGGCCCTAAAAATTTGAGAGCAAAAGATGAGTTTAGATTGGATATAACCTGCTAAATGAGTTGATGATTATTGCCTGACACCAATATATCCTTAACATATATCAATAATAAAATGATTTGTAAGTCTTAATGCTTGCAAGATAGAGAAGCACCAGACTTGGAATTTACAAAACCCACTATAATAAAGCGGATTTAAGCTTATGAAACTAAGCTATAGGAGCTTGTTTCAAGCCATACAAAGCCTTATTGAGTTTACAAACAAAATCATGCTTGTTAACATCCTTAAACCCTGTAAGTTGCACCATAAACACCTGTTCTTGAAGTTCTGCATTTAAGAATATATTATTCATATCGATTTGCTGCATGCCCCAACCTTGAGAAACAGCTAAAGTAAAGATGACACTTATTGTAGATGCCTTAATGACTGCACTGTATGCATCAAAGAAATCCAAGCCAGGGGTTTAATGAAATCCCTTGGTTACCAACCTTGCCTTATACTTCTGTATGCTGCCATCAGGATTATACTTAGTCCTAAACACCCCTTTGTTGCCAAGAACATTCATATTTGAAGAATAAGGGACAAGAGTCCATGTGTTATTGAATTGCAGTGCCTTAAACTCTTCTTTCATTGCATTTAGCCACCTAGGATCCTTAATAGCTTGCTTAACTGATGTTGGCTTAGAAGAACACGAAATTGTGTAAGCAGATGTTGAAACTTTAGAAGGTAATGCACCTGTCTTAGACCTTGTAAGCATAGGGTGAACTGATTAGAATTAACAACTGAGATGCCTTGAGACAGATGTAAAGTAGAAGGTTTTAATGTTTTAGGATTTGTAAGATCAACAACTAATTGAAGAGATGGCATATTTTCATCTTGACAAGATGAAGTAGCATGATGACCAACATTATTAGCATCTGAACCTGAATTTAACATTGAACTTATTATACCATTGACATGAGAAGCAAGATGCAACATAGAAAGAGGTAAACTCAAAGAAGAATAAGCTTGAGTGCTAGTAGGCTGAGAGAATAACTGAGCGTAAGGAAATTCAAGTTCATTAAACTCAGCATGCCTAGAAATATGCAACTTGTCAGAGGGATGGAGGCACTTATATCCTTTATGAAGAGGACTACATCCTATAAATATGCACTTGGTTGTGTGGAAATCAAGCTTATGCTGAGAATAATACCTTAAATAGGGAAAACAACTACACCCAAAGGTCTTCATAAAAACATAGTTGTGTTTCTTTTGAAACAACTTTTCAAAAGGGGAAATCATTCCTATCACAGAAAAAAGCAGATTATTGATCAAAAACACTAAATTTGCAAAGGCCTCGGACCAAATTTCAATGGCATTTTTGCATGTGCAAGCAAGGTTAAACTAGTCTCCACTATGTGTCTGTGTTTCCTCTCAAACACCCCATTCTGTTGGTACGTGTAAGGACATGAAAATCTAGCTTGGATGCCTTGATCTCTTAGGTAAGGTAAGAAAGCAACATACTCTCCTTCCATGTTAGTATGTAATACTTTAATTTTTCTATTGAATTGTAACTCAACGTGTTTCCTAAACTCTAAAAAGACCTTTAAAATGCCTTGGACTTCAATTTGAGTGGTGTCGACGTTGAAATTCAGTCGACGAGTAATCAATACTCAATACCTGCAATCAATGTTAGAAAACACAGAAAACAAGAAGAATAACAAAGAACCAAAAAACCAAATAGGAAGGCACAGGATTTTTAACGTGGTTCAGCGAGTGCGCCTACGTCCACGACTGTCTCTTTTAAATTCTGCAGAGTGACAGTATGATATTCAATGTGACGATTATAATGGTTTTAACCCCTATTTATAGGGGAAGTATCGTTACAATTTAGGAAGCAACAAAATAGGAAGAGAATCATGAATTAATTACACTTCCTAATCTATTTGAATAAAATCAGGAAACTGCTTCAAATATCTCGAGATAAGGTTGACTGAATTTGAATTTGAATTAACTTCCGTTTCTGGAGAGAGAATCACGATCAGATTAGGTAACTGTCTGTTCTGGAAGATACTGCATTAATTATCCTCTGAACGAGCTGTATATTGTCTATTGTCTTGAGCGACCTCGAGCTGGACTCGCTGAACAGCGAGCTATGCTTATGGAAAATGATAGAACGAGCTACAATCTTGCTGTGAGGCGAGCTCGTTGCTACGAGCGGAGAGGATTGCTTAGGCGAGCTGTGGAGCTCGCTAGACTTGGAGTTTAAATATGGACCTTGTCTGATGGGCCTTAATTGGGTTGACTTTATTGGGCCTAAGTTGGGCTTTTACCAACCCATTTGGTAAGTCCAGAAAATACACATAACATTAGCCCCTCAGCTCTCAGTTCGTTCTATGAATTGGGACCTCGAGCTCGCTGGTAAAAGATAGCTTCCTTGGTAAGCCAACTTGAATTATTATTTTCGCACCCTTTCAAATTCTATCACATCGGTCTGACACGTGGCGATCATGTAGGAGGTAATCTGAACCGACGCTGGCACGTCCTTTACACGCGCATTAAATGCGCACGTCTTTCAACTGACGGTTACATGATTACAAAGTCGTACCTCGCGCTGTACCATTGGATTAATGATGGTTACATAACATAGAGATCCGATGGCTAGGGTTCGAGCTCGTTTGTCTATATAAACCAATGGAACCTTTCCATTTTCTTCTTTCATCTGTAATTTTCTCTCGAAGCAACCAAGCAACCAAGTTCAGAGAACTCACTAGTTTTTCACGAAATCAACATTTCCAACCGTTATTCTTATATTCTCATCAGTGATTCAAGGTAAACCTCTTATCTCTTTCTTCAGACTTTCAGTTTTTTGGCTTATCTTTACTGAGTTGATGTTGTATTGTGTTTGCCATTTGTTTTCTGCCTTAACGGTTTGAACACATTATATTGTTGCTGTCAAAACTTTGCCATTACTGTGTCCAAATGGTTTAAATATGTCATGCTGTTGTTGAATCTTCGCTGTTCTGGGTTTCTTATTGAACACGACTTTTCAAATTCTGTTGATTTAATCTTGTAGCATGTTTGTTTGCGGGCTAATTATTGTTTGTGGCCTGTTATACATGCAATATGTAGAAATAGGCATCTGTAGACCATTAGCTCGCAGGTTGTTTATTCATAGGTCGAGCCTTCCATTATACAAGTGATCTGCAAAATAGGAAACTTAAAATTTTTTTAGTATTTTAATAGTCTGCCTGCTGCAACCTGAACATGCTCCTTTCACATAGATGTCGTCAAATGGAACTCGCAAGACTAGTGGAACCACTCAAAGAGAAGGATCAGCTGAAGCTCGAGTCGCTTTTGAAGCAAAGCGTCGAGCTATAGAAAAGCAACGAGCTGAAGATGAGAGAGAAGCTCGCAAAACATTTGCTCATTATCCATCCTCCATAGAAGTTTCCGAATTGGAGGCGATCGCTCTTCACTTCCATATCCCCAGAGGTTGTTGCGCGATGTCACCCACTCCAAAGAAACATGCAGTCTATCCTCCGCAGGGTATATTGCTGTTAGCACTCAGCACCTAGAACACGGGCTGAGATTTCCAGTTCCTTCTTACTTAAACAAGTTTTTAAACGCTGTCAAGCTCTCTCTGTTCCAGTTAACATCGAACTCATAAGCGTAGCTAACCTCGTTGGCTCTGGTCTTCTTCAAAAACGGCCTTCGTCCTCCAACTCCAAAAATAATTCAAACTTTCTACAGTATCAAGGCTTTGAGCACAAAGCAGGGAGAAAAACCGGACGGCATTTATTACCTCACAGTCCGTCCGTCTGACTACAAGGATCTCTTGCTCCAAGGAGAAGCAAAAGGCAAGTCCAATGTTGGAAAATATAAAACGAGCTGGTTCTATGTCTCCTGCCCCTCTCTTGCATGTCTCAAAAACTTCAGTTTCGTCCTGGAGCCAGGTATGCAGAAGAGAAACTTTAGCGAGCTTAAAATAATAATTTTAGCTTTTGCTTATTTATTTATTTTTTACTTATTTGCAGATCTAAAAATGGACAAGTCTCCTCTCAGCAGTGAGGAGAAGAGGGCTCTTGATGTGCTCACGAAATCGGATGAAGCGAGCATAAGCAGCAAATTTGATACTGCTCTTCTTCAGGCTCACGGCCTTGCTCCTTTAGATGATTCTCCACTTATTGATGTCGAGAATGACATATCAAGCATTGGGCAGCGTGAGCTTCCTTCCGTCTTCAAAGTTCCTGTCCCTACCTCACAGGTAGAAACTTCTCCAGTTCCAGCACAGGCAGGAACGGATCCAGCTTGCACTTCTTGCTCGCGAGCAGAGACAGCATCAGCTCCTGCTCCAGTTCGGGCAAAAAGGCTCCAGCCCATGCAACCCCTCTTGTATAAGTAGATTCATCCCCCTCCCAAAATCTCATAACTATTTCAGAAACTCTTTTGCCTGCTTCAGCTCCAGCTCACACCCCAGCAGTGGGTGCATCTCAAAAAACTGTTTCTTCATCTCCTACTCCTTCCACTGGGTGAGCTCCAGTTAAAAGGAAGAAAATGACTCTACTGGAGTTTCCTTCTAACCAACCTGCTGAAATTCCAGCTCCTTCGGCAGCTCTAGCGAAGCGACCAGCTGAAACCTCAGCCTCTCCAACTGCTTCTTCAAAGCGTTCCAAGCGACCTGCTGAAACAGAAACTCCCTTGGTCGCTGTTCCAAGCGAGGTACCGCCTTCAGAAACAATAGCAGATCTTCAGCTGGTTTCAGCTTCTAGCTCGCAACCTGGAAAGGTGTTGCTCCTCCTAAGGATGCTCCTCAGGCAACTCGAGCTGGTTCCAGCAAGAGTGTAACTAGGCATACCTTCGTTACACTACGTAATGTTTATCAGACTGACGAGCTTGATATCCCAAAGGCTGAGAGGACTCCTTCGCCAACAAGACCAGAAACCGAGCTCGGACCTGAGGGGAGATATTTAACTTCCTTCATTGACAACTAGACACCAATTATGTTCACTCATGCAAGGGTCTTAGAGAATAAGTCTCTTAGGGGCACGGAGCTAGACGAGTTCGCAGCTCGTCATTCCATGCTGGTAAGTCGTTTTTCTTTATCTTCTGGCCTATTTACTTTATCGCATATTAACTTGTAGAATTTTCGAGGCGCCCTTGCTGCAATGAAGCGATGGAGGGAGACAAAGGTCACCAATAAACGAATAATAGAGCTTGAAAACGAGCTGGAGGCTGCTAATGAGGATCTAGCACTCTTGGCTGAGAAAACCACAGAGGGCCTTGAGGCACAAATGGCTACGGCGAATAATGCTAGATAGACCATCGAGGAAGCTCTGCTGAAAATGGAAAATCAACACGACACGTTTAGGAATGAGCTACACAAACTGAGAGAATGGCTGAGGACGTCTGAGCAGCGGGCCGAACTAGCTCAAAGACAAGTTGAGAGAGTGGAGGCTGTAACACAGTGGGCCGAAGAGGCCAAAAACCGGGATGGGATTGGAAAGAGCCAAATCTAGGTCCTCAGTCAACAAATCCAGGTCGCGGTACAGCGAGTTGAGACGGTCGAAAAACGGGCTGAAGAAATGGGAACTATTGCTCAACGGGCTGAAGAGGCTGAACATAGAGCTGAAGTACTTAGGCAGCAGGTCGGGAGGTAATTCAGCGAGTTGAGGCTGCAGAGCAGCAAATAGAAGCTATGAAGGAAGAAGTCGAGGTCATCAATCGCCATGCAGATGATGCTTTCGAAGAGTTAATGGTCTTCAAAGAAAAATCTGCTCAGGAACTAAAGATGCAGGTCACTGAAGCAAAGGATGAGGCTGAGGAAAAAACAGGCCTCAACTTTCTCTTTACGCTATGGATGTCCCATCCGGAGATGAATTTTTCGATCTTTAGGGATGTGGGACTTGAAAGTGTAGAAAAGTTCAAGGCAAGGGCTGCCTCATCCTCAGCTGATGCAATCCCTTTGACAACGGAGGTGCCTGGTGCGTCCTCTCACACTGAGCCCGCTGGTGACCCCGAACTTCCTAGTGTCCCCTTCCCATGAAGACCCTTTATTAGGCTCAGATCCTCCAGCTCAAGATTAAGAGCTTGTCTTTTTCTTTACACTTGTATTCTTCAATCATTGATTTGTAAAGGATATTTCAGTCTTAATGAAATTTATTTCTCCATTTCTCCTTTATCGAATGTGTTTGAACTATTGCATCTGTGGTCACATATTTTATGATCTTCATTTTAATTCTTCAAGCGAGCTAATCGTTAACGAGCTCAAATTCTGATAATAATTTAAAACAATCGCTAAATTCAATCAGTTAATAAAATTTTGAAATTGATCAGACCCTTTTCTGCCATATTGAAATGTTGACGAGCTATGCAGAGGTACATAACCACACTTGCTTAGACCCCTTTTTCTTTTAGCGAGCTAAGCAGGGGCACTTAGCCATAACTATTTTTTAGGCTCTTTTATTTTTAGCGAGCTATGCAGAGGCACATAGCTATCTGCTTTTTAGGCTCTTATGTTAGCGAACTATGCGGGGGATCGTCACCTCGTCTGCTTTTTAGGCTCTTATAGTTTAAGTGAGCTATGCAGGGGTCGTCACCTCGCCTGCTCTTTAGGCTCTTTTATAGTGAGCTATGCAGGGACACTTAGTCATCTGCTTTTTATGCTCTTTTATAGCGAGCTATGCAGGGACGACTTTTTAGGCTCTTTTATAGCGAGCTATGCAGGGGCACTTAGTCACCTGCTTTTTAGGCTCTTTTATAGCGAGTTATGTAGGGACACTTAGTCACTTGCTTTTTAGGCTCTTTTAGTTCAAGTGAGCTATGCAGGGGTCGTCATTTAGCCTGCTTTCTAGGCTCTTTTATAGCGAGCTATGGAGAGACATTTTGTCACCTGTTTTTTTGGCTCTTTTAGTTTAAGTGAGCTATGCAGGGGTTGTCACCTCGCCTGCTTTTTATACTCTTTTATAACGAGCTATGCAGGGACACTTAGTCACCTGCTTTTTTGGCTCTTTTAGTTTAAGTGAGCTATGCAGAGGTCGTCATCTCGCATGCTCTTTAGGCTTTTTTATAGCGAGCTATGTAGGAACACTTAGTCATCTGTTTTTTAGGCTCTTTTACAGCGAGCTATGCAGGGACACTTAGTCACCTACTTTTTAGGCTCTTTTACAGCGAGCTATGCAGGGACACTTAGTCACCTGCTTTTTAGGCTCTTTTACAGCGAGCTATGCAGGGGCACTTAGTCACCTGCTTTTTAGGCTCTTTTACAACGAGCTATGCAAGGACACTTAGTCACCTACTTTTTAGGCTCTTTTAGTTCAAGTGAGCTATATAAGGGTCGTCACCTCGCCTGCTTTCTAGGCTCTTTATAGCGATCTATGGAGAGACATTTAGTCACCTGTTTTTTTGGCTCTTTTAGTTTAAGTGAGCTATGCAGGGGTTGTCACCTCGCCTGCTTTTTAGGCTCTTTTATAACGAGCTATGCAGGGACACTTAGTCACCTGCTTTTTTGGCTCTTTTAGTTTAAGTGAGCTATGCAGGGGTCGTCACCTCGCCTACTCTTTAGGCTTTTTTATAGCGAGTTATGCAGGGACACTTAGTCATCTGCTTTTTAGGCTCTTTTATAGCGAGCTATGCAGGGACACTTAGTCACCTGCTTTTTAGGCTCTTTTATAGCGAGCTATGTAGGGGCACTTAGTCACCCGCTTTTTAGGCTCTTTTACAGCGAGCTATGCAAGGACACTTAGTCACCTACTTTTTAGGCTCTTTTAGTTCAAGTGAGCTATATAGGGGTCGTCACCTCGCCTGCTTTTTAGGCTCTTTTATAGCGAGCTATGCAGGGACACTTAGTCAACTGCTTTTTAGGCTCTTTTATAGCTAGCTATACAGGGGGTCATCACCTCGCCTGCTTTTTAGGCTCTTTCATAGCGAGCCATGCAGAGACACTTGGTCACATCTGCTTTTTAAGCTCTTTTAGCTTAAGTGAGCTATGCAGGGGGTCGTCATCTCGCCTGCTTTTTAGGCTCTTTCATAGCGAGCTATGCAGGGACACTTAGTCACACCTGCTTTTTAGGCTCTTTTATTTTTGGCGAGCAGCGAGCTAATCAGCACGGAGCCTATTAACTTTAGAGAAGTAACGCATATCATGGGGGAAAATGAAGCTTTCATTTATTGTAGCATTGAATCATGGGTAACAAATAAAGTTACTGGTAATACGGTCGAAGGTGCTCGGCATTCCAAGCTCGAGGGACCTCAGCTTCATTCATGTTAGTCAAATGATAAGCTCCATTTCCCAAGTTTGCCTTAATGATATAGGGTCCTTCCCAATTTAGGCCTAATGATCCATCACTGGGTTTGCGGGCTCCAGGCAGAATGATACGCATTATTAGGTCTCCCACATTGAATCTACGAACCTGAGCATTCTTGTTATAATACCTCGCGATTCTTTGCTGATAAACAGCTACTCTTAACCTGACTCTTTCCCTGAGTTCTTCAAGCAAATCTAAGTTTGCGGTGAGTAGCTGATCGTTGTCATTTGGATTGAAGGTCGCCCTTCGTTGCGAGGTGACTTCTAACTCAGCTGGGATCATGGCCTCAGACCCATATACCATCGAGAAAGGTGTTTCGCCTGTAGTACTGCGAGCTGTGGTTCTGTAAGCCCACAATACCTTCTGAAGCTCGTCTACCCATGCTCATTTCTTTGCTTCCAGTTTCATCTTCAGGATTTGCTTGATAATCTTGTTCACAGCTTTAACTTGGCCATTGGCTTGTGGATGGTCCACTGCTGAGAAGCTTTTAACGATCTTGAGGTCGTTACAGAACCTAAGAAACTGGTCGCAGCTAAATTGAGTCCCATTATCTGTCACGATCTGTTGTGGGACCCCAAACCTGCAAATGATATCACTCCACACGAATTTCTCAATCTTCGTTGTGGAGATTTCTGCCAACTCCTTTGCTTCTACCCACTTAGTGAAATAGTCAACTGCAACCACGACATGCTTGCATCTTCCACGAGCCATCAGTAGTGGCCCGATCAAGTCCATCCCCCAGATTGCAAAGGGCCACGGGCTCACCATTTGTTGGAGATAAGCTGGTGGAGTTCGTGGAATTTAGGCGAATCTCTGACACTTGTCACATTTCTTGACCAAGTTGATGGCATCTTGCTTCATGGTTGGCCAATAAAAACCCTGACGAAGTGCATTTTGAGCTAAAGATAGCCCCCCAGCGTGATTTCCACAATGGCCTTCGTGTATCTGCCTCATCACTGTTTCACACTCTGGGCCATCAATGCATCTTAACAGTAGAGCTGAGAACCCCTTCTTGGACAGCACATCATCATAGATGCAATATCTGGCCGCTCTAGCTCGCAGACACCGTGCCTCCAGCTGATTACTTGGCAGCTTTCCATCCTGCAAATAATTGAGAATTGGACTCATCAAAGAATTGGGCTGTACAGTTATGGCCATCATCACATTCTTCTCTTCCGTACTCGGGGCTGGTAGGAACTCCACTGGGATCACTCCAAGAAAATCTGCGTCCCGAGTGGTTGCGAGGCGAGCTGCATCTGCATGCGAGTTCTGAACTCGCGGGATCTACTTCACCTCGTACCTCTAAAACGCACCTAGCAACTCATGAATTTTTTGGAGGTAAAGGGCCATCTTTGGTCCCTTGGTCTGATACTCCCCCAATATGTGATATACAACGAGTTGCGAATCGTTGAAGACTTTCAACCATTCAACTCGCATTTTCTTAGCCAATCGCAAACCTGCGAGCACTGCTTCGCATTCAGCTTCATTGTTTGTTGCCTGGAAACCAAACTTTAAAGCGCAAAGGATCTTGTGGCCTTCAGGGCTAATCAACAAGATCCCAGCTCCAGCCCTCTGCTCGCTGGATGACCCGTCAACATAAAGTTCCCAAGTCGAACCTTCAGAAGACTCAGTTTCATCATCCACAGGCCCTGTAAACTCTGCAATGAAATCTGTCAGGGCTTGTGACAGGACTCTCCCTAGACCTTATCTAGACTCTTATCTGGAGGATCCTGCCGGGCACTTCAACGGACTTATCGAACCCGACTCGTCGAATCGAAGAAATCCGAGAAGCGAACCCTAACTTTCTTCTCCGGTTTACTCGTTTAAAACTTAGTGCTTTGGTTTTTCTTTAACTGGTTGGAAGTGATAAAAATTTTTTCTCGATTCTATTTCAAATACTTTTATAAAATTTCGACAGCATAACGACTGCATTTTTTATAAAGCCAAAATTTACCTGTAATGAAAATTACACTTCGACTATATTCTCAATATCCTCCCAACTTTTTTATCCACAAACAAACATTATCATCGCAATATCCACAAGTATAAGCAATTTATAATGCAATGTATAATTACATATCATATGAAGATAAATCAAATAATCAAAATATTTACAATCTCAATATCATTATAGTTCAAAATGTAATCGATTAAATACATATACGCAAATATATACAAGTGTCTTGCGCAATTGCCCACCTATATATATATATACAAAGCAAAAGGTCGTCTCTCCCGACGGTGGCACACAATGAAAGTAAGTAGCTACAAAATAAACAAACAGGTTAGTGCAACAAAGATATAACATCACATACACTAACATGGCGATTTACCATTTATTTAATTTTATGATTTCTTTCAACCCTCATGTATATCCTTGATTTATTCTAACCATCACGGGTGATTATAACTAACGCCAACGTGAAGCTTACTAATGTATCTCAACCACTACGTTACGGAATTTACTGCATCGTACGTAGGGCGTTAAATCTATTCACTAAGCAACTACAATGCGGGATTTTCTGCATCGCAAGTGTAGTGCTAAAACTTTAGGCAACTACGAGCGGAATTTACTGCATCGCTTCGTAGCGCTCACTGTCAACTAACCAACTACGTGCGGAATTATCTGCATTGCAACATAGCGCTATACTTTTCTATAATCTGAGCGATTACGGACGGAATTCTCTGCGTCGTCACGTAATGCTAAATCTCATGACTTTTAAGGCATACACATGGGTTTTCATAATCAATTTCTTCAAGTGCAAAAGCACAAAACTCACTAGTTTTACATCTTCTAAAAACTTTCTCATTTTACTCTTTCTATGACAACTTAGTATTAGTTTCTAGTACAATATAGATTCCATAGGAATCTATATGCTTAACTTGAACATTAACATTGAAAATCCTTTTCATTTTCATTTATTACTTAGTTACAATATCCATTACGAATAATCATGACTTGATATAGAATTTAAGAACTCATAAGTGGCAAAACACTTACCTCGAAGCTGCGTCAAGCGTCTCGATGAATCTCAAGAGCCTCGATGTCTCGCTCTTCACCTACACAACATTTTCTCATCATTACTAATAACAAAACTCAATTCTCAACTATAAGTTAGAATTTCTCAACTATAGTCATTTTTCTCTATATAGCTCCAAAACTTGTTTCTACTTAACCGAGACTCTCTAATTCTGATTTTTATGCAAAAGTTTCAGTTTTGGACCCCTAGGGATATCCTCACTCGGTCCGTTTACTTGTTAGAGGCCTAAAACGAAAAATCACATTTTTAAGCAACATTGACAGCCCTTAACAAAACGTACTGTGACGCGCTACTCGGGGCTCCATTTTCCTTTGTTCTTTTTCCTACGACTCACTTATCTGACATTCTAGTCACACGTAAAATTTCGTTGGAAAATATTATCGTTTGCTAAGTCAAATCTAAGGAAAACGCCCGGTTTCGGACACTTTCGGGCACTTTTAGTGCGCGTTTTGTATACTTTCCGTTTCGGATTAGCGACGTTAGTTTTTCTTCCATAGCTAAGCCTCATTTAACTAATAATGATTAACCAAACTCATTTCATGCAATAAAAATTGCATTAGGATAGCCGTTTTACTTCTCAAAACTCTAACGGCACTATTTTATGCATAACTTGTACAATTTTTATCGGATTTGATCCATTCTAAAACCTATGGTTTTCTATGGTTCTTAGGCATCATTTGAGGTGTAGAACACCCCCATATAAGTCAAATATAGTCAGGTTTTCTAGAGCTCAAAATTTGAGCTCGGGAATCACTAACATCGTCAAACTAGCTTCATTGGTCTTACATGGTTCTCTATGTTGTTCTATGCTTTTTCATGCTAAATTTTGAGTTCAAAATCATCTAATTCCAAGGCCTATTTACTGCCCTTCAAGTCTTTAATACATACATAAACCTAACTTGATCATTTAAATGCTCAAACTTCACTCAAAACTTTTATCAACTACTTGGTGTGCATAAAACAACCTTTTCTGTTTCAGCTTTGGTTTAATATATAACAGCCCATGTACACCATTTCAATGCATCATTTACACACAACAAATCATCATTCAAATGTCCATTTCACTCACATAAAGTTCTATCAAAATTTAAAAGCAATTGACCAATTACAACTCATCCAACACAAAGCTGTCTCAATTTCATTTATGTTTCAGTTTTAAGCAGAAATTTAAAGAAAGGATGAGAGGGTTCTTACTTTGCTCTTTGTTTAGAGAGTTGAGAGAGACTTGGGAGAGGGTTTAGAGAAGCGTTTGGAGGCTTGAATGGCCTGGGAAGGGGCTGTTTTCCTCCATTTCTTCTGCTGGTCGTCCAGCTCACTGCAGTCCGCGCGTCAGGCCTGATTTGGCTCGCGTCTGCTTCTGTTCTGTTTCTGGTGTCACACGGCAGCTCTTGCTGCTTCCTTGGACTCACGGTGGACCAGCTTTGGTTCTTGTTCTGCTGCAGGTCGTCTTCCTCTCACCCCTTGCTGTTCTGCTCGAACTCGCGACCAGCACTGTCGCTTTTCTCCTTTCACGCGTGATCTATTGTCTCACGTCTGTTCTGTTCTGTTTTGGTCTGCACCTTGCTGTCTTCTTGCACGACCAGCAGCTATCTTGCCCTCTTCTGCTGCTGATCACTTTCTTCTTCACGTGTCTTCTTCTTCTTCTATGGTTTTGCTCTGATTTTTGGTGTGTTGTACGGCTGCTGTTTGTTTCTCACGGGTTCCAGCAGCTTCTCTATTTCTCTCGACTGAAAGGGTGGTTAATTGCTGAAAAATATCAACCAAGTGTTGTATATATACTAAGACTACTTCCTCTAATTACATTCAAGCCCCATCTTCTCTTTGTTTTCATTTCAAACTCATTGTCTTGTTACTTTTTCATGTCACATCCCTCGATGTTCTTCCGTGTCTCTTTTGTGTCTATTCGATTTAATCGTTCGTCTCATTAGAATTTATTTTAATTTTCAAGTTTGTCCTATCGACCACTTGACTCTTTCTTTTTATAAAATTTTAATTCGACTCATCGTTGAATAAAATTTTCAATTTCCTAACTTGGATTTTATTAAAATGCTACTTAAATCTTTATGGTTGACGAATTTCATCATAACTTTTGAATTAATAAATCTCTAAGGCCATGAAGTTCAATTTATTTACTGTAGAGATCGATTTTAACTCTCTAATCTCTTTTTTAACACTAGGAGGTTATAATTCGAAACTAGGGGTTTACAACTTGAGCTTTGATAGTTGTCCTCGACTTAAATTGAATATCGAACTGTGCAAGCTCCACTACCCATTTCAACAATCGACCTGAGGTGTCTGCTTTCTGTAGAACTTGCTTCAGTGGATACTGGGTGAGGATTTCAATCATATGAGCTTGAAAGTAAGGTCGCAGCTTCCTTGATGCGATCACCGGGCAGTAAGTGAGCTTCTCCATCTGTGAGTACCTGGTTTCAGCATCTTACAACCTTTTACTCACATAGTATACTGGAAGCTGCATCTTTTCTTCTTCTCTCACCAATACAACACTCAAAGCTTGTTGTGACACTCTCAAGTACAGAATTAACCTTTCCCCTTCTTTGGGTTTAGAAAGGAGTGGAGCTCGCCCTATGTATTCTTTTAGCTGTTGGAAGGCAACTTCACACTGCTCGGTCCACTCGAAGCTCTTTGCCTTTTTTAAAATGTCAAAGAATGGGATGCATTTATCCGTGGCTTTTGAAATGAACCTGCTTAGTGCCGCGACTTGGCCATCAAGGCTCTGTACATCTTTCACCCTAGTAGGGGACCTCATATCAATCAGTGTCTTGATCTTCTCAGGATTAGCTTCAATACCTCTACTGTTGACCATGAAGCCCAGAAACTTCCCAGAAGCTACTCCAAATGCACACTTGTACGGGATCAATTTCATCTGATAGCTCCTCATGATTTGAAACATCTCCCCCAGGTCGCGTACATGGTCACCTACCTGCTTGAACTTTACTAATATATCATCGACATAGACCTCTATGGTCTTTCCGATCTGCTCTTCAAACATCATATTCACCAAGCGTTGGTAGGTCGCTCCAGCATTCTTCAAACCGAAGGGCATCACCTTGTAACAGTATAATCCTCCATCTGTCATAAATGAGGTGTGCTCTTCGTCCTCAGGGTTCATCGGGATCTAGTTATAACCCGAGTATGGATCCATAAAACTTAAGAGCTCGTGGCCAGCAGTAGCATCCACGAGCTGGTTTATCCTCGACAAGGGGAAACTATTTTTAGGGCACGTCTTGTTTAGATCCACCTTCCCATTCTTCTTCTTTACCAGAATCGGATTGGCGACCCAAGTCGGATAGTAAGCTACTCGAATAAATTTGTTCGCCAGTAGCTTATCTATCTCTTCCTTCAAAGCTAAGTAGCACTCCTCTATCATTGCCATTCTCTTCTAACGAACTGGCTTGTGGTGAGGATCAATATTCAACCTGTGTGACATCACCCCAGGATCTATTCCCACCATATCCTCATGATTCCATGCGAATACATCCAAGTTCGCCTTCAGGAAGTCAGCGAGCTGGGCTTTCAATTCTGAAGCTAAACCTCTTCCCAACTTCGACATCTTTCTGGATCTGCCTCGCTGACTTGTACATCTTCCAACTCCTCCACTGGTCCTATAGCTCGGTCTGCATCTACCTCGCCAGGGTCCAGGTCGTGACTAACTCCTTTCTCAGTCATAGCTCGTGGCTCGCCCCCCGAAACCACGTTCACCTTCTTTCCTTTTACGCCTATCTTCACAGCATCTTCATAGCAGCATCTTGCTAAATACTACTCTCCCCGAACACACCCAATACCATTAGGGGTTGGGAATTTTACCGTGAGGGTCCTGGTCGAAGTGATCATATCCAGCTCATTCATAGTAGGTCTTCCCAAGACCACGTTGTATGCTGAGGGGCAATCAATAATAAGGAAATCTGCCAATACGGTTGCTTGGCGACCTGCCTCTCCAAGAGTGAGTGGCAGCTTGATTTGTCCCACTGGTACTACAGCATCTCCAGTGAAACCATAAAGAGGCTCTGGGGATGGTCTCAACTGCTCAACTCCCAACCCCATCTGATCAAAACAGTTCCTATACATCACATTCACCGAGCTCCTAGTGTCGATCATGATGCATCGCACTTCCATGTTGCTAATCTTAGCTCGGATGACCAGTGCATCATTGTGAGGCCAAATCACACCTCTAACATCCTCCTGAGTAAAAACAATCTCATCCGAGGTTGTCTTGGCTTTCTTTATAGGTCCCTCTGACCCGCTGACCTGGAAAGTATGATTCGCCTCTTGGACGTATTTCTCATGCGATCTGTTAGAAGCACCTGCGATATGGGGGCCACCATGAATGGTAAAAATGGTTCTTACCACAAGCTCATGCTCTGGCTCGGGAGCTCGCTGGGGCTGTTGCTGTGCTGGCTGCTGATGAGGTCGTTCTTGGTGAGGTCGCGAGTCAACAAGTCTTGCCACATATTCTCTCAAACGACCTCTCCTGATCAATTTCTCAATGGCGTCCTTCAACGCCCAACAATCTGAAGTATTATGTCCGACCTCATTGTGATAGGCACAAAACTTGCTCCGATCTCTATGCTGAACCAGAGCCCTTATAGGAATGGGCTTTCCAAAATCTACCCTCTTCCTCTCTGCAGCCTAAATCCTGTTCGGTGAAGCCGTCAGGACGCTATACCCTTCCTAACGATCCAGATATCGAGGTCGCTCGTTCCTTGGCTTTATCTTCGCCCTCTTGGCAATCTGATTACTTGAGCCATTATTTCTACCTTCTTCGTTCCTGCCATTATTTCTTCTCTTTGGCTGGTTGGAACTGCCTACTTCATTCTTCTGATTTTGCTTCTTCAGGCCGAAGGTCTCTTCCCATCTAATCTCCTTCGCAGCTCGCTCGTAAAACTCTCTCAGATCCTTTACTAGGGACTTGTAAATGCTTTCATACAGTTTCCTATCCTTTCGCAACCCAGTTGAGATCACTGTTAATACGCTTTCATCTGATGGATGCTCAACATTATGGACCTCGCGTCTAAACCTGGTGATATACTCCTTCAAAGACTCACCTTGACGTTGGAATATGGTAGCTAGGTGGCAGGATGGAGCGAGCTGCCTTCTCAATGCCCTGTACTGACCAACAAACTTCTGCTGGCATTCTTCCCAACTACCTATGCTGCGAACTGGGAGATTCTTGGACTATGTCCTTGGAATGTCCCCCAAAATAGTTGGGAATACACGGCACTTCACCATGGGATTACCTATTTGCAGGTCCATCTGAACGTTAAAGGCGTCGAGATGGTCATATGGGTCATTGTCTCCGTTGTATTGCTGAATATTTGGCATCTTAAACCTCGGAGGGAGAGGCTGTGTCTCAATCTTCCTTGTAAATGGGGTCTTTTCCCCGTATTGCCCATATTGCTCCGGGACTCCAGGCCATGCTTCAAACTGCTGGACCCTCTGGAAGAGCTCCTCTACTTGTGGATCTCAGAGCTCGTATCTCCTCCTGTGGTCGTGACTTGGAGCCGGGTGCTTTGGGTCAGACCTTTCGTGCTCTTCAAGCCAACCCCCAGGCTGATGGGACCCCGCATGTCGCCCATTCACCTTATCAACATTCCGAGCTGCAGCTCTAACTCTATTGTGCCCAACCTCTACTTGTTGGCGTCCATCTTGGCTCGGCCTTACCACCAGGCTAGCTAGGCGCGCAACCTCCATTTCTTCACGGACAGAGTGTCCTCCAGCTCTAGAACGCGCATTAGAGGAACGAGCTAAGCTTGCAGGTCGCGGGATTTCCCTTGCCACTTCATGCTGCTGGGGCACGTGCCTTGGTGCCTGAACCTCAACCCTAGGTACGTTTTGAACCTGAGCTTGCACCAACAAATTTACGACCTCTGTGAGCTGCCTGACCGTGTACTCCAACGCCTCTTGCCTCTGATACCATGCCTATTGCCCATCAACTACTAGGGCGATTGGAACTGGCTGACGGGGAGGTAAAGGCGGTATGTTTGACGTAGCACCAGCTGCCTGACCGTACGACATTCCTGCTACATGCATGGGTGCACCTTCCACCTGTTGCGCATCATCTTGATGGCGACTGGGCTGACTCTCTGCATGGTCAGCTTGTGAGCCCACATACTTGGTCTGTTTGGTTCCTGCCATGTTATAAAAAATCGATAAATTGAGATAAGAAAGATTGCAATCTGGGCCCTCCTTCTAGCGCCAAAATGTCGATGTTGAAATTCAGTCGACGAGTAATCAATACCCAATACCTGCAATCAATGTGAGAAAACACAAAAAACAAGAAGAATAATAAAGAACCAAAAAACCAAACAGGAAGGCACAGGATTTTTAACGTGGTTCAGCGAGTGCGTCTATATCCACGACTGTCTCTCTTAAATTCTGCAGAGTGACAGTATGATATTCAATATGTCGGTTACAAGGGTTTTAATCCCTATTTATATGGGAAGTATCGTTACAATTTAAGAAGTAGCAAAATAGGAAGAGAATCATGAATTAATTACACTTCCTAATCTGTTTGAATAAAATCAGAAAACTACCTCAAATATCTCGAGATAAGGTTGACTGAATTTGAATTTGAATTAACTTCCGTTTCTAGAGAGAGAATCACAATCAGATTAGGTAACTGCCTGTTCTAGAAGATACTCATTAATTATCCTTGAACGAGCTATATATTGTCTATTGTCTTGAGCGACCTCGAGCTGGACTCGCTGAACAGCGAGCTATGCTTATGGAAAATGATAGAACGAGCTACAATCTTGCTGTGAGGCAAGCTCGTTGCTACGAGCTGAGAGGATTGCTTGGGCGAGCTACGGAGCTCGCTAGACTTGGAGTTTAAATATGGGCCTTGTTTGATAGGCCTTAATTGGGTTGACTTTATTGGGCCTAAGTCGGGCTTTTACCAGCCCATTTGATGAGTCCGGAAAATACACATAACAAGTGGATAAAGCCATGTAAATCTACACCAAACATCAATAGAAACTATATGATACTTGTAACCATCAGTATAAGAGTAAGGTGAAGGACCCCAAATGTTTGAGTATATTATTTCAAGAGGATTCTTTATAGATATATCATGCTTTACAAAAGGCAATCTGTTCATTTTTCCCATCTTACAAGAGTCACTGAATGATACTCCATTGATAGGAAAATTGAACTTCAAAGAGCTTAAAACCTTTTGTAGCACTGGTAAAGTTGGATGGCCAAGCTTTGCATGCCATAGACTTAAGTTAGTCTTGGTAGTAAGCTGAGCATCAAACTTATTCTTGTTTGTACAAGTAATGTTTGATGAGCCATCTAAACTATTTCTAGTACTACTATCATTATGTCTTGAAAACAAAGCAGAATTGTGAGAAACTAGAGTAGAGTTTTCTGATGATGTACCATATGATGTGGAAGTACTGTTCGCTAAAGTTGTACTGCAATATTGAGCTGAACTATGGAGCTTAAGAATGTAAAGTCCATCCTGGAGATCCCTCATGCGCAAGATTGTCCCGATTTTCTTGTCCTTAAACACACAATAGCTTCCATCAAACTCAACAGTAATATCATTATCCTTTGTTATCCTAGAAACGCTTAATAAGTTCTTTGTTATTCTAGGAACATGCAATATTTAATTCAACTTTATAGATTTCAAAGGTTTAGAATTAGTATGTAATATTGTATCGCCAGTATGAAGGATAGAAAGCTTGTTACCATTACCAACAAGTTTTTCTTTTCCTTTATACTCATAATGAATTGCCAAGTTTGCCACATCTTTAATGACATGGTTTGTAGCCCAACTGTCTATATACCATGAGGGATCATTTACCACATCTAGTGAGGCAAGCAAAGCTGAATTTTGTGCAAGATGTGCTTGAGCTGATGTGACATTTTGATTGTTGAATATGTTGACCTTGAGTGTTTGAACTGCCAAGCAAAGCTTGAAGTTTGAAGCATTGAAGTGCAAAATGGCTAGGTTTTTGACACACCTGTCAGAATACCCCTTTATTATTCCACTTGCCGTGAATATTCTTGTCTCCTTTGCCTCTTCCATGTGCAGGACCTTTACCAGCTTGATAACCTCCCCTCTGTTCTTTGTTTCCATCAAAACTAGTTGCTATGTTCACATTTGCAGAAGAGATATTTATTTTGAGAGGCTGAATTAAGTTGTTCAATACGTTGTTCATGCATCAAAAGTAGATAGTGTATATCTTGTAAGGTCATGGTCTTGATTTAGGAAGACACCAACATAACAACAGGATCAAACTTATGACCTAGTCCATTTAACACACTTAAGATCATTTCATGATCTGAAACTGGCTCTCTAGCAGTAGCCAATGCTTCCCCAATAGTTTTCAACTTTAGAAGATAACCACTAATTGTCAAAGATTCCTTCTTAGTTGTTTGCAATTGTTGTTTGAGTCGCAACATTTTCACAATAGATTGTTGAGCATAAAGCCTCTCTAAGATTTGCCAAGCTTCAAGAGAATTTTTGGTATGATCTACCTATCTAAGAACTCCTTCACTGATCGTGGGGAGAAGCCAATAGAAAAGCAACTGATTTGCATGCTTCCAGGTCCTGAACTCAGGATTGATCCTTGTTCCTTTAACCATACCATCTCTATCAAGATCTTCAATGAATCGATTTGGCACCGAATTATTTTCAGTGATAAAATCTTCCAATTCCAACGCTCTAATGGTAGCCAACACCTGTGCTTTCCAATTGACGTAACTGTGCTTGTCAAGTTTGATAGGTAAATTAAAGTTCAATGTCTTGGCTAGGGATTGAAATCAATGGTCGAGATGATAGAAGGATCTTAATCATTGTGATGTAACGAAAAAGATCAAGAATCAGAAGACATGATGACATTAGTCAATCAGCTCTGATACCGTGTAAAACAACAAGAAAATATGATTTATTCAAGTGAGAAAACAAAGAGATTGACAGAGCTTTAATCTCTGCTTTAATGGTGGACAAGATTTAGAGAAAATTGAGAGAAAACTAGGTTGGAAATCTTGATTGTTTATTTACTTAATGAAGCTACTTACAGATTGTTCACATATATACAACCTCAGAAATAAATCATAGCCATTGAACTCTAACTAAATAATTATAGCCCTTGATCAATAACTAATTCTGTTTTCCTAACATAATAACTTGATTAGCAAGCTACTACATTTATCAACTCATGAAGCTGACTTGAGTTAGCTAGGTCCTTCTTGACTTAAGTAAGCCAGACTCATAAGCATAAGTGACCCATCTCAACTGCTGAAGCTAGAAGTTGGCTAGGAGAAGATGAAGGTAATGACTGTTGCTACAGCTGCTGGCTCTGGCTAGGCTTCATCCTTACAATCTTGACAGCAATGGTTTTATATTTGCCACAGGCTCTTCAACAAAATTACCTTATTTACAGGATGCAAAAGTACTTAAGTTGGGTTCATGTTGTAACTCAAAGGTACATGTTGCCAGAAAACACAAATTTTACGGGTGCTCATACAGCTCTATATAACTCTACTAGTAATATCAATACAAATTCTGGTTTAAAGGAATGGATTGATGTAGGATTTCCAGCTAATAAGTTAGCTTTTGTTATACCATACTATGGTTATGCATGGATGCTTTTGAACTCCAATGATAATAATCTTAGTGCACCAGCAATAGGACAACGCTCACAGAAAGTGGATTTATAAAGTACAAGCACTTTAGGGATTACAGTGATAAACATGGAGCTAATGTTGTGTATAATGTAACTTATGTGATGAATTACTGCATAACTGGGACAACTTGGATTGGTTATAATGATGTTAAGGCTATTCAAACTAAGGTGTTGCATGTAAGGAGAAGGGTTTACTTGGTTATATTTTGTGGCAAGTCTCTCATAATGATGGTAATTGGGCGTTTTCCCAAGCCGCAAGTAAGCAGTTCTTTAGTCATAGCAACCTGTTTGATCATGTCTTTCAACATAGTACATATAGTTCACGTTTTGAATTTCTATGTCATCTCATATATTTTACAAAATTTACTAGGTGATTTTGAAAACTAAGGGTCGTGTGTGAAATATATTAAAGATTCATATTAAAGCGGAATCATAAAATACTAAAACATTTCATAAACTTTCAGAGAATAACTAAAATATTTTCATTCTAAAATTCACATCTAGTGGTAAGCTTCCCTTTCTAAAAATCGTACTAACGGGAACCCAAATGAGCTATAATCATATGGCGATTGACCCAATGTCGAACAATGTGAGATACTAGTCACGTGGTGATTATGCTAGCAGTATACAATGTGACAATGTTATAAAGACATCCCACTACTACGCAGCGGAGATCTATGTCTTATGTGTTGCAGCTAAGATAGTACATTATTTTTCCAGTTTATAAAGAGGACAAAACCAATTCTTCAGCTCAGTAGAATCATAAGAATGGTCATAACAAGCGGCAATGACCATTCGTAATTGCCTTGAGCTCAACATGAATCGTTATATTTCTCCTTCTAGGCTCTGTGATATGCTACAATTTGATGAGGATTTTTAATTTTAAAGGTAGAACCCCATATAAAATTATTACTTGTATGAGCTCAGATATATATATTTTTATATCAAGAGTATGGATTGTCTAATGTTATTTAATTTATTTATTTTGATGGCTTGTCTAATGTTGTTTTATTTATTTATTTTATTACTACAATATTTATTATTATGAATGAAAAAGTTAATAATTTATCCAATTTTTATTTTTTTTTGGTTGGTAGTGAAAATAATGGACTGAACTATTGAATCAATACAAGAAAAAATATTATTTACTATCATGGTTTAGTTATTACGGACATAAATGGCTCATGCTTGAAAGTGTAATTAAGCACAGGCTTTTAAAATCCCATAATAGAGTTGTTCATTTACATGTATCCCAGGCCAATAAAAGCCCGTGATGAATGTTTGGATATCTAAATTCTAGCACGATAATTGCCCGTGTTGGATATTTAATTAGAGAGGACTCAAATAGCTCATGCTCGATATCGGGTAGATATAAGAGCAAAAGTCGCATATTTAATTAGAGTCCAAAAATTTGGGGAGGGAAAATTTTTTTTGTTCCCTATCACTCCTAGCCCATTAGGCTTTACTCTCAACTTATCTTCTTCATCCTGTGCCACTATCATCTCTGGCATAGATCGAAGTTTGGCTAGGGATTTGTTGGGCTTTTCAATTTTGTTTCACGTTCCTTCTATTTCACTCATTTTTATTTCACTTTCATCTGCTCAGTAGAAAGCAGTGAATAGGGATTCGTTGGTTTTTTTGAGAAATCAAGTGAATTAAAGAAAAAAAAAAGACTCGAATGCATAAGTAGAGACTTCATCACGTCAAAGATCTAGCAAAAGAAAACAAAGATTTCACACATTTATTTTGTTTCAATCGTTGGGTTATTAACACATATACAGTCCATATACACATTAAGAGTGAGAGATAGAGAGTGTTGTGGGTATATTTGGGACCACATAAATTAGTTAGTAAAAGCTTAAGGAACTGAGTCAATGAATTAATCCAGTAGACGAAGGCCCAGTTCGCCAATATTCAGTTTGCACCAATGAGCTCGCAGTTGCCAATGTAGTTCTCAAGTCACTAGTCAGTCACAATCTAGCTCGTTTTATGCTTAGCTCGAGGTTGTCCAAGGTAAGCTCCAACTCGCAGCTCAAAACGTCTGTTAAAGGAATTTTCTAAAATGACAACAGTCCAAATTGAGAAAGAGCCAACCACTAGAATAAAAAATAAATTCAAACTCTTATGTCAATAGAATTAATCTCTGATATGACGGAATCTATCCTTGATATTGTGAAAACCGGTTTGGAAGTGTAATTAATTTGAAATTTTTTCTGGTTAAAATTGTATTCAAACTGTAATGGCCCACGCTATAAATAGGGCCTGAAATTTCATTGTAAATAGACAATGCTTAATAATATACTGTGACTCTGCCAAAATAAGCATAAAACACAGTCATGGACGTAAACATCATTTTGGCCGAACCACGTAAAAATCCTTGTGAAATCTCTATTCTTCCTTTTTCATCTTTCTGTTTTTGCTTTGTTTCTATTTGATTGTAGGTATTGGGCTTTGAACTTTAGTCGACCAAATCCGCACGTTGACATTTTGACACTAAAAAAATGGCCCAGATTGCAATTTTTTGAAAAATTTTTATAGTCATGGTAAGGGGAAGAACAATAAGGAGTCCAGATGCGACGGCTGATTGACCAAAAAATCAGATGGATCAGCAGCAACATGATATTCAGTCGATGAAAGATGTAACCATGCTTAGGGCAAGCGCGCCTTATATTCCCGCAATCAGTGCTACAGTGGGCATGCCTCCCCTTGCCTCTCGCCAACTAGTACTGATGGTCGCTACGGCCGAGGGGTTACAAGTATGGCACTAACGGTAGGAGGCGTTGGAAGATACTATGCGGCATCTGCTGATGCTGGAAGATACCGTGCAGCAGCTTGCAAATGTAGTCAGGGTGCTGGCATAGTTCCAAGCCCAAAATGCACCCAGACCTGAGGTTGCTGCTCTTAGAGAAATCTACCAACACCAACGAGAGGAAGTACCAGACCCTGAAGGACGTATCAGAGAAGTGCCACGACCTGCTAGTTCTATTTGTTCCTCTAACCTGCATTTGAGAGCTAGAGGTCGCCAAGCTCGTAAAGAGGATGAGATAGATATTCAGGGATGTGTGGAGTCGCACTTAGCTGACGGTTCACAAAGGGCAAGTCGGGGATACGATTCAAAACATAGCTCACCAGGTCACAAGTTAGAGCGAGGCCACTAGCCTCCTTACCCAAGGATAAAAAGAGCCCCTTCAAAGGGCTTAGCAACTTGAAGCATGACCTGGTGCCTCAAACCATCATGATCGATATGAGGAAATGACCTCATTCACTAAGGAGATCGAGACATAGTCTCCCCCTCACAAATTCAAAGTCCCAAACGTTCCTCAGTATAAGGGAGATAGCGACTCTTATAATCACTTGGATGCATTCAATGTCCAAATGGACCTCTAAACAGATTCCAACCACTCTAGAGGATGTCCCACGGACCTAATTCAAGAGCCTCCTAGCTCGTATCATAGATAGTTGGGAGAAATGTCAACAAAAATTCATTAGCTAGTACAGAGCTTTGAAGAGGCAATTGGCGCCATTTTGTCACCTCGCCACGGTCTTCCAGCGACAAAATGAATCACTAAAAGATTATATTATTAGGTTCAGACACGAAATCACCAATGTGGAGAACCCTTCAGATAAAAGCATCCTGACTGCGATCTCAGTCGAGCTTTGCAAAGATGGAAAGCTTTATGAAAGTATCTATAAATCTCCAGTAAAAGATCTATGTGAGTTCTAGGAGCAAGTTGCCAAGGAGATTAGATGGGAAGAGACCTTCGGCCCTAAGAAGCCAAACCAAAAGGATGAAACGGGCAGTTCCAACCAACCGAAGAAAAAAGATAAAGGTAGGAGGAAGTGAAGGTCAGAATAATAGCTCAACCAATCAAATCGCTAAGAAAGCTAGTAAAGAGCCTAGAAATGAGTGACGTTAGCGTCAAGGTCATCATGACAGCTATAACATCCTATCAAATCCATTACACAGAATCTTTGCAACAGAAATGAATAGGAAGGACTTCGAGAAGCCCAATCCCATGAGGACCTCTGTTAAGTTTAGAAAGAAGAACAAATTTTGTACCTATCATAATGAGGTCGGGCATAACAATTCAAAATGTTGGGAGTTAAGGGATGCTATTGAGGATCTAATCAAGAAAGGTCACCTGGGAGACTATGTGGTACGACCAGCAAACCCACTGACAAGACCTGAACTAGACTCTCTCTAATCTCTTATCTGGAGGGTCCCGCTGGGCACTCCAACGGACTTCTTTTAACCCGACTTGTTGAATTGGAGAGATTCGCGGAGCGAACCCCTTAATCTTGCCCGATTCCTCAATTCAAATTAAATATATTCTTTTCTTTTGTAAACAATTTAGGTGAGTGTACATTTTTCACAATTGTTTTAAGACAAACTTTTATAAAAATTTCGACAGCATAACAACTGCATTTTTAAGGTTTCCAAAATTTACCTGCATAAAAGGAAACACTTCGAACTATTTTCAATCACCACCCAACTTCTTTTTAACCATAAACATATTTTTTCTCATTCCATTTCACAACACACATTTTCACAAATGTATAATTTTCATAACATATATCACTATCATAAATATTTACATGCTACATATATGTATCAATATGTATATGTACATAGATATATTGGATAATAGTGGTGTATCATGTGCAAGTGTTCAGTTATATATATACAAATAAAAATATGGACTACAATTTCCACACATGCAATCTTCTAGTTATAATATTTACACATCCAAAAATTTTGTTTAACGTTTATCTGATATGCCTAGTCGATGCCTACCTAAAATATCCGATGAGGTTTTTAGAATGCAAAATCACCTGCTCAATCACCTATTTCAATATACAAGCTGCACAAAGGTGAAAAGATTAGTTCAACGATTGATACCACCATCAAGATATAATTATATCGTAATTTGTAATTTTGTTCGAGTGTTAAATTTTTTCAATTTTTAAAAACCTTTCCTTCTAAAACACCATGTATACCCTTTGTGTACTCGAACCATCACGTGATAGTTTTTAACTAACGCCAACGTGAAGCTATTGGGATATCTCAACCACTACAATGCTGAATTTACTGCATCGCAAACGAAGTGTGAAACGATCTCAAATCTAAGCAACCACAATACGGAATTTTCTGCATCGTAATTGTAATGCTATAACTCTGGGCGACTACGAGCGGAATTTGCTGCATCGTAACATAGTGCCAAAACTATAAATCTAAACGATAACGTGTGGAATTTTCAACATTGCACATATAGCGCTACATATACTGAAAACTGAGCAACTACAGACGGAATTTTCTACATTGCCGCGTAGTGCTAAATCTTCATATAAACTAGGGGTGTATACATGGTTTACAAATCTCTTTACTTATTTCTTTTCATAAACATTTTATTTTCAAATTTTCTTTTCTAGATCCCGAACAGAAATCATTTTTCAACACTTTAACTCGTAGTTTTGAAAATCATTTATGAAGTCATTTAGCTACAATAGTATATATATTTAAATGAATAATTGAAATAACGCAAGTGATAGAATATTTACCTCACAAAGCGGGCTATACTCGTTAATAAGCCTACCGTGCTCCGTTGGCTTGCTCGTCACCTGCATTACATATTTTTGCTTAAAATAGGTCACAATGTGCTACATAAAATTACACACATTGCTTTTAACATTACAAGTCCCTTACAATACACTTTTTGACTACACTTTTCTTTTCTAAGTTCTAACTCGACCGAGGCTTTCTAATTATAATTTCTTCACAAAAGTTTAACTTTTATACCCCTAGGGATATTCCCATGCAGTCCGTATAATTTTCAGAGGTCCGGAACGAAAAGTCTAAATTTTCGGACCCCCTAAAATAGAATACTATTCACAGCCTATTCTACAGGCTGTTTCGCTTTCGTTTTCACTTGGATCATGTTCTTATCTCTCACTTAGGTCCCCCATAAGACGGTTTTAAAAAATTCTAAGCATCGAGGGGTGAAACCTATGAAAATCACCTATTTTTCAACACTTTTTGATGCACATTTTTGCATCACACATGCAATGACGTCATTTCTTTCATATCTAAGGTTCTTTTACTCAATTATGATCGAATACATTCATTTCATACATCAAATAATGCATTTTCACTCTCAACTCATCTTTACGACTACATAGGTACACTGTTTAGGCTATAACTTAGTCAATTTTATCCAAATATTTCCCTTCAAATTTCTATGGTTTGCTATGACATTTATGCATGTTTTAAGGTCTAAAACAACCCCAATTAAGCTCAAATAGTGCAGGTCTCTATATCCCTTTCAAGTACTAATTTTCTCATTCTACTACTATTTTCATCTTTACTAGTGTGCATGCTATTCATGCACCCATTTTAGTTGCCTTAATTCCTACTCACTCATGCATATTTTTAGGACCCAAAATACATATAAGTACCAACAAAACACATGCATAAGCTACTGCCCTTCATCAAATTAAAATGCACAAACAATGTCATCTAGTTTTCCTTTTTAATTTCTAACACTCCTACATGCCTTTCTAATAGTAATTATGCATATTGTTCAAGTTGATGAGCATCAAAACCCAATGAATACACCCCATCCACCTTATAACCAAACCTCCTCATGCACCCTTAACATGTTGTTTTTTTTAACTTTCATGATTTTAGATTTGACAATTCTCCTTAGCATTTAATCAAACACTTTAACTACTACTATAATTGCTCAAATATGTTTTTACATATACTTAGGGTTTCCTATCTATAAACCCTAACTTCTAATTCATGCATGGTTCCATCTCAAATAACTTCTCTTCCTAGTTACACATGTATAAAATCTTGGTTTGGATCTAAATCTCATCAATAACATACTAGAAAAACAATCAATTTCATCATCTTATCACATAACCCAACTATTCTCATGCAATCTTAACTCACATAAAACTTGAAGAAAGTGATGGAATCTTACATAGCTTTCACACTCTCTCTAGGTTTTGTTTTGATTTTTGTCTAAGTGTTGGTGACTATCACCACCACCCTTCTATTTATATGGGTTTTTAATGGCATTAATTACCATTTTGCCCTTAGTCATCTAATTTACTAATGAAAGTCAATTGGTTTTTAAGTAATTAGTCAAATTTTTATATAATTTAATTGTTAAATTCACTTAATCAAAGTTTTACAATTTTACCATCTAGTCCTATCTCTTATTCACGAAATGACCTTTTCGCCCTTTCTCAAATTTTCCTACTTTTAAAGCATATATTCGTATTTTAACATTATTCGAAGGGTGGCGTTGACTACTTTACCCTTTTCATTCGCTTACTTAGCTTTTAACGCTATAGAACATAAAATTGAACATAGGGGTTTACACCCACGGCCTCAACAAACACCATAGCGAACTCTCGAACAGGAACCGGCGATAAGGACCGTTTTCACCATGCATGGTGGCCCTCACATCTTAGGTGCTAATTTATACTAAATGATTTGTGATTCAACTTTTGAAAATTAACAAAAGCTTCAAATTTCCTATAATGCTTTACTAATGAGTAACTACTCTATTAATTCATTTGTTAAATGCCGAATATAAAAGTGAATAGTGACCTATTCGTTAAGTTTCTTTTTGCAGAATTTTTTTAAATGACGCTGTTAGCTGAGGTTCCGACCTACTTGACAGCTCAATAAATTATGTTGTTAGCTAAGGTTTCGACCTACTGGACAGCTCAATAAATTACGCTGTTAGCAAAGGTTTCGACCTACTAGACAGCTCAATAAAATTACGTTGTCAACTGAGGTTCTGACCTACTGGATAGCTCGCTAAAATTCGCTATGGTAGACGAGGTTATGACCCCCTACATAACTCGAAAAATATATCGCTATAGAAGGTGAGGTTCTGACTCTTTACATAGTTAAAAAAAGTATCGCTATGGTAGGCGAGGTTACGACCCCCCACATAGCTCGACTGAATATTGCAATGGTAGGTAAGGTTACGACCCCCTGCATAGCTTGACAAAATTTCGTTATGGCAAGCAAGATTCTGACCCCCTGCATAGCTCATCAAAAATAACGTTATAGTAGGCGAGGTTCCAACCCCCTACATAGCTCACCAACGTTTCGCCATGGTAGTCGAGGTCCTGACCCATTACATAGCTCGCAATAATTTTATTATGTTCTACTGGCTTAAAGTTTTGAAGTAAATTATAATCTGCAAGCTATAGTTCATCAATATCAGCAACCTCATGAGTTCTCACCAATATTTATATACATTTAAACATTCATCATTGTCTCTCAGTTCGCAGGAAATTCAAATATTTTAAATACTTAGAAAAATGAATGCAGAACAAGGCACAAGATAACATTGAAGTGAAACAAGTCAATAAATTTCGCAACAAGGAAAAATAGTTCAACAATAGCATCCTCGAAACGAGGTCAAACTGTTCATTACCAATAAGCTTGCGAAGTGAGGTGAATATAGTATAGTCATGAAAAATTCTAAAGAAAAGGACTCAGACTAGATGGGAGCCGTGCCTTGGGGAGTTGATTCAATTGGAGCTGCATCATTGGAGGTTGCGATTGAGGGCTTTGCGACTTGAGTTGTCTCATCATGAGAGGTCGCATCTAGGAGCTCGATGTTCTGAGGAGCTGAATCTAGAACAGTTAAGGATCAGGTGGCTCGTTTCTTATACTTCTCTACCTTAGAAACTACCTCTTCACTAAAGAACGAGAAGTCCGCCTCGAGATGAACCTTCCATAAAGTAAAGAGGAACAAATTGAAGGTTTCTGACTCTGCCTCATTTTTAACTTTAGCGACCTACAACTTAGCTTCCTCCTTAGTAAGGACGATCTCCTTTTCAGTAATTTCAGCTCGCTGCTTAACCTACTCCAAGTCATTCATTGTCTTCTCTAGGGTGATCCTTACCTTGTTCAATTCCTCTTCACTTCGAATGAGCTAGGCAGTGAAATGTGACCTCGTAACTGCGTGAGCACCTTTTTTGTGAGCTAGAGCATCCTCGGCCTCCTTTCTAGCCACCTCAGCATCTATCAGTTTAGCCTGAAGAGCTCGCTCTGACCTTTTGGTTTTTTCGACCTCCAAAGTCATGAACGAGAGCCCATCCCTCAGCTTTTTCTTCTCGTTCTCTAGCTCTTTCTCTTTATCCTCAAAATCATTCACCTTCTGCATGTGCTTTATTGACGCCATAGCGACTTGAAACATAACAAGTTAATATTTAAACCAGGTGAGAAAGTAAGAAAAGGCAAAGGTATTGTAGATTACCAAAAGCCCATAGTGAGCTGTATAACAAGATAAATTTTCACCTCTAATGCCCTCTTTGTCTAAGGTCCCGGCGGAGCAGCCTAGGATCGTAGGCAGGTTGTCAAGGAGAGCGTTGAAGTACATCCCTTTTGGTTTGCCTTCGGGTTATGCCCTGGCCTGTGGCTCAACTTTCTTTCTGTGACCTCGGGCTGCTTACCCTTGTCTGCTTGACGACGTTTGGCTGAAAGAGGATTGGACATTGATTTTCTTTTGACCCCACTACTTGGGGCAACTTGAGCCTTGTGAACAAGCGCTCTCACTTGCTGACGATGAACCTCAACCACCTTTGGTTGCAAGGTGGAGACTTTAGCTAGTGGAGGATCCGAACCCGATGCCTAGACGGTCGCCTCAGTAGAAGTAGCAACTGGAGGAGCTACAAGCTATCAGGTTGATCTGGTGAAGGCCTTTGGAAAGCGAGCTTCACCATCTTTGTAGCTCATCATAAGGTAAGAATTAGAGTCTGTCGAGAGATCGAAATAGTTTCTACTTCACCAGTAGCTTCAAACACAAAGACAAACTCAAATTTACTCCTACTTCCTATGTCCCTCCTATTGTCCAATAGTTCACTGTTAAGGGGATGGGCTAACTTATGGGCCCTAAGGAGTTCATCGTCAAAAGCATTACTAATTATCACCTCGTCAGAGTTTGTAAGCGTCCTAAGAATCTCATCCTCCTCGTCAATAAAGGTTGCCCTGTCTCCTATCAAGTCTGCGAGGTAAAAAGAAAAAGAGTTAAAAAGAAAGGAAGTCAAGTTCAGTAAACCTGAGGAACCAGATGTGGTTTTCTATGGTGTAAGGAAGCTACTCTCCATGAGTTTGATAAGTGCAGTAAAAGCCAATATAATGTTTATGAAGGCCTATCAGGGGTACCTAGTATATGTAGTGGAAGCTGGTAGCAATGAGTTACAGCTAACAAATATTCTTGTTGTTCATGAGTTCCCAGATGTCTTCGTAGAGGACCTACCAGGGTTGCCACCGGACAGAGAGATTGAGTTCGAAATTGAGTTAGCACCTGGTACGGAGCCCATTTCGATAGCACCATATATAATGGCACTTGCAGAGTTAAAAGAATTAAAGGTCCAAATGGAAGAACTATTGAGTAATCCCTTCATGAAGTCAAGCACGTCGCCGTGGGGAGCTCTATGTTATTTGTAAAGAAGAAAGATGGGAGCCTCTGATTGTGTATTGACTACAGGCAACTCAATAGGGTTACTATCAGGAACCAGTACCCGCTGCCACGAATAGACGACCTGTTTGATCAGCTCTAAGGGGCCAAAGTATTCTCGAAGATTGATCTACGGTCGGGGTATCATTAGCTGAAAGTGCGTAGGGAAGATATTTCGAAAACGCCTTCAGAACTCGCTATGGGCATTACGAGTTTCTAGTGATGCCATTTGGGTTGATAAATGCTTCAGCGGCTTTTATGGACTTAATGAACAGAGTTTTCAAACCCTACTTGGACAAATTTGTAATAGTTTTCATAGATGACATCTTGGTGTACTTGGGTAGCAGGGAGGAGCATGCTGAACACTTGAGGATTGTGCTACAAACGTTGAGAGAGCATCAGCTTTATGCGAAATTCAATAAGTGCCAATTCTGGCTCGATCAGGTAGGATCTATGGGACACGTGGTATCGGCAAAAGGGATATCCGTAGACCCTCCAAAAATAGAAGTCGTGAATTGGAAGCCACCCACGAACTTGATAGAAGTCAGAAGCTTCCTGGGCCTAGCCGAGTATTACAAAAAGTTCGTGGAAGGGTTCTCGAAGATTGCTACTCTGTTGACTAGGTTGACAAGGAAAGAAGAGAAGTTTGTCTGGTCAGATGTGTGCCAAAGCAGTTTCGATGAATTAAAGAAGAGGTTGACTTTGGCACCCGTGCTTACACTGCCATTAGGGAGCGATGGATTTACGGTATACTGTGATGCTTTCAAACAGGGATTGGGCTGTGTGTTGATGCAGCATGATCAAGTGATAGCATATGCTTCGAGGCAATTAAAGAAGCATGAGATCAACTATCCAGCATATGACTCAAAGCTAGCTGTAGTAGTGTTTGCTTTACGTGTATGGAGACACTACTTATATGGAGTACCCTGCAGAATCTTCACTAACCACAAGAGTTTGCAATATCTGTTCAGTTAGAAAGAGCTAAACATGAGGCAAAGAAGATGGGTTGAACTCATTAAAGATTATAACTGCACCATTGAGTACCATCCAGGTAAAGCTAATGTGGTAGCAGATGTTTTGAGCAGAAAGTCTACCAGTTCTCTAGCTTAGCTAAAAGCAGAGTACCTGCCCATGTTAGTAGAGTTGAGATCGATGGGGGTCAAATTAGAGACGACGGATTCAGGTGCCTTATTAGCCGTTTTTCATGTCCGTCTAATGTTGGTTGATCGAGTAACAGAATTACAAACCCAAGATCCCTACTTAATGAAGATAAGAAGTAAAATAGAGGCGGGGCAATCAAATAGCTTCACGTTGAGAAGTGATGGGACACTAATATTAGGGCAGCGACTATGTGTGCCAGATGTAAAAGAACTAAAGAGAGAGATCATGGAAGAGGCCCATTCATCAGCCTATGTCATGCATCTAGGGAGCACCAAGATGTATCAGACTCTGAAAGACCATTACTAGTGGAAAGGAATGAAGAAAGAAATAGCAGAGTTCATATCCAAGTGCTTAACCTGCCAACAAATTAAAGTCAAGTATCAAAAACCAGCAGGGTTATTACAGCCACTGTCTATTCCGGAATGGAAGTGGGAAAGGATCACGATGGATTTCGTGGTAGGACTTCCTATGACTCAAAGCAAACATGATGCCATCTGGGCGATTGTTGACAAATTGACAAAGTTCGCTCATTTCTTAGCCATCAAGAATACTTATTCCCTTGAGAAGTTAGCCCAATTGTATGTGGATGAGATAGTTAGGCTACATGGCACACCAATACCAATATTGTTAGACAGAGATCCACGATTTACTTCTAGATTCTGGCCAAAGTTACAAGAGGCAATGGACACCAAATTGAATTTCAGTATGGCTTTTCACCCTCAAACAGATGGCCAATCCGAGAGAACCATCCAGACATTTGAAGACATGTTGAGAGCATGTATGATGGAGTTCAAAGGGAGTTGGGATATTCACTTATCTTTAATCGAGTTTGCCTACAACAACAACTATCAGTCCAGCATTGGCATGACACCATATAAAGCGTTGTACGGTAGGAAGTGTAGAACCCCGATTTGCTAGGATGAGGTAGGTGAGAGGAGATTGATTGGCCTAGAGATTGTCCAAGCTACAACCGAGAAGATCAATATAATTAGAGAACGGTTGAAGATAGCAAGTGACAGACAGAAAAGCTATGCGGACAATCGAAGAAGAGACTTAGAGTTTGAAGTAGGTGACAGAGTGTTTTTACGAATCTCACCTTAGAATGGTGTTTTGAGATTCGAGAAACGTGAAAAGTTAGGTCCACGATATATTGGGCCATACGAAATAGTGGCAAGAATGGGTGAGGTGGCTTACCGATTAAAGCTGCCACCAGAGCTAGCGAACATTCATGATGTATTTCATGTCTCTATGCTTCGCAAATATGTAGTCGATCTATCACATATATTGAAGGAACAACCGGTGCAATTGAAAGAAAACTTAACCTACGAAGGGCAGCCAGTGGAGATCTTGGATCGCAAGGATCAAGTATTGCGCCACAAGATGATTCCACTAGTAAAAGTGTTATGGCGAAATCACGGATCGGAAGAAGCTACTTGGGAGCCCGAAGAGCAAATACGCATCCAGTATCCACAATTATTCGAGACAGGTATGCAGTCTAAATTTCGAGGACGAAATTTTTATAAGAAAAAAAATTGTAAGCCCCCATTTGTAATATTAAAATTTCCAGCACTAGAAGATAAATTATGGAATGGAAATGCTAACTTTCATAAACAACTTCCTGATAAAGGATATTATAGTATTAATGGGAGTTACTTGAACCAAGTAGTTACATAACATTTAAAGAAGGGCAAAATAGTCATTGTTATCAATTATAGTTTTATGTGTGAGTAGGTGTGGTTATAATAGACTATTGTGGGAATGGTGAAAATTATAAAAGTAGTAGGGGTACCATGAGAGTTAAACAAAGATGGAGGATAATTTGGTTAAATTGTAGGGAGTGACATTGTATGTAATTAAGTATCAAACTTTAAGAGCAAAATTATAAGTGAAGCCTATATATACAAGTGATTCCTCCCAACACTTAGTCATTTTGAATAGACAAAATAGAGAGAAAGAGAGGAGAGGGATAGCAAGGATAGGAGAAAAAGGGGAAGAAGGCCAAAAGCTCACCAAGCCATCTTTTAAACTTCCAAACCAAACTTTGAGCAATTTAAAGCTAAAATAGCAAGACCCAATCAAGCTTAAGGTTAGTTTTGCTAGTTTTCTTCAAGTTTGAGGTTGATTTGGGAAGATATGATATGATGAGGGATTGGGTTGCTTACTTATTGTGTTGTTGTTGAAATTGTGGTGTAAATTAACATTATTGTCATAGGTAGTTAAAAGAGAAATTGAATTGCAAGAAACCATGAAAGAATTAGAGTTAAGGTTTATGTAGTAAAAACCCCAACTTGTGATTTAAACTAGTAAAGAGTTAAATAGCTTGCCTATAACTTGTTTGATGAAATGTTTGAAAGAAGTATAACTTGAAAATTTTGAAAAAAAACAATAGGTGGTGCATCTGTGTGTGTCACGGCCAAGGGAGAATATGTGAATGCTATTGTGTTTTAACCTCTTTGAACTTTAAATCATGCATAATTAAAGTAAAAAAAAAACATATAGGAAAGTTAGAATTGAAAAAGGAAATTAGATTGGATTGTTTGAGCATTTCGGCTTGATAAAGGGCAGTAACTTATGCATATATTTTATTAGTGTTAATGATGTATTTAGGGTCCTAAAAATATGCATGAGTAAGTAGGAATTAAGGTAATTAAAATAGATATACATGGGTGCATAAATAGTATACAAACTAGTAAAGAATGAAATGAGAGTAGAGTGAAAGAATAGGCATTTGAAAAGGTTATAAAGGCCTGCACTAATTGAGCTTAATTGGGGTTGTTTTAGACCTCAAAACATGCATAAATATCCTAGCAAACCATATAAATTTGAAGGGAAAATGTTTAGATAAAAATTGAGGAAGTTATAACTTAAATAATGTACCTATGTAGTCGTAAAGATGAGTTGAGAGTGAAAATACATTCTTTGATGCATGAAATGAATGTATTCGATCATAATTGAGTAAAAGAACCTTAGACACGAAAGCATTGACATCATTGCATGTGTGATGCAAAAATGTGCATTAAAAAGTGTCGAAAAATAGATGTTTTTCATAGGTTTCACCCCTCGATACTTAGAATTTTTCGAAACTATTTTACGGAGAACCTAAGTGAGAGATAAGGAGATGATCCAAGTAAAAACGGAAGCAAAACAGTCCGCGGAATGGGCTATGAACAATATTCTATTTTAGGGATTCGAAAATTTTGATTTTTCATTCTGGGCCTCTGAAAATTATACGGACTGCGTCGGGATATTCCTGGGGGTATAAAAGTTAAACTTTTGTGAAGAAATTGTAATTAGAAAGTTTCGGTTGAGTTAGAACTTAGAAAAGGAAAGTGTAGTCAAAAAAGGTTTGTAAGGGACTTTTAATGTTAAAAACAATGTATGTGATTATGTAGCACATTGTGGCCTATTTTAAGTAAGAATATGTCGTGCAGGTGACGCACAGGCCAGCGGAGCACGGGAAGCTCATTGACGAGTATAGCTCGCTTGGTGAGGTAAGTGTTCTATCACTTGCGTTATTTTAAATTGTATTTAAATTATAAGTTATTGTGTAATTAACGATTTTCAAAACTAGGAGTTGAAGCGTTGTAAAACGATCCTTACGGTGAATCTAGAATGAAGGATTTCAAAATAACAAGGTTTTCAGAAGGAAATGAGTAAAGAATTTTAAATAATAGTTTCAAAAGAAAATCGACTTGTGTGCAATGCGCTTAGAGGAAAAGAGTTTTGAAAACCATGTATTTACCCTTAGCTTATATGAGATTTAGCGCTACGCGGCGACGCAGAAAATTTCGTTCGTAGTTGCTCAGCTTTTTAGAATATTTAGCGCTACGTTGCGGTGTAGAAAAATTCCACGCGTAGGCGTTTAAATCTACAGTTTTGGCACTACGTTGCGATGCAGTAAATTCCGCTCGTAGTTGCCTAGAGTTATAGCACTACAATTGCAATACAAAAAATTCCGAATTGTAGTTGTTTAGATTTGAGATTGTTTCACACTACGCTTGCAATGCAGTAAATTTTGCATCGTAGTGGTCGAAATATATCAGTAGCTTCACGTTTGACTTCAGTTGAAAACCGCCACGTGATGGTTTGAGTATATTTGCGGTATGCATGGAGTTTTCAGAAAAAAAGTTTTTATAAAGGTCGAAAAAGAATTTAATATTCGGAAGAAGTTACGAATTCTGATATAGTTGCATCTTGATATTATCATTATATATATTGAACATATTTACCCTTGTGCAGCTTATATATCGTATTCGGTGCTTGTACAAATGTTTTTGCATTCAGACAATCTTGTCGGACAATTTAGGTAGGGAATTCGGCAACTACATCAAATGAATAAGGGATAATCCCAATTTTCCCCCTGTAGTTTAAGAAAATAGCTAAAATCCCCCTTTTATTCATTAATTTTTTCAAGTAAAAGGGGATTTTGACTATTTTCTTAAACTACATGGGAGAAATTGGGATTATCCCAATGAATAAATATCTTTTGTGATTATAAATAATATAACTAAGTAATTGCATGATTGGAATATGGATATGTGAATATTTGTAAATCAATGATGTGATATGTATATACATATATTTTAAATACTTGCATATGACTTATATCCATCACCAAATGTTTGATAATTGAGATTACATTATGTCAGTAATAGAAACGTTGGTTGTGAAAAAGTATAGTGAAAATACATATTTGTGGATAAAAGAAGTTGGGTGGTAATTGGAAATAGTCGAAGTGTATTCTATTGCAGGTAAAATTTTTGGAAACCTTAAAAATATAATCGTTATATTGTCGAAATTTTTGTAAAATTGTTTTAAATCGAATTACGAAAAATTTACATCAACCCAACTATTTTAAAAAGAAATAGAAAAAGATTTTAGTTAAAATAAAGTAAACGGGCAAAGTATTCTCAGGGGTTCGCTCCGCGGGTCTCTCGACTGTGAGTAAGGTTAGAAGAGGTTTGCTGGAGTGCCTTGTAAGACCCCCCAGATAAGAGCCTAGAGAGATTCTGGTTCAGGTCTTGTCATTCAGCCTCTTCTTCTACAAGCCCCGTAAATTCTACGACGAAGTCTACTAAAACTTAGGCCTTAATTGCTGACTTTGGTTTAAACTCGATATCGAACTGTGCTAGGTCTACTGTCCATTTGAGTAACCAACCTGAGGTGTCCGACTTTTGAAGGACCTGCTTCAGCGGATACTGAGTGAGAGCCTCAATTTTGTGGGCTAAGAAATAGGGGCACAGCTTTCTCGACGCGACTATCAAGCAATAGACAAGTTTCTCCATTTGTGAGTACCTGATTTTGGCATCAAGTAGTCTCTTACTTACATAGTACACAATAAGCTATGTTGACAGTGACATGACCCTTCACAGACCTTATCTAAGCTCTCGTCTGGAGGATCCTACCGGGCACTTTAACGGATTCCTCGAAACCGACTCGTCGGATCGAAGACATCCAGGAAGCGAACCTTATCTTTCTGTATCCGGTTTACTCGTTAAAACTTAGTGATTTGATTTTTTTCGTAACTAGTTGGGAGTGTTAAACACTTTCTTTGATTCTATTTCAAATTCATTTTATAAAAATTTCGGCAACATAACGGCTGCGTTTTTTATAAAACTAAAATTTAACCTGTAAGAAAAATGACACTTCGACTATTTCTGAACACCTCCCAACTTTTTTATTCTCAATCATGCATCATTCATCACAATTTCATAAGCATAAACAATGAGTTCGAATTCAACATGTACATATATGAACTATATATATAAAACGCATGAATGTTTACAACTTACAAATTCAACATCATTGTAATTCAAAAGTTAATAGGTTAAATACATATACAAAAATGTATATACACATGTCTTGCGCTATCGCCCACCTATCAATGTATATAAAGCAAAAATCGGTCTCATCCAGCGGTGGCGCAAAATGAAAACAAACAAGCTACAAAATAAACAAGGGGTTAGTGCACCAAGGATATACAATATCACATACACTAACATAATAATTTACAAGTCTTAAAATTTTCTTTAAAACTCTCCATGTATACCCTTGACTCGTTCTAACCATCACGAGCGATTTTAACTAACGCCAACGTGAAGCTTACTAATGCATCTCAACCACTATGTTACGGAATTTACTGCATCGTACGTAGGGCGCTAAACTATTCACTGAACAACTACAATGCGGAATTCTCTGCCTCGCAAATGTAGTGCTAAATCTCTAGACGACTACGAGCGGAATTTACTGCATCGCTTCGTAGCGCTAACTGTCAACTAACCAACTACGTGCGGAATTGTCTGCATCGCAACGTAGCGCTATGCTTTTCTATAAACCGAGCGATTACGGACGGAATTCTCTGCGTCGTCACGTAACACTAAATCTCATAGCTCTTAAGGTGTATACATGGGTTTTATTATTAATTCTTCTAGTGCCAAAGCACAAAACTCTATAGTTTCAAAACCTCTAAATACTTTTCTACTTCCATTCTCTTTTAACAGCAACTGAGTATCAATTTCTATTCTCGTATAGGATCCATAGGAACCTATACACTCACATTTTGACATTTATATAAGAAAGCATTCTCATTTTCTTTTATTACTTACTACTATATTTATATTCAAACATCAAGCAATTTCATAAACTTGTAAAAGAAGTCAAGTGGCGAACCATTTACCTCAAGGCCGCGTCAAGCATCTCGACGAGGCTCCTGGGCGCCGCTCACGCGCTCGTCACCTACACAACATGATCTCATCATTACTATTAACAAAAACCTCCATTTCTCAACTATATGCTAGGAATTCCCAACTATGCCCAACTCTCTCTATATAGCTCCTAACTCGTTTCTAATTCAACCGAGACTCTCAAATCCCGATTTTTGTAGAAAAGTTTAAGTTTTGGACCCCTAGGCATATCCCCACACGGTCCGTTTACTTGTCGGAGGCTTAAAACGAAAAATCACAATTTTATTTAAAATGGACAGCCCTTGACAGAACAGACGATAATCTACTGCTCGGGACTCCGTTTTCTTTCGTTCTTTTTCTTACGGCTCACTTACATCACATTCTAGTCACACGACAAATTTCATTGAGAAATATTATCGTTTGCTATGTCAAATCTAAGGAAAACATCCGTTTTGGACACTTTCGGGCGTAATTTAATGCACGTTTTGTAAACTCTTGGTTTCGGATTAGCGATGCTAGATTTTATTCCATAACTAAGCTTCATTTAACTTATAATGACTAACTAAACTCATTTCGTGCCATAAGAATTACATTAAGCTAGCCGTTTCACTTCTCAGAGCTCTAACGGCACTAATTCACGCATAACTTGCGCAATTTTTATCAGAATCAATCCGTTCCAAAACCTATGGTTTTCTATGGTTCCTAGGCATCACTTGAGGTGTAGAACACTCCCAAATAAGTGAAATAATGTCAGGTCTTCTAGAGCTCAAAACTTGAGCTCGGGAATGACATTTTTTACCATAACTATGCCTTTGCAACTCTAAACACCTCTCTAACTTTTCTAACCTCTTTAAGGCTTAAAATTGGTTTCAAAACCATCTAATTTCAAGGTCTAACTACTGTCCTTCAAGTCTCTAATACATACATAGGTCTAACTTGGTCATTAGAGTGCTCAAACTTCACTCAAGACTTTTCTCAATCACTTGGTGTGCATAAATCACCATTTTCGGTTTCTATTTTGAGGGAGGGTATGACAGCCCATATTTACATCTTTTATGGCATCAATTACACACAACAATCATCTCTTATGATTCCATAACACTCACATGAGGTTCTAACAAGATTTGAAGAGCAATTATCAACAAATCAACAACAATTTCATAAACTATTACCATTTTCGTTTCTGCAGAATATCAAAGAAAATGGAGCTGAAATCTTACTTTGGTCTTGGCTTAGGGAGTTGAGAAGAGTCTAAGAAGGATGTTTGAGGGCTTGGAAGGCAACTTGGGTGGTAGTTCCTCCCCTATCTTCCCTGGTCGACCAACTTCGTCGCGGTTCTGCTCGTGGGTGTGCTCGCGATTCAGCTCGCGACCAGCTCGCGTTCTGCTCCGTTTCTGCTCTGTTTCTGCTCGACCAGCAGCTGGTGCTTCTTCTCCTTCGTGTCTCCTCCCTCTTCTCTTCCTTTGCTGCCCAGTTTGCTGCAGTTCATGGCCTCAAAAACCCCCTCACTCGAGCTGTTCTGCGCGAACTCGCGACCAGCACTGTCGCGCGAGAGTTTCTGCTCGCGTCCACGGCTGCTGCTGCTGCCTCCTTGCTCGACCAGCAGCCACTTACTTCCTTCTTGCTTGCTGGTTGCTTCTCTTCTCTCTTCTGGTTCACCTCTCACGGCAGCAGCTACTCTTTTTCTTCCTCTCGAAAGTTCTCTCGTTCTCTCGACGGAAATGGGCTGAAATTGCTGAAAAAAATCAGCTCAAGTGTTGTTTATATAATACTCAACTTCTACTAATTGCATCTTGTCCCATTTCTTTTTAATTTCATTCTCATCTCCTTTTCTTGATGCTCTCTCACGACAACACCCCTCGATATCCTTCCATGTCTCTTTCGTTTCTTATTCGATTAAATTCTCGTTTCGTTAGAATTTATTTTACAAACGCTGAGCTTGTTTCCTTGATCTTGACTCTCTCTTTTTAATCGAATTTTAAATTCAATTACCATTTACTAAAATCTTTGATTTCCTAACTTGCATTTTCATTTACACGTTACTAAACTTTTTAATACGACAAATTTCGTCGTATTCTAAATGAATAAATTTCGGAGGCCATGAAATTAAATCAATTAAACGTAGAGAGTTATATATTATCTCTCTAACTAAATTTCTAACGTTGGGACTTTAGAAGTTGGAGCTAGGAGTTTACAGACAGGACCCAAACCAGACCTCATCTAGGCTCTTGTCTGGAAGATCCTGCCGGGCACTTCAACGGACTTTCTGAACCCGACTCGTCGGATTGAAGAAACCCGAGAAGCGAACCCCTAACTTTCTTAGCCGGTTTACTCGTTTAAACCTAAGAATTTGGTTCTTTTTAAAACAGTTGGGAGTGATAAAATTTTTTGCGATTTCATTTCAAAGCGATTTTATAAAAATTTTGGCAGCATAACAGTTGCATTTTTAAGAAATCCAAAATTTTTACCTGCAAGAAAACACACTTCGACTATGCATTCATTTCCTCCCAACTTCCTTTATCCACAAATATGCATTTTTCATCACAATTTCCACAAACGATGCATGAACTCATACTAGAAAGTGAATATATACATCATGCATGAAAACTCTTGAAAATTTACAAATATATTTACATATATACAATCCCAAAAAGTGAAATGTCATAATCATTACGTAATACAATTCCATATACATGTTTTATACATGCCTATTCATAACTCGCCCACCTAGGAATATGTGAAATGAGAATGTCGTCTCTCCACTGAACTACGGTCGCACCCAAAGATATAAATAAGCTACACATTCCACAAACGAGTTAGTGCAAGAAACTCATATAATATAACAAGCAACAATATAATAGACTAAAATCTTATTCATTTTCAAAGCTTTTAAAATCTTAATATCTCCTTTCAACTCCCCATGTATACCCTCAAGTTATTCTATCCATCACGGGCGATTTTAACTAACGCCAACGTGATGCTACTGTGGCATCTCAACCACTACGATACGAAATTTACTGCATCGCACGTAGGGTGATAAATTTTATACTGAGCAACTACAATGCGAAATTTTTTGCATCGCAATTGTAATGCTAAAACTCTAGGCGACTACGAGTGGAATTTTCTACATCGCAACGTAGCACTATACTTTCTAGGAAACTGAGCAACTACGAACGGAATTTTCTGCGTCGTCACGTAGTGCTAACTTCTCTCTAATCTGAGCGACTACGAATGGAATTTTCTGCGTCTTCACGTAGTGCTAAATCTCATAAACTCTTAAGGCATATACATGGGTTTTTAAAACTAAATTCATTAAGTGCAAAAGCACAAAACTGACTATTTTGGGAACTTTTAAAAACTCTCTTGTTTCAACTCTTTTTAGGAACAACTTAATATTGATTTTAATCACTTTATGAATTCCATAAGAAATCCACATACTCAAACTTTGAGCTTTGAAAGTTAAAAACCATTTTTATTTTCATTTAACATAATAGTCAAAAAGTGAAATGTAATTTAAAGTAACCACAAGTGACAAAGCACTTACCTAAGTCCGCACAAGACCGCGTCAAACGCTTCCACGAGTCTCACATGCCTCGGTAGCTCGTTCTTCACTTACACAATACTTTCTTATTTAAAATACGCTACCATGCACTTCATAAACCACACACACAATGCTTTTAAACTTTAAAATTCAACACAATGCATTTTTTGACTCTAACTTTCTCTACTCACTTCTAACTTAATCGAGACTTCATAATTTCAATTTCTTTGCAAAATTTTTAGTTTTAGACCCCCAGGGACATCCTCACGTAGTCCGTATAATTTTTAGAGGCCCGAAACGAAAAATCGAAAATTTAAGCCTCTTTGACACCCCAAAACAAAATGCGATGCAGCACCCTGCTCGGGGCTCCTTTTTCCTTCATTCTTTCTCCTACGGTCCTCTTATCTCACATTCTAGTCACACATCAAAAAATTCTATCATTTGCTATGTCAAATCTAAGAAAAAAACCCTTTTTCAGGCACTTTTTTGTGCACTTTTTCATGTCGGACTAGCGATGTTGGTTTTTCTTTCGTATCTAAGCTTCTTTTACCTAATTATGATAAACTAAATTCATTCCATACAATAAAAATTGTATTTGCATAGCTATTTCACCTATTGACTCTCTAATGACACTATTTTGAGCGTACCTTGTGCAATTTTTATCAGAATCGATCCGTTCCAAAATCTATGGTTTTCTATGACTCCTAAGCATCATTTGAGGTGTAGAACAACCTCATATATATCAGACTTGCATAGATTGTCTCTATCCTATTGTTTGAGCTCGGGATTACAAAATTATCTAAAACTACCTCCATTGAACTTCTATCACTTCTACATACTTTTCTATGCTTTTTTAACCTTAAATATGCCTAAATTTGAGTTCAAATTCATCAAATTTCAAAGGTATCTTACTGCCCTTCATAGTCATGACACACACATAAACACTACTTTGTCATTTAAATACTCACAACTCACTCATAATTTTTGTCAAATGCTTAGAGTGCATGAAACTCACTTTTGTTTCCATTGTTGTCAAGTGTATGGCAGCCCTTTTATACAAACCTAAGCTACCATTAACACACAACAACTTGTCATTTAATATTCTACAATAATCACTTAGGTTCTACCATAATTTTAAGGGCAAAATACCTCATACAACTCATCCAACAACTAAAACTATCACATACCCATTTAGATTTCAATTTCAGCAAGTAGAGAGAAAGAAGAGTTGCTATCTTACTTGGTTCTTGTTTAAAGAAGTAAGATGGAGTTGGAAGAGGTCCTAGAGAGGTGGTTTGAAGCTTGGATGGTTGTTTGGATGGTCCTTCTTCTCCCTTTTCTTCTTCACCTTGCTGTCACTTTTCTGTTCTGCTATGACAACTTCTGTTTTGCTCCTCTTTCACGACAATCTGCTGCTCTTTGTGTTTCATGGTTGTTTCTTGTATGTGTTCCAGCAGATTTCACTCTAAGTGTTCTATTTATATCATTAACAATTTACAAATGCCTTCCATGTCCTCTTTTTTATGCCTTTCACGCCACTTCCTCTCTATTCTTTCTAACTCATGGCTACATCTTCTTCTTTTATTTTTCTGGCAGCCTTGCACTCTTCACTTGTCAATTTTGCTTCTAATTGATTTGTTTATATATCTCATTAAAGATTTATAGAATGCCAAGCTTGTTCCTTGACTTGTTTTGTCTATCATTCTTAGTTAAATTTTAAGTTAATTTGTTATTAACTATTAATTCTACGTAATACTTTCTCTATTTCTTATTTTTGGATTCAAACGTATCATCACTTATAATCTATTACTTGATTATGGACAAACTATTATACCCTTCCTTAACTTTTCCCTTACTAATGTTTATTGTTGGGTAATTTTAGAATGAGCGTTCGCTCTTCGATGAATCGATTTAGATTAACACTAACTAGATTTATTACTTAGACTTATTATTTAAACTTCATAATCTAGTTTCTAGCACTAGATCATTAAAAATCGATACTAGCGGTTTACATATGTTTTCTCCTCTTCTTGCACCAAAGCAGCACTTAAGTCATGTTGGGATACCTCTAAGTATAAGATGAGCTTCTCTCATTCTTTAGGCTTGGAAAGGAGTGGAGCTCAGCCCAGTAGTCTTTCAATTGCTAGAACACCACCTCGCACTGTTCAGTCCATTTGAAGTTCTTTGTCTTTTTCAACGCGTCAAAGAAAGTGATGTATTTGTAACAACCTTTGAGGTGAACCTGCTGAAAGTTGCAACTTGACCATTGAGGCTTTGCACATCCTTGATTTGAGCAGGGGACCTCATATCGATTAACGCTTTAATCTTCTCCGGATTGGTTTCGATCCCTTTGTTGTTCACCATGAAGCCAAGGAATTTCCTGGAGGCTAACTCGAATGTGCACTTGTGTTGGTTTAGCTTTATTTGGTAGCTTGTTAGAATCTGGAACATTTCCTTCAAGTCATATACATGGTTAGCCACCTGTTTGGACTTTACCAGCATATCATCTACATATACTTCCATAGCCTTCCCAATTTGCTCCTCGAACATCATGTTGATCAGGCGTTGATAGGTTGCTCCTGCGTTTTTTAGTCCGAAAGACATTACTTTGTAACAATACAGGCTGCAATTGGTGATGAACGAGGTGTGCTCTTTGTCCTCGAGATTCATAAAGATCTACTTATAGCCCGAGTAAGAATCCATAAAGCTCAGGAGTTAATGGCTAGCTGTTGCATCCACGAGCTGGTCAATTCTAGGTAGGGGGAAGCTATCCTTTAAGCATGCCTTGTTTAGATATGTGAAGTCAATGCAGGTTCTCCACTTTCCATTCTTCTTCTTTACAAGCACAGGATTGGCGACCCAGGTTGGGTAGTAAGCCTTGCAGATAAATTTATTTGCCAACAACTTATCTACTTCCTCATTCGGTGTGGCGTAGTGTTCCCCTATCATAGGCTCCTTTTCTGGCTAACTGGTTTATGGTGGGGGTCAATGTTTAACTTGTGTGACATGATCTTGGGGTCTATTCCCACCATATCTTCGTGATTCTAAGCGAAAACGTCCAAGTTCGCCTTCAAGAAATCATTGAGTTAGGCTATTGCTTCTGGAGTCAAGCCTCACCCTAGCTTGAGGCATCTTTCTGCATCTACCTCACTGACTCGGATATCTTCAAGCTCTTCAACAGGCCTAGTTACTCTATCCACATCCACCTCTTGTGGGCCAAGGTCATGACTCACCCCTTTCTCGTTCATAGCTCGTGGTTTACTCTCTGAAACCACGTTTACTTTCTTTCTTCCCCCATCTTGACAGCATCTTCATAACATCATCTGACCAAGTGCTGCTCTCCCTGAACACATCCTATCCCATTGAGGGTTGAAAATTTGACCGTGAGGATCCTGGTAGAGGTGACTATATCCAGATCATTCATCATAGGTCTCCCAGGACCTCATTATAAGCTGAGGAGTAGTCAATAATTAGAAAATCTGCCAGCACAGTAGCTTGATGACCTGACTTTCTAAGTGTAAGTGGTAGTTTGATTTTGCCCACTGGTGTGATGACATCTCCAGTACAGCCATAAAGAGGTTTTAGGGAAGACTTCAATTATTTTGCTCCCAGCCTCATCTGGTCGAAGCAACCTTTGTACATGACATTGATCGAGCTCCATGTGTCGATCATAATCCATCACACCTTCGTATTACTGATCTTTGCTCGGATGATAGGTGCATCATTGTGAGGCTAGCATACACCTCTAGCGTCTTCCTTAGTTAATACAATGTCATCCAAGCCCATCTTTGCTTTCTTCACAGGTCCTCCTAGTCCAATGCAACTTGCAAACAAGGCATGGTTCGCCTCCCATACATATCGTTCATGCAACCTATTAGATGTACCTACGATATGGGGGCCATTATGTATAGTAAATATGGTTCTTACCGCAGGTTCATGTTCTTGCTGGGGTTGCTGTTGTGTTAGTTGTTGTGGTTGTTGAGGTCATGAGTTCGTTAGTCTCACCACATAGTCTCTCAGATGACCTCTCTTAATTAATCTCTCAATGGCGTCCTTTAACGCCCAGCATTTCGAAGTGTTGTGTCCGACTTCATTGTGATAAGCACAAAACTTATTCTTGTCTCTTTGGTTAACGGGGGTCTTCAAGGGATAGGGCCTCCCGAAGTCCTCCTTGTTCTTTTATGTTGTGAAAATTCTGTCCTGTGTAACTGACAAGATGTTGTAGCTGTCATAGCAACCCTGACATTGAGGTCATTCATTTCTGGGCTCTCTTCTAGCCTTTTTGGTGATCTAGTTGCTCAAGCCACTGCTTCGACCTTCACCTTCGTTCCTACCATTGTTCCTTTTTTATGGATGGTAGGAACTACCCGTTTCACCATTCTAATTGGACTTTTTGGGGCTGAAGGTCTTCTCCCACCTGATTTCTTTAGTAGCTCGCTCATAGAACTCTCTTAGGTCCCTTACTGGAGATTTATAAATACTTTTGTACAACTTCTCATCTTTATGAAGCCCAGCTGAAATCACAGTTAAGACATTTTCGTCTAATGGGTTCTCTACATTGGCGACCTCCCGTCTGAACCTAGTAATATAGTTTTTTAACGATTCATTCTGTTACTGGAAAATAATGGCAAGGTGACAGGATGGTACGAGCTGCCTCCTCAAAGCTCTATATTGGTTGACAAATTTTTGCTGGCATTCCTCCTAACTTTCTATACTGCGAGCTAGGAGACTTTTGAACCAGGTCCGCGGAACATCCCCTAGGGTGGCTAGGAAGATGCAGCACTTAACGAGCGAGTTGTCTGTCTAAAGATCCATTTGGATGTTGAATGCATCCAGGTGGTCGTAGGGATCGCTATCTCCATTGTATTGCAGAATACTGAGGACCTTGAATCTGAGAGGGAGAGGCTGCGTCTCAATCTCCCTAGTAAAAGAGGTATTCTTCCCATATTGGTCACGTCGATTTGGGCTGCCAAGTCGCACTTCGAGCTGCTGAACTCTCTGCAAGAGCTCTTTTATCTATGGATCTTGAGGCCTTTAACCCCTTTTGTGCTCGCGATCTCGGAAGCGATGATCTGGCACATATCTCTTACTTTCCCTAAGCGAGCCGCCAGTTCGGTGCGACCCCATACATTGCTGATTATCTACTTCATCTTCTTCATCTTCTTCGATGATCATGACCAGCCTTTACACGACAGCTTCCATCCTTACTAACCCTTATTATTAAGCTTGTAGGACGCATAACTTGCCTCTTTTTATGGGCTTGGCGACCTCCAGCTCTCGAGCACGAGTTGGAGGAGTGAGATGAACTAATAGGTTGCGACACCTCTCTTAATAGTCTTTTAGGTGTTGACACTCCCTATTTATGTTGTTGATAAACTTGTCTCGAAGCAACAGCCTCATATCTAGGAACGTTTTGTGCTTGAGCCTGTAGTAGTGCATTTATTGCATCCGTGAGTTGTCGGACTGTATCTTCTAGCACCTTTTGCTGTTAATGCCATACTTGAAATTCGTCCGCCATGGGTACCATTGGTGCTAGGTGGCAAAGGGCTAGCGGAGGCATGCCTATAGCGTCGCTGATGGCAAGGACATGAGATATGCCTACCATGGGTATGGATGCATCCTCCATTGCTCAATCATTACGCTGATGCTGATCCATCTGACTTTCTGGTACACCAGCTGGTACGTTTAAACTTATGGTTGCTCCCCCTCTTGCCATCACTGTCGCTGAAAACTTCAGAAAAAATTACAGTATGAACCCTCCTTCTAGCGCCAAAATGTCGCCGGTGGAATTTGATCCACCGAAGTTCAAAACCCAATACCTGTAATTAATGAAAAACAAGACGAAAGCAAGAGTGAAAAAAGAGAAAAAACAGAGATTACACTAGTGTTTTTATGTGGTTCGACCAGAATGATGCCTACGTCCACGACTATGCTCTTTGATTATTTTGACAGAGTCACAGTATACTATTAATTGTGATATGTTACAATGAAATTTCAGCCCCTATTTATAGAGTGGGGCGTTACAATTTGAATGCAATTAAAACAGAAAAGAATTTTACATTAATTACACTTCCAAAATTGACTCCTCCATAATTGGAATAGATTCCATAATATTAGGGATTGATTCGGTCAATATTTAAATTTGAATTTATTTATAATTCTGGTGGTAGAATCATGATCGATTTAGGTTGTTGTATTTCTGGAAGATTTCCTTAACGAACTGTTCAATATGTGAATTAGAACCTGTCTTAGACGACCTTGAACTAGACCCTGTTCTAAGCAATGAGCTATGTATGGAGCGAGTTGGATAATGATTGGCCAGCAACCTGAGAGTAATAATGGTAATGCAAGCTTATTCTTATGAATTGAGAGCTCGCTTAAGGTGGGCGTTGGTAAACTGGGTCTTTGTCTACTGGGTCACTTCATTGGATCGGCTTGTTGGGCTTCTACCAAACTTTTACCAGCCCATTTATGAAACCCGAAATATACCCATAACAGTGGTCTAGTTTTATATAATCTTTATTATACAAGGCGCCTCCATTTTTATGTTGTCACATGAACGATTTCGGATAAAATCATTGTATCAAATACGAAATGGATCGTAGCTGTAGTTTTATCATAAATAAAGTACCCAGCTTGTTTATTTTCTACAGACACTTTAGATTACTGATCTCAAACTAAATTCTCTTGTATATATGAGACTACATAAATAATCATGGATGTTACATGATATTTGTGTCAAGTAAACATTTCACAAACGCATATAAAATTGAATAAAATAAACATGTTTTATTTATTATTTAATTTAAACATTTACAAATTACAAGTTCTTAGGATACAAATCCTAACATTTTCACAAAAGATCTTGAAGCAAATATAGGAAAAATTATTGGAAAATAGTAAGTATATTTTCTTGCTAATCTTATTTTAAATATGAACTTAATTGTTCATTCTACTATCAATTGTTAAAATATACTTTTTCCAATTTGTCATTTCTTGTTTTTATCTAATGCAGTGGTTATACTCCTTCCAAATATGTTAGAAAAGACTCTACTGAGTCTAACGTTCATAGTTTTGGAGTTCTTCTTCGGAGTTCTTCTTCGGAGTTCTTCTTCTACAAATCTTAAGTGGTAAAAGATTTTCCTCTTTGTATGGGGAATGTGAAAATTTTAGTCTTCTTGAATACGTAACTTTCTTCTATAACCTTATTAAACTATATGAACCAAAATTTATATATTTTGAAATATATGATAATCGACAATTGATAATTTGTAGGGATATGAATTATGGAAGGAAGACAAAAGTAAGGAGTTTATAGATTCATCAATCGATGATACATGTTCAACTTGCAAGTTAATGAGATGCTTGCAAATGGCTCTGCTATGTGTTCAAGAGAGTCCAAATGATAGACTATTATGCTAGAAGTTTTGTCATTGCTAAAAAATGAAGTGGATATAATGATTCCAAAGCTGCCTGCTTTCTCGAAATAGACTCATCAAGATGAACAAAATAAATCTATTGCAGGCTCAAAAATATGTTCAATTGATGATGTAACAGTTTCAGAATTGCTAGGTAAAAACTTGCAGAGTCAACTATTTTGGGAAAAAAATTATATAGCCCTAAATTTTGTTAAGCAAATATATTAACTTATGCAAATCAGCATATACATACAGTGATCCATTATTTGCAATAATATATATGATACATAATTGATATGCTCCTCTTGAATATATTAGAAGAGACCAATACTCGACAAAGTATGATGTTTATAGTTTTGGGGTTGCACTTCTACAAATCATTAGTGACAAAAGAGTCTCAATTTTATATGGTGAAAATGATTATCCGAGCCTTCTTGAATATGTAAGTTTCTTCAACACCTATTGAGTAATAGGCTAATAGCAATATAAGATAGCAATTAAATTAGGTGAAAATTGCTAATTCACAACATTTCAGGTGCATGAGCTGTGGAAAGATGGCAAAGGTGTGGAGTTTATGGATTTAGCCCTCAACGATATAGATTCCCATTGAAAACTGATAAGGAGCTTGCAAATAGCCTTGCTCCCAAGAAATTTTGATTAATAGACTATCTATATTGGAAGTTTCTTGGATGCTAAAAATGAAGCAGCATATCTAATTATTCTAAAGAAGCCTAGTTTCTCGAAGTAAACAGCTGAAATTGGGCAATATGAATATACAACCTCGAACTTGGAAATAGGTTTAGTGAATGATGGAACAAATTCAAACTTGGAGGCTAGATAATCTTAGACTTTTTGTAACAACCTGTGTGAGCTAATTACTTAAGATGTGTGCAAAATATATATATATTTTTTCATTTGAAAGGAAAAAAATTTCGATCAAACACTTGCATAGATTGCTTTATAAATAGATATGAGTATTAATTAATTTAATTTCCACTAAATATTGGACTCCATACGTTTTAGGGAAAGGGATACATATAGATAAGTTTACAAATGGATGCTCAAAATAATCAAAATTGATAATATATTTTATTGAAACATTACAAAAAATTTGAGGTTTAGAGGAGTGATGACTCACTCAAAACCTCTAGGGTGCAAGTGTGTGCGGTTACCATTGGAGCATTCTAATATTATCAAAATAAATAAGATTTAATAAAATAAAACAATACATTAAAAAACCATCAAATATATTTGTAAATGCTAAAGAGTTGGCAACTTTTAACAAACTCAAGTATTTGTTTTTTGTGTATTTCTGGTTGATGTTGCAACAAATGCTTGTCTCTGATTGTAACACGAATCTGGAAAAAGAAAAATTTTCGTTTTTGATCTGATTTTAATATTTGTTCTTATCTGTATTTCTGATCGTTTGTTGAGTCTGATTTGAATATTTTCTGGTGAAAAAATGGTGGATATTTATTTTGGAAAATATATTTTTCTCAAATCTCTTTAAATGTGGATCGAATTTCCATTTTAGGAAAAGATATTATTTTAAAATAAATTATTTAGGAATTTTCTCTAAAATATTCTTGACTTTTTTCTAAGTCAATTGTTCGTAAATCTTCTCCTTTAATGTAGATTTACTGTTGACCAATTTCAAATTTGGTCCAGCTAATGAAACTGGACATTTTTGTGTCCAAGTTTTGTAATCTGTTGCAAACAAGAATTGGACTTATTTAACTTATTTCCTTATTTATCTCTATTAAGTTTTTAATGTGCAGATTTCAAAGAGATTTGATTAGAGATGGGTTCTCATATAAAGCTCCAATGTGTTCATGAGTTTAGACAGGTCGTTTGAGTACCTTATATGCACTAGAGAGTTTTATATAGTTTGCGAGACATAGAATGTTTTTCTCTAGAGTCTTTTAATCATATAAAGAGTGTTGCTTTCTAAGTATCTTTAGCAACGTAAGTTTTTCGAAAGGAATAACTGTTTAGTTTTCAGAAGAAGATGGATCTCAAGCTTTAATTATGTTAATCAATTGGTGTTAGTATTTTAGTAGCTTTACTAATCATTTTAATTCTCCAGGCGTAGCTTCTTGGATAAAAGTGAAGATGGAACCATTTTAAAAACGTTGTTATCTCTGTTTTTATTTTCTTTCACAACTATCATATTATATGTTGCAACATCTCATCGGTGTCTTTCTCAACATATTTGATTAATTTGGATTAATTAAATAATTATAATATCTAAGAAAAAGGATCTTTCAATATTTATTATAAAAAGAAATGAATTGTTGGATCTAATAGTTATTCTGATAGGCAATTAAAATTTTTTGATATAAAATCATAATATTTTGTAGAAGTGACCGCAATGAAGTGACAAATGAGTATGGATGTTACAAAGGAACAAGCCAAGCCTTCTTGAATATGTAATAATTGGCTTCTTTGACCCTTGTTGAATAGTAGCGATCATAACTTTACCCGTTAAGTGAAAATTGCCGACTGTCAATATTTTAGGCTAATGAGTCGTAAAACAATGGTCAAGGCATGGAGTTTATTGATCCATCTCTTGACAATACATCTTTCCCTTGTAGAGTGATAAAATGCTTGCAAATAGCTCTGCTCTGTGTTCACGAAATCTCAATTGAACTTGATAGACCATTAATGTTAGAAGTTGCTTGGATCCTCATAAATAAAGCTACAAATCTAATGACCAAAATAAGCCTTGTTTCTCAAAGCAAACTGATGAAGATATGCAACATCATTCTACAACATCGATCTTGCAGATAGATTTAGTCCTGATACAACAATTTCAAACTTGGAGGCTATATGACTGCAGGCTTTTTGAAACAGAACAGTAGTATGCTTGTTTGATAAGATGTATTGACTGTTGGGATTTTTATAAATCTTAATGTGGGCTTACATATTATATAATAATTATATTATGGGCTATCTATTTTAATAGGGCCAAATAAGTGATCTATTAATCGGGCTCTAGAAATATCTATTGGATATGGACTTTAATGTGTAGAGACCTAATACTAATCAAATTAGGGTTAATGGGAACCTAATTAGATTAGTATATAAAGAATATAATTAGGGTTATGGTCCCAAGTCAAATCAACGTAATTTTACTCTCTCTTCTCTTTCCCCATTCAAGAAGAAAACTACAGAATAACCTAAGGAGATTTGACTGTGGAAGACTCGATCCTACTCAGATTTAACAATATGAATTCAGGTATGTTTTCTTTAATAATTCTTATTAATTTAATATGAGTTTCCAGATTTTGATATAGGTTTAACCTATTAAAGTTATTTCTAACAATTGGTATCAGAGTATACTCATATTGAATCATTAAGATATTAATTAATTTAATTATTGTCATAGTTGTTGAAGCAATTGAAGAATATACGTTGTGTTGTTTTACTGCATGAAACAATTGAAGAATATATAAATATATTATACTGTTTTACTGCGTGAAGCAAGAATATATATATTTAATCGGGTTTTGCTTTAAATATTCATACTACTGTCATATACATTCATGCGATCGTGTTTACTGGATGGTGTCTTGGTGAATGCTGTTGGTGATCTTTTGACAGATAACACGTTATAAATATATATATATATATATATTTAATCGGCTAGTTACCTTTTGCTGAGTTTGTTTTTGTTTTGTTTGGAATAAAAGTTTTGTGTGTGTTATTTGTTTTGGCGAGAAAGTCAAGTGACTTTTGTTTGGTTTTTTGGTTGGCGTGCGATTCAATCAAAGGATGCTTTTGTGTTTGTTTTGGATTATTAAAAGCATGAATATATATTTAATTGGGATTAAGGTCAATGAAAGCAAGAATATATATATATGGCAGAAGCTGCTGGCTGGCGTGAATATATATATATGACAGTGTGGTGTGATAGTATATAATATATATATTTTTTGTTGAATCAAAAGACTGATAAAGGATTTATATATATATATATATATATTTGATGAATGCTTTGACTTTTGTGTGTTTTATTTGTTTTGACTTGAAGATCAATTCATATGCATGAAAGTTTAAAGTATATATCAGTGTCAGTATATATATATTTATATATATAATCAACAATGCAAGTATAATGATTAAATTGATGAAAGTTTTACTTTGATTTGAAAATAAAAGTTCGCTGATATATGTATTATGTCTGATATTTAAAAATAAATTGAATTGAAATTATATGTTGCCAAAGTAACCTCTATAATTAAATTTATTTATTTTAAAATATTAAGATGTGTATGTCTATTATTTATGCGAATAATGATCGGCCCAAAGGAAGATTATTATTTGGCCAAATAATGGACATACTTGTGGTAATAAATATGTGATGATTATTAGGTTTTCCATGTGAGTAATAAGTCGGTCCAAAGAAATGTTTATTACTTGACGGGATTAATTATCAATATTTGATTACTACACGGAGAGTACCATTTACAATTGATATTTCTGTCCAAAGACTAAATGTCAATGTTGTGCTAGGTATCTTGTTTTAGGGCCCACCATTATGGGAATAGTTTAATCATGTCATGTATGAATTTATTAATTTAGTATTCTTATCTTATGATATGATTATTAATTGTGAGCTTGTATTTGGTTTTGTTCTCGATTCAGTTACTACTTCTGTTTCAACAATAACTGCTAATATCAATTTCATGCATGTGCTTAATGGCACAAATTTTAAGAATTGGAAAGAGAACGTTATGATTGTTCTCGGTTGCATGGATCTTGACCTTGCGCTTCGGGAAGAACGACCCACATCTCTTAATGATAATAGTACCGCTGATGAAAAGGCGAGTATGGAGAAGTGGGAACGTTCTAATCACATGTGTCTTATGATCATGAAACGTTCCATTCCGGAAGCTTTTAGAGGCTTTATGTCCGAAGAGAAAAATGCTAAGACATTCCTTGATGAAATGAAACAGCGTTTTGCGAAAAAACGAAAAGGTTGAAACAAGTACCCTTTTGGCTAAACTTGTTTCAATGAAGTATAAAGGAAAAAGGAACATAAGGGAGTACATCATAGAGATGTCTTATATTGCTTCCAAACTAAAGGCACTAAAATTACAGCTGTCTGAGGACCTGCTGGTGCACTTAGTTTTGATTTCTCTTCCTACACAATACAGTCAGTTTAAAGTGAGTTACAATACTCAAAAGGATAAATTGACTCTTAATGAGCTCATATCTCACTGTGTGCAAGAAGAAGAAAGATTGAAGCAAGAAGGTACTGAAAGTGCTAACTTAGCAACTATCTCTAAGGACAAGAAAAGGAAAAGAGGAAAATAAGCTGCAGTTGGGACATCACAGCATAAGGTGCAAAAGAAACAGGATAAGGAGTTTACCTATTACTTTTACAAGAAAGCTGGACACATGATGAAAGAATATCTCAAATACGCCAACTGGCGTGTCAAGAAATGTATGCTTCTCAATTTAGTTTGTTCTAAAGTTAATTTAACTTCCGTACCTAAACACACTTGGTGGATAGATTCTGGTGCTACTACTCACATAAGTGTGTCTATGCAGGGTTGCCTGTGGAGCCGACAGCCAAGTGATGTTGAAAGATTCATCTATGTGGGCGATGGCAAAACAGTTGCAGTAGAGACAATATGAACTTTTAGGTTATTATTAAAGACTGGTCATTTTTTGAATTTGGAAGAGACTTATGTAGTACCGTCTTTTAGACGGAATTTGGTTTCAGTTTCTGTTTTGGACAAATTTGGTTATTCTTGTTCATTTGGAAATAATAAATTTAGCCTTTTTAAAGATTCGAATCTTATTGGTACCGGTTCTTTATTATTGTATGATAACCTATATTTGTTGAATACAATTGCTTCAATTAATGAAACCTTGCATATAAATTCACACAAGGTACAAAACGAAAATTAATTGACAGGGATTCCGCCACACTATGGCACAAGCGTTTAGGTCATATTTCTAAACAGAGAATTCAGAGGCTTGTGTCTGATGGGATTCTTGATTCCCTTGATTTGACAGATTTCGAAGTCTGTATTGAGTGTATTAAAGGGAAACAGACAAACATTAGGAGATTAGGTGCCAATAGGTGTTCTGATGTCTTAGAACTAATTCATACTGATATTTGTCGACCATTTCCTACAGCTTCTTGGAATGGTCAACAGTATTTTATTACGTTCATAGACGACTATTCAAGATATGGGTACCTATATTTGATACATGAGAAGTCTCAATCCCTGGATGTTTTTAAGGCCTTCAAAGCTGAAGTTGAAAATCAACTTAGCAAGAAAATTAAAGCTGTCAAATCTGACCGTGGTGGTGAATACTATAGCAGATATGACGGATCTGGTGAACAACGTCCAGGACCTTTTGAGAAATTCCTAGAGGAATGCAGTATCGTCCCGCAATACACAATGCCAAGCAAACCTAGCATGAATGGTGTTGCTGAAAGATGAAACAGAACGCTTAAGGACATGGTAAGAAGTATGATTAATCATTCATCTTTACCAGAATCTCTCTGGGGAGAAGCATTAAAGACTGCAGCATATATCCTCAATAGGGTTCCAAGCAAAGCGGTAGCTAAAACCCCTTATGAATTATGGACGGGCAAAAAAAAAAAAAAAAAAGCCCGGTATAAGGCATTTACATGTTTGGGGTTGTCCAGCTGAGGCAAGGCCTTATAGGCCAAATGAAAAGAAACTGGACTCAAGAACTGTAAGCTGCTACTTTGTTGGGTACTCTGAATGATCAAAGGGTTTCAAGTTCTATGATCCCACTACTAGAACATTTTTTGAGACGGGAAATGCGAGATTTTTTGAGGAAGTTGAGTTTGTGGGGGGAGATAAGGTTAAAGACAATGAAAATATTATACCCGAAGTGCAAACTCAACAACCTCAAGAGGATGTGCCATTGAGACGATCTACTAGAGAAAGGAGAAGTGCGATTCTGAATGACTATATCGTTTTTCTCCAAGAACATGAAGTTGATATAGGAGTGGTGGAAGATGATCCAATCAACTTCCATCAAGCCAAACAAAGTTCTAATTCTCAAAAGTGGATCGATGCTATGAATGATGAGATGAATTCTATGAAAAACAATGACATTTGGGATCTCGTTGAATTGCCTGAAGGTGCGAAACCCATTGGTTGCAAATGGATATTTAAGACCAAAAGGGATTCAAAAGGCAATGTTGAAAGATATAAGGCTCGTCTGGTTGCCAAGGGTTTCACTCAGAAAGAAGGCATTGATTACAAAGAGACTTTTTCTCCGGTTTCAACGAAAGACTCTTTCAGGATTATAATGGCACTTGTGGCTCATTTTGATTTAGAGCTACATCAGATGGATGTAAAAACTGTGTTTCTCAATGGTGACATTGACGAAACAATATATATGATGCAACTAGAAAACTTTGTATCCGGTGACCCAAAGAAAATGGTTTGCAAATTAAAGAAATCCATCTATGGTCTCAAACAGGCTTTTCGTCAATGGTATCACAAATTTCATCAAATCATTATCTCATATGGATTTGAGGTAAATAAGGTTGAAGAATGTGTATATCATAAGTTCAATGGGAGTAAATACATATTTCTGGTGTTATATGTCGATGACATACTATTTGCTAGTAACAATATAGGCTTATTGCACGAAACCAAGAGATTTCTTACAAAGAATTTTGAGATGAAAGATCTTGGGGACGCCTCTTTTGTATTAGGCATACAGATACATCGAGATTGAACTCGAGATATCCTTGGGTTATCACAAAAGAGCTATATTGAAAAAGTTCTTGATAGATTCGGCATGAAAAGTTGTGCACCAGGAGACACCCCTGTAGCTAAAGGAGACAAGTTTAGTCTCAATCAGTGCCCTAAAAATGAATTGGAACGAAAAGAAATGCAAAATATTCCTTATGCATCAGCCGTAGGAAGTCTAATGTATGCTCAAGTATGCACGCGTCCGGACATTGCGTTCATAGTGGGAATGTTAGGCAGATATTTAAGTAATCCAGGGATGGATCATTGGAAAGCAGTCAAACGAGTTATACATTATTTACAGAGAATAAAAGATCACATGCTCACATATCGGAGATCAGATAATTTAGAGATCGTTGGGTATTCTGATTCCGATTTTGCTGGATGCCAAGACAGTAAAAGATCCACGTCGGGCTATATTTACCTGCTAGCTGGATGAGCTATTTCTTGGAAGAGTGTTAAGCAAACACTCATAGCTTCTTCCACCATGGCAGCTGAATTCATAGCTTGTTATGAGACATCTAATCATGGGATATGGCTTCGAAATTTTGTCATGGGGCTGCGAGTTGTGGATGGTATAGAAAGACCATTAAAAATATATTGTGACAATAATTCGGCTGTGCTATATTCCAATAACAACAGAAGCTCCATGAAGTCAAAGCACATAGACATCAAGTTTCTTGTTGTTAAAGAAAGAGTTCAGAGTCGTCAAGTTGCTATAGAACATATTGGGACAAACTCCATGATTGCAGATCCGCTTACTAAGGGATTACCACCCAAAGTCTTTCATGAGCACATTGCTCATATGAGTGTTGTTTTAGTTGATGATGTGCGTGTTTAGTGGGAGTTAGTATTTTAATGTTCTTTGTTAAAGACATATTTATTTTATTTTCTGCAGAATAAAGTATAAAGTTCAGTTATAAACTCTGAATATTATTTGTGTTTGATCTCACTAAAGATTAAGGTAGGACCAGTTGGAAATAGACATGTTAGAGATCACATTGCATGTAATTTCCATGCTACGCATCCATACTTGATCTATGTCATTAAATATGTTGGTGTGGTGACCATTGATGGATCTAGTTACGAATATATGTAACAAAAGTCGCTTTGATTTCATACTAATATAGTTGATGGACCAGATTGTAATTAAGGAGATATTTCAGGACAGATAGCTTTTCTTAGTGCACACTCAAGACTATAAATAATATAATTGTTTCAAGAAACATATGTAGCCCAAGTGGGAGATTGTTGGGATTTTTATAAATCTTAATGTGGGCTTACATATTATATAACAATTATATTATGGGCTATCTATTTTAATAGGGTCAAATAAGTGATCTATTAATTGGGCTCTAGAAATATCTATTGGGTATAGGCTTTAATGTGTAGAGACCTAATACTAATCAAATTAGAGTTAATGGGAACCTAATTAGATTAGTATATAAAGAATATAATTAGAGTTATGGTCCCCAAGTCAAATCAACGTAATTTTACTCTCTCTTCTTTTTCCCCATTCAAGAAGAAAACTACAAAGTAACCTAAGGAGATTTAACTGTGGAAGACTCGATCATACTCAGGTTTAACAATATGGATTCAGATATGTTTTCTTTAATAAATTTTATTGATTTAATATGAGTTTCCAGATTTTGATATAGGTTTAACCTATTAAAGTTATTTCTAACATTGACTTGATAGTAATCACATATTTAAATCATTTTTGAGATTTAAAGTTCTAATTATCTTTCCCAATATTGATCTTAAAATTTTTTTATATATTTTTGAAATTTCTATTAAATTTTAATTCTCATATGAAATGAGAATTTGCTGTTTAAATCATAGAATTTGCCTATCACCATTTGCTGCTTTCCTTTAATTATTTATTTTTCCAATACATAAATCAAAGCCAATAAACTACTTTGATGTGACAAGTATACGAACTCAACATGCCTTTCATATAAACACCATTATCAATGAACCTAGCTTTTACGCATAAATCAATGTCAGGTTTCTATCTAAAGCTGAATTATTATTATTATTATTATTTTCAAATACGAAAGTTACAATCTCTTCCACACAATTCTTTACTGTGGAAAGTCACTTTCTATCATAAAAAATGAAGAGCAAATAGCCGATATGACTTGCCAACAAGGAGTTCTTTGTTTCCATTAACTTCAGGATAAGCTTACTTCATTCACGCGAACTTGCCAAGACTTGGATAGCATTGATTTCTAATAATTGCACGACTGTGTCTACAACTTTTAGAAAAGCTCCGACAACTCATTGTGGGATTTAATTTTAATTAAAGTTTATTGTCACATAGTAAAAAGTTGGTTCCTCTTAATTGTGCTTCCAAACCATCAGCCTGTTGGTTCGAGTGGAAGGAGCTCGGTTCCCCTTAAGCAAGGTCTCGAGTTCGAATCTTGTGAACGGAGAGACAGCTGTTGGGAGAGCCTCCCCACGTTACGGGGTCAGACTCGGCTGGAGCGGGGACTAGTCGAGACGCACTGGTAGTGGGTTCACGGACACCTCGTGGTTATACCAAAAAAAAAAATTGTACTTCCACTTTACAATCTTGACATACATGTATTGCCCTCTTCTTGTTGACGGAAAGATAAATATTCGCTCAATCTAAGACTTTCTTCGTTTCTTTGAAAGCTGAACAAGCTTGTAAAATTTCATTTAATGGGCATCCAACCTCCCAACATCTTGGGGTTAGGTAACTACTTGTAAGAGGTGATACGTTAATATTTAAGATTATATATTGTTGTATAATATGTATCCAAATACATTTTTCTAATACACCGACTGATTAAATTTAAAAATCTATATATTAGTATAACCACCTAAAAATTCATCAATAATAACCTCATACAAACAAAATTAATTTATTCTCTTAAAACAAGCTTTCCTATACAAATAAAGTTAATTATATTCCTTTAAAACAAACTTTCTCTTAAATATAAATTCTTAACTCTAACTCTACATCTAAATTTACACTTTATCAAGAAGAAGAAAAATCACCCTAACTAAAGTTTGAAGTCATTAAATTTGTCGGCATGAATGCGATTTCATTTTGTGTTAATGTTAGTTTTACTTTTTAAATGAATAAAAATTAAAAATTAAAAGAAATAATGCTTTGTGATTTCAAGGATCAAATACTCAAAGCCTTAACAATTTTTTACCCAGTTTATTAACAATATATTTTTGGTCCTTCAGAGAGAAAAAGGAAGCTCTTTGATAGCTCAGTGTAACATAGAGATACTACCCTGTTTGTATAAAGAGAGAGTATAAAAGTGAGAATTGTATGTGTTTGTGTGCGCTTCTGGCGGACTATTAGACACACATAGAGACATGTGTCAAAGCAAAGCTTAAAGTAAAAGTTGGGTGTTATTTATTTTAATTTTAATTTTAATTTTTTTTTTTAAAATAAAATTCGATTGGTTTTATGTCCCTCAACTAAAGGTTCGAGTCTCCAAAGAGCTTTGTGGGGCAACCTCAACTCACTTGCACTTGTCTGTCTTCTTTTTATTATTATTTTTTTAATGACAAAAAACCATTTATGCTTTTCTATGTCATCATCATCATCATCATCATTATTATTGTACTCAATTTTTAATTTTCTATAAATATCAGATTTTTGAAAATATCACCCAAATTTCGATAATGTTTGAAAGTTTTAGCTATTAACATATTATAATTTCAAGTCATAAATACTATAATTGAAATCTTTCTTATCAATTTAAATTTTTAAATCTAATGATAATTAATATAAAAACGTCTAAAATACCACGAAAATATCAAACTTTCAAAAATATTTTCAACATTTTGATTGATATTTTTATTATTTTAGATCTTAATATACTCATTACAACATATGTTTATTTTCCTAAATTTTTAAACTCTAGTAGATAGATATTATTCGGTCAAGAATGTTTTGATTATTCTTTTGGTACATGATAATTGAGAAAACTAGCCATTGCGAATAGAAAATGGTTGTGCTAATTAGTATGTCCAAACAGTTTGTTTTTCTTTAATTCCAAGCTCTAGATCTATCATTATTGACTTAGTATATAACATATTTAATGATATTTTAATTAGTATTCATGTAAGAAGGTTAATTACTTTTAAGAATAGTTTGTAATCAAGATGCATTATTCTTACAAGATCACTCCTTCCGTTGTGATCCCATTTACTAGCTAGTTTAGAAAAATAAACAATAATTTGGTGTCTTTAAAAAATGGATTGAAAAAATTATTTGTGTTAAAATTGCTTTTGAGATTGTATGATAGGATTTTATGATATGGTCATATGATTGTATTTTGAACTTATAATTTTTTGTTTTCAACTTTGACCAGCAATTAATTGACCGTTGATCAAATCTAGTGTTCACCGAGTAGTTGAGTACTCGTTATTCGCTAAATCGTTGACCAACTAGCACCTAGCGAATTATGGAATATTAGGTCAAGGTCAATGGCTTTAATTAAGTGCATCATGTGCTTACCCATTTGTAATAAGGTCAGTGTAAAAAATAGTATTAATTATGATTTAGGAGAGTATATTCAACTTTGAAGTTGAATTGAATTCAAAGAATTTTAAAAATTTGAGTATATTCAATCTAAATTTTTTAGAAATTCATCAAAATTTGGATATATTCGATATAATTCATAACTCTCATGTAAAAGTTAATATTTAGGTCAATGGTTAATTGTGTGCATCACGTGCTTACTTTTTGTAATACGGTCATTATAAAAAATAGTGTTAATTATGACTTAAATATGTCCGTCATGTCCCTCGGGATATTATTACAGTAATTTTCCTTCCACTACGAACTTAACATGCATAATTGATGTCATTTCTTATTTAAAAAAAAAATGGTCATTTTGTTTTTTATTGTCATATTGCCTCAACCACCCGCCCACAAACTCTATATCAATAGAATTTGAATTTAAAATTTTCATTTACAGCCATATTTAAATATATACATATACATCTCTAACTTCACAAAAGATAGGTTTTACAAATGTTATCCAAAATAATCATTCTCATCTTTCAAATTTTCCTTGTCTCTTTAGAATTCATCCCTGCAAAAGCAGAGACATGGATCAAAGCCGGTTATTTCTGGCCTGCAGCAGAACAGTTCCGTGTTTCGCACATCGATTCCTCTCTCTTTACACACCTTATTTGTGGTTTTGCTCATATAAATTCCACTATCACCTGATGACGAAAAATACATCTCCACCTTCACAGAAATTGTGAAACAAAAGAACCCATCAGTCACCACACTTCTGTCCATCGGAGGTCGAGATAAAAACGATTCAGTGTATTCCGCAATGGTAAGCAATTCTTCTTATAGGAAATCTTTTATCGACTCCTCGATAACAACAGCGAGGCGATATGGCTTTGAAGGTCTAGACTTTTACTGGTTACATCCACACACAGCCTCGGACATGTCCAATCTGGCTATTCTCTTTGAAGAATGGCGAGTTGCAATCAATTCAGAGGCAAGAAACTCTAGCAAGTCACAACTGATCTTGACAGTGGTTCTGGATTCTCTAGGTTCATATTCAGAAGTGTACCCTATAGACACAGTGCAACATTACGTAAACTGGAGTCATGTTGTAACCAGTGACTACTCCACTCCAAAGACAACAAACTTAACAGCTCCTCCTTCAGCTTTGTATGATCCTACAAATGATAACAATACTGATAATTCTGTTAGGGGGTGGATTGATGCAGGATTACCAGCAAATAAGTCGGTTATGTGTTTGCCTTACTATGGCTATGCATGGACGCTTGTGAACTCCTTGGATAATGGTATTGGTGCACCAGCAACTGGACCGGCTAGGACAGAGGACGGAGGCATGAGATATTACGAAATCAAGAATTATCTTCAACGTTATGGATCAAGTATTACGTATAATTCAACTTATGTGGTGAATTACTGCACAGTGGGGGGAGATTGGATTGGTTTTGATGATGTCGAGGCTATTGGGGCTAAGGTTTCTTATGCCAATGAGAAGAGGCTACTTGGTTATCATGTCTGGCAAGTTTCCTACGATGATAATTGGGTGTTTTCTCAGGCTGCAGGTTAGCAAATCTTTATTCACTCATGCAATCTAATTCTTATCCCATGCATATTGATTCACTATTTCTAAAATATATATTAACTTTTCAGCTCAGGAGAATGCTACTATTGCTCCAGCTCAGGCTCCAGCACAAGAAGATAATAAAAATAAGCAACCATATCTATTCTTAGTAATCATTTTGCCTGCAACTGCAGCCGTTATGCTCCTGCTAGGCCTTTTGATATATTTCAGGAGGATGAGAAAGCTGAAATCCAAAGGTAATTACCAATGAAATACCTGTATTTCATTTGTAAGTGGAAGACGTTTGAAGATAGATGATCAAGCTAAATAGAGTAACTCTATGTTGGAATAACATGTATATGAATAATCTCCTCGTACAGATTATAACTGACTTGATAGATAAACATTTTCTCTCATTTTCTCCTATAAATAGGGAGTATCGATTCTGTTGAAGAATCAAGGAGCCAAGTATATAATGCAGCAGCAGCAGCTGGGGATTTTAACGGCAATGCTCCAAATCTGGTATTATATAGTTTGGCTGACATTGAGGCCGCAACAGACAACTTTTCAACTGAAAATAAGCTTGGTCAAGGCGGATATGGTCCCATTTACGGTAATTATATGTCTCTTGGGATATGCCCAAGATTTACAAAAATGGGATAAGTATATATGATTGTATAATTTTACAGGCCATATTATAAGATGGACAAGAAGTAGCAGTAAAAAAAACTTTCAAAAACATCTACACAAGGATTTGAGGAGTTTAATAATGAAGTTGTGCTAATGGCAAAGCTTCAACATATAAATCTGGTTCGACTTTTGGGTTTTTGCATTGACAGGGAAGAACATATGCTAGTTTATGAGTATATGTCAAACAAAAGTTATGACTGACATCTCTTTGGTTAGTTTTTGCTATCCCTTTTCTTTCTATCTATGTTTATAGGAGATAAATTATAAATATTGATTATTGTGCCACTAGAGCTCCCTAATCATTTGACTTTATGTAGTGTGTGATAAGTTTTATTAATTTGTAGTTTTATACTTTGTTAGCTGTTGTAAATTAATTGATGCAGATCCCATTAAAATGTATAACTTAGATTGGACAAAATGTATTGATATCATTGATGGGATTTGTCAAGGGCTTTTATATCTTCAAGAATATTCAAGATTGACAATTACTCATAGAAACTTAAAAGCTAGTAATATTTTGTTAGATGAAGACATGAAGCCCAAGATATCGAATTTTGGTACGGCTAAAATTTTTACCAAAGATAATCTTGAAGAGAATACGAGTCGGATCATTGGAACATAGTAAGTATATTTCCTCTTCTTATTTTTGCATACTGCTCAAGTCCTTATTAGTTATGCATATATGCATTGATCCATTGTTTGTAATCATATATATGATACACAGTGGATATGCTCCTCCTGAATATATTAGAGAAGGTCAATACTCAACAAAGTATGATGTTTATAGTTTTGGGGTTCTACTCTACAAATCATTAGTGGCAAAAGAATCTCAATTTTATATGGTGAAAATGATAATCTGAGCCTTTTTGAATATGTAAGTTTCTTTAACACTCATTGAATAATAGGCCAATAACAATATAATTTAGCAATTAAATTAAGTGAAAATTATCAATTGACGACATTTTAGGCGTATGAGCTATGGAAAAATGGCAAAGGTGAGGAGTTTATGGATTCATCCCTCGACGATACAAATTCCTGTTGTAAACTGATAAGATGCTTGCATATAGCTTTGTTGTGTGTCCAAGAAATTTCAATTGATAGGCTATCTATATTGGAAGTTTCTTGGATGCTAAAAAATGAAGCAGTAGACCTAAATATTCCAAAGAAGCCTGGTTTCTCAAAGCAAACAGATGAAATTGTGAGATATGAATGTACAACGTTGAACTTGGAAATAGGTTAAATGAATGATACAACATTGTCAACCTTGGACGGTAAATAATTTCAGACTTTTGTGATGACCTGTGTGTGCTGATTTCTTAATATATGTATAAATAAAATTATATTGTTTCATTTAAAAAGAAAATGGAAATATGTTGTGATCATGAACACTCATCGCTCCTTAAAAGACCTTGAATTTCCATCCAATTTACGTATTGATTGAGACTTGACTCTTTGGTTGAACTTTTAATGTGAAGCTCCTTTTCTAGTGTTTTCTTTAAATGGATCTACACAGACCAAATTTTTGTAAATCAAATTTATGTTTGGTTGTGTTTCGTACTACAGAAGCTATTATAATAAAAAGTTGTTTGCAGGGTATTTAATTTCTGATGCAATATTATTTCAACAAAGAAAAAATGAAGAGCAAATGGTCGAGGATCAATAAGTAGGAAAACCTATGTTATTGAACATTATCGAGGGCCTAAATTTACAATTATTAGTTTCTTTTATAAAAAATTGGACTAAACAAAACAACAATATTTTTTAAAGATAAAGAATGCATATATGTTTTGAGGATAGTGGGGGAGAGAGAACTTCTAATGAAATCTGTGCTAGTTAACTTAATATTTTGTATATTATTATAATGACCCGATATTATTTTACTTATAGTATAAATCTGAAATAAGAATAATGTTGAAAAAAATGGAAGTAATAAATAAAAATAATGGACACGAGATTTACATAGTAAAACTCACAATGTGAAGGAAATATCAACGAACTAAGATTAGAAGAATTTTATTAAACTAACAAATACAATACAATCTCTTTCTAAAATTTTAGAAGAGAACTAGAGAGAAGAGACATGCGACTTAGGACTTGGGATGAATGAATTAATGCTCATGCCTTTATATTGGCACAAAATAGTGATGATCACACAAATGCTTCATGCTTAAGTTATTCATCAAGTCAATAACATACACCTCTACAAATTCAAATTGAATATGTCATCCATATGTTTCCATTTGAAGTCAATAAGATATACTTTCACAAAGTCAAATGTGCTTCACCAAAAATGTTGAAATTTCATTGTCTTCCAATTTCTTCACACTAATTTTCATGCTTCACGAAGTCAACTAATTCGGCTCTACCACAATAAACAAATAATATGACTTCACTTTTCTTAATACTCTCCCACTTGAAGTCATTTTTAATGATATGACTTTATCTTTCTAATCTTTGATCAAGTTTTTGTTGCTTACGTTTCCGCGAGAACATATGAAAATCTATACCAAATGAATTTATCAGTACTGATAGGTTTGGTCATTGTATCTACTAGTTCTCCTTGGTGTTTATCTTTTGCATATCCATACTACCATATTCCACTACTTCATGAATGAAATGATATTGGACTCCTATGTGCTTTGTTTGGGAATGAAAGGTTGGATTCCTTGCAATATGCAAGGCGCTTTGACTATCACAAAACAAAGAGAATTTTTGTTGCTTGTGCCTAAACTCCTTCAATAACCTTTTAAACCAAATTGCTTCCTTACAAGCTTGTGAAGCTGTCACGTATTCTGATTCTATTGTAAATAAAGCCACAACTATTTGTAACTTGGATACCTAGCTCACAAGTCCTTCTGCAATCGTAAACACATAGCTTGTAGTGATTTTCTTTTATCGAGATCCTGCAAAATCTGAATCCACATAGCCTCTGAGAATAAATTTTGATCCTCCATAACACAATGCAACATTTGAGGATCCTCTGATGTATCTCAGAATCATTTTCACAACATTCTAATACTCTCTACCAAGATCTATTATATAATGACTAACCACTTCCACTGCTTGTGCAATATCTGTTCTTGTACATATCCTAACAAACATTAAATTTCTCACTGCTGATGCATATGATAGTCAAGACATCTTCATCCTCTCCACTTCATTGCTAGGGCTCATACTTGAGGATAATTTGTAATTCATAGGAAGAGGGTAGAAATTGGCTTATAATCTTGCATATTGAAGCAGCACAAGATCTTTCTTAAGTAATTTCTCTAAAAGAGCCAAATTTTCCTGTCTTTCTATGTCTGTGAATTTACATCCTTAGAATCCTGTTTATTGGACCTAAATCCTTCACATCAAACTCCCTAGCCAACTGTGCCTTTAATTCTTGGACTCGATCTTTATTGGGGTCTGCTACCAATATATCATCCACATGCAACAGTAAGATAATGAAATCATCACTATCTGTAACACCCTTCACCAAATTCTCCAGCCACATGGGAATCGAAACGGAGAATGCTACACTTTTGACTCTTAAAAGAAAATGCATTTATTCTTTTATTTGATTTACAGAAAATCCGGCAGAGTTTCCCCTGTTTTATTAAAAAACCCAAAATTATAATACCTGCAAAATCAAAGGAAAACACTTCTAAAAGATATTCACTTTCTCATCTACCAAATTTAGACCATCCGTCCGTCTCAAAACCACTTCACCACACAAATTTTAATCAAATTTCACATTTACACAATAAAACTTCTATCAAGGAAAATGAACACTACCTTTTAGAAACATTATGGTTTTTAACCTTCCTGATACATAGGGTTTCGTTTATAAATCTTTCTACACAAAAATATACTTTAAAATTTACAAAGTTTCACACATACATTTGAATGAACAGTATATATGTTCATAAAATTTTATTTCAACACATATGTTTATATGCTAGAAAATAACTACCAACATTGGAGAATAGTTGTGACTCTTTGAATGCGTTGGCGAATATCTTTTTGACAGACTATCTCTCTATCTCTACACCACTCACCTTCATTACCTAGGCGTGGAAAAACCAACACGATAAGTATAAACGCTTAATTGGCATATACATATAATATCAAAATCACAAAATTTTACAAACACCACTTTAAGAAGTCTTGTTTCACAAAGCATTTAATATTCCATGTAACATATGTTTCGAATAACAATTTAAAAATGTATAAAATGCTTTTCAAACACATATATATGCAATGCAGATTCGTTATTAGTTATTATAATATCATAAGAGCCTTTTGTAAATGTTGTCACGATACCATGGATCGATAATGGATTTCACATTCTATTTCCGACATCAGACACTCAGTGTCTGCCCGCCGGAGCTCAATTTCATATTAGTATCAATTTCTGGACCGAACACTCGGTGCCTCTCAAAGTCCATATCTCACATCGTTAAGCATTCGTAATGACGCAATATTGCTAATAAGTATCCTATTGGCATGCAAACTATCAATCCCACCTACCAATGTACAGGTTTACTCAGGCTCTCAATATTTTCAATAATTACAGTAATTTTTTATTCACTTAAACTTTTTACAAATCGTGTAACCATTAAATATTCTTATTCATTTTCGTTTTTCAAAATCTTTCGAAACTTCCTTCTTAGTCATTAACCAAAGGACCATTTTGCTCTTGGTTTCATTATAAGAGCTTTATTACACAACTACATGCTTTTCACATTTCCACTTGGCCCTAAGAGGTGGTTTTCAAATTTTTCTCTTCGAAATCATTATTCATTGCACATACCATCACAACACGAGGTATTTAATACATAAATACAAGCGAAATGACAAAACTACCCCTTGGTTTCTCTATGCATCAAATTCGGCCAAGGGGTATATTTTTCATAAATTTGTTTCGTCTTCAAAAATCATCTCATCAATCATTTCAACATCATCCGTTAAACACATAAATAGGTTTTAAATGATGAAAATACCCCTAGACCTCCATTTGGTATATATATTCGGCCATACAAGGGGTTTTTTTTGTAAAAGTTTTTGTTTCACTTGGTTTTTCATCATAAAATCTTGTTCATCATCATCCAAACAACACATACATATTGTTAATAACAACTTATCACGCCAAAATAGCAACATCGCAAAGTTTTGAAACAAAATGCTCACTTTTTAGCTACTAATAAAAGTCAACTACGGGAATAAATGTATATCAACCTCTTAGAGCTTGCACGCAAGCTCTCTACACTCCAATTAGAAACTTAAAGCTTCTCTTTGCCTTTGCTAGACTCCCCACGCCCTAATTGGTCACCTAGGGTTTCAAAAACACATTTAAAGTCATGAAAAACAAAATCAACACTAATAAATGCTTACCAAACTACCTCTACATGCCCATGAATGCATCTACATGCTTACTAATCTATTTTGAACTCAAAAACCAGAAAATACTACACTTACCTCACTTGACCTCTTTTCTAGCGAAATTACAACTTGGTTTCTTGAAGATTTTTGCAAGAAACGAAAGTCTAGATGGGTAGGCAAGATAAAAGCAAGGTTATTTGTGAGTTTGATGGCTTGAAAAGAGAAGAAAAATTGAGAGAAAGTAGACAAGTGCAGGTCGGCAAAAAGAAGAAGAAGAGAGAAATGAAAATTTTCACAATTTGACCCATATTTATACTAGACAACTTCTTAAAATTCTATCTTTGCCCACACCTTTCTAAAATTTTATTCAAGCCCAAAAACTTTTACATTTGCTCATTTTCTATTGGATAATCAAGACAACTCATCATTCCACTCACTTTTCAACCACACATTTGCTAATTTTCTATTGGTTCTCACAACTTTTACTTTTAGATGTCAATTTGTCATTGGTTCAAGAAGTTTTCACATGCAATGCATTCTAAATGCACTATTTTAACCAACCAATGATAAATTTTTGTCATCCAAGCTTTCCCATTACATTCCTACTTAATTCATCTTACTAAAAAAAATACTTTCAAAATAAATTCTTAAATAAATTCTTAAATTCTCTAACATCTAAATATATTATTTCACTAATTATATTTAAACTAAATTTTAAATCTCATTTAATGCACTTACATTCTAAATTTAAGAGCACTATTGATACAAAGGTAATTATCGGGACGTTACACTATCTCCAGACCTCTTCTAATATGTACAATGGTCTAAACTAAATTTATTGTATCCAGGGCTTATAATGAAGAATCAAATCTCTTGTACTAATACCTTAACACCTATTTAAACCATACAAAGATTTCTTTAACTTGCAAATTAAGTTCGCCTTGCTTTTTTCAGCAAAACCTCTTGGTTGGAGCATATAAATTTCTTCTTCAAGTTTTTCATAAAGAAATGCAGTTTTCACATCTAACTACTCTAAGTGTAGATCAAATGTAGCACATATTACCAAGACTATCCTTATTGTTGTAAGTCGAACCATCAGGGAAAATATCTCATTGAAATCAGTACCTTCTTTCTGAGCGTATCCTTTCACTAGCAATCTTGCATGATATTGCTCCACTTGATCATTCTCATCGCATTTGATATTAAAGATTCACCTATTTTCAATGGCTTTCCGACCTTATGGTAAAGGTACAAATTCTCATGTCTTGTTTTTGTGTAGAGCTTCAATTTCTTCCTATAATGTTGTCATTTATAAATGTACATCTGGGCTATTTGTAGCTTTATAAAAAGTTAAAGACTGTCTATCCTCTATTAGAAGATAATATGGAATATCACTTTTCGTAACATACTTCGAGTGCTATAATGGTGGTCTCCTCTCTCGCGTTGACTATCGAATTTCTAAAGCCTTAGTCTCTATTGATTCTTGTAGTTCATGCTCTGGTTCTATTTTAGAAGAACTTAAACTTTCATGTTCTAAATTATTTTCCACTCGTACAATTCTAGTCTTTACCTTTCTTTTGAAGTGCTATCATCTTCATTTATTTGAGGTTGATTTTCTACAAAGATAACATCCCTGCTAACGAAAACTTTATAAGCGGTGGGATCCAACAGGCAATACCCCTTCACTTCATCAGCATATCCTAATAATATATATTTCCTTGATTTTGGATCAAGTTTTGTTCTTTCTTGGGCATTATACATCACATACACTGGACATCTAAACAAATGCAAAATAGAATAATCATTGGGTTTACTAGTCAATATCTCCATTGGTGTTTTCAACTTAATTGTTGTGGATGGATATCGATTTACCACATAACAAACGGTTTTCATTGCTTCTGCCCAAAATGACTTAGGTAAACCTACAATCTTCAATATAACTCTTATTTTTTCTGCAAGAGTTTTATTCATCCGCTCTGCCACCCCATTTTCTTGAGGAGTGTATGTGATTGTGAATTATCTTTAATTCCTTCTTGCTTGCAAAAAATAAGAAACTCTCTATTTGTATATTCTTTTCCATTATCTATCCTCAAGCACTTGATCTTTTTTTTTTTTTTTTTTAATTCAAGTTCTATCTACAGTTTGAATGCCTTGAACACTGGAAACACATCTAACTTTCTCTCAATAAAATACACCTAACTTCTCTTGGAGTAATCATCAACAATAATATAAAGTATTTTGCTCATCCTAGGAATATATCTGATGATTCCCAAACATCAGAATAAATCAAGTCTATAATACATTTGCTCCTAGTAGTAAAATTATTGAATTTCAATCTATACCACTTACTTATCACACAATGCTTACAAAATGATAGATTTACCATTTTGAGTCAAAGAAGCAATCTGCATTCGGAGAGAATCTTCAAACTTCGTTTAAATATGTGGCTTAATTTGTGATGCCACATCATTATTGACTCTTCCTTATGATTGGTTTATGCAACACATGAATCAACTTCTAGTAGTGTTCTTCCTTTAATCTTGTATAGATTTGTAGCAATATTTTCTCCTTTCATGATAACAAGTGCACATCTGACAATTTTCAAGACTCTATTTTCTATATAGGTCTTACATCCAAGATCATCCAATTGTCTTAAAGACAATAGATTCTTCTTCAAGCCCTTCACATGTCATATCTCATGAATAGTGCGAATTGTACCATCATACATTTTATCTTGATTGTGCTGATACCACCGATCTTCAAAACATGATCATTATCCATAAATACAGATACTCTTGAGATAGGTTCAAATGTATAAAACCATTTCTAGGAAAGATCATGTGCCAGGTGGCTACTGAATCTAGAATACAGGCATTAACAAACCGTAATTTACTTTCCGTAACTGTGGTTGCTTCGCTGTATAAGACGTTACCATTTTTTGAAGTACTTGCTAACATTCCCGTAAGTTTGATGACTCCAGAGCTTTATTTTTCTTATTATGTCAACACTCACTTTTGACATGCCCTTTCTTGTCACAATTGTAGTATCTAACATTTTCTTACTTCTTGATTTTGATATACCATGATTGAGACTCCCAGGGGCCACATTCCGTTGATCTCCCTATTATCATTGACAAAGCCTCTACTTGTGTATTAGTTGCCAATATGTCTTCCTTGGTCTTCCGCTTGCTTTCTTCTTATAAGACAATAGCTGCAATATCATTGAAAACTAGATAGTCTGGAAGGATATTGTTTGTCAGGTTTATGACAAGTTAATCAACCAAGTACACTTTGAAGTAGAATTTCTACATGTTTATTTGCCTCATCATATGCCCCAACATTAAAAGTTGAGAAAATAGAGTATTTAAGGTGTTAATGTGGTTGGTTACTGTTATAGATTCTGTCATTAAAAGATTACCAAGCTTCCTTTTTAAAAAAAAATCTTTGTATGTAGTAACTTGGATTCGTGAATTTTGTTAGAGTTTCTCATACCTCTTTAGTCATCTTCTTCTTCGCTACACTTGATAATACAACATCTGCTAATGATAGGACTCGCCCCGAATTCCCTTTTCGGAGCTCTGCGATCCTGTCGGGCAACTCACGGAGCCCTTTTGGATTTGAGCTAACATCACCAAAAAGACACATAGAGTAAGCCCTTAAACTTAAATCCATTCACAACCGTGTAAATTATCAATTTCAAAATTTTATAATTTAGATTTTCAAAAAAAAATTTACAGCACAACGACTGTCTTTCGAGATTTCCCAAAATTTCAAAGCACTTGTAGACAATTGAAAAACACTTCAATATATCAAACAATAATCTCCACTACCATGTAGACCTCTGGTCCATCACAAAACCATCACCTAGCCACAATAATTCTATTTCCACAAAACCGTTTCAAATTCAAAATACATTTCCAAGCATAAAATTGAAATCATTTAAACATGGTCCAAATATTTACAATATATATATATATATATATATATACAGAGATATCAAAACATATCATTTACATAAATACATCATATTACCACAATTGTGGCAAAATTCATAAATTCTTTACAACCCAAAAATTTTATACAAATGTCAATTTCTGATTAAAACAAAATATACAAAACATGATTTCACAGAAGAGCATCGTCCATAACCAGCCCACCTAATCCGTGGTGGGAGAGCGGGCACTTCAACTACTAGTTCCTGCACCTGGGGGTTTTTATAACATAAAACAAGAGTAGTGAGCTAAAATAGCTCAGCCAGTGTTAAGATTTTCCTACTTAATACGTTTTTCTCAAATTACTCCCAAAAACATTTTTAAAAGGAATTATTTTATTTCATAACAATTTCGAAATCGAAACTTATAAACTTTAGTGAATTTATAAGAAATCTTCAAAATTTAGTTTCATGCTTAAAAACATAATTATAATTTAATTATTGCATAATATTCTAACATTTCCTTTTCTCACTAAAACCGCACCAATTGAACCTAGAGAAGCTATCATAACATGGTCACGTGGCGATTCAATTAGCGTCATCGTGACAATACATGACACATCTCACAACACGTAGCGGAAATTTCATGCATCACTTACGTGAGTGGGATAATACCTCACACATGTAGAAGGCAACACGACTCAACTAACTGACTCAATCCCCTATCTAAATCCGAGAAAGACCGTATAGTACCCTGACAGAACTCCAACGAACCCCAACTTTGGCCCGATGAAATACCGTCGGAGCACCGAGACTCAGTTTAAACTTGGTTTCTAAACATTTATTAGGTGGCAAGGGTAAAAATTTTTCATTTTTCTGATGAAAATCTAGTAGCATACCTACTGTTTATTGAACTGTGCCACCCTGAAAATTCAAATACAATTTAAAAAGACTTCTATAGCACTAAATCTCCACTACCAGTGGCCTCCGGCCCTTATCCCAAAATCAATTCCAACATGAAAAACCACAATCACTAAAATTGATTGAAAAACTAAAACTTTCTTATCAAAATATCTTTATAGAAACACGCTCCCAAAAATTTGTATTTACATTTACAATTTACAACATGATTTGATACAAAATATGCACATGACAAAAATATGAGCTATACAATGTGATAAAAGTCATCCGTCAATCAATTTGCGCGTCTGTCTGAGCCCCGTCTGCTAAACAATTCACTCCTATACCTAAGATGGAATTTTTAAGAAACACATTGAAAACAAACTGTGAGCAAAACTAAGTGAGAATAACAATTTAATAAAACTAAGGAAAAACAGTTTTATACTTTTCTAAAATACTTTATCGAAACTCGTTCGAAAACTGTTTTCCAAGCTCGTTCTAAATCTTTTTCTAAAACTTTCTCATTTCTTGCATGAATGGTAACCTAGGGAACTACTCTTATCGTGGCAGCTTAAAATCTCTCGCTAGCTACTAGGAATTAAGGAATCTGCCATGTGTAGTCACCGATGCAGGAAACTCTGGGCACGTGTTACCCCCATGCAATCGATTTGAACTACACTACCCTTATACGTGTAGAAGGTGACTCAACTGACTCTCTCTCTCAGGAGTCGTCCGAACTCCACTCTCAGTTAGTGACTCTCTCACATCTACCATACACAAATAGGGTACTCGGTCTAGTACTCAATTGGGGCTAGAGTAAATCATCGGCGTAATAAAATATTTTTTTTTAGTATTCTCAAATAAGCTCGTTTTTAAGGTAAAAAACCTAAACTCTTTACTTCCAGCATGTTTTCGGTACAAATTCATACCCAATTAGAAACTCACATGCTAGAATCTTAGTGTAATTTCAATAAATAACTTAATTACGAAATAAATAAATTCATATAAACAGAAAATAAAATACATTCATTCATATATAACAACAAGTAAGAAACAAATAAAATAATGCTTGAATGACTAACTTACTACTCACTAAATGCCCTCCCATAGATGACGATTTTCCTCTGGAAGCCACCAAAATTTTCCACTTTCATCCTAAAATATCAAATATTCATTTAGAATCACTAAATTCACTAATACAAAGTTATAATTAACTTATAAGACCATTAACTCTATAAAAGTCTTTTTTTTTTTTTTTTTTTTTTACGCCTAAACTTTCTCAACTAAGATATAACTTATCCAAGACTTTCAAATTCTAATTTCTTTTTAAAATCCTATTTATTATCACTTAGGAACATCCCGGTATGCTCGAAATAATTTTTTGAAGCTTGGAACGAAAAAATGAAAAATAAGGGGTGTCAAACTGGAATGCTACCTAGAGGCCAATCCAAAGCTTTTCTTCATTCCGTTTTTATTCCAATCATCTCCCTAACTCGCGTTTAGGTCAGCCACGAAGCGAATTCGGAAAGAAACGGTTACTGGGTGGGAGTTTCTAACCAAAAACCATCTTTTTCCAACACTTTTTCATACACATTTTTACCTAAAGCATGCAATCAACTTATTTCTTTCACATCTAACATTCTTTCACTCAAATATGATCAAACATATTCATTTCATGCATCAAAAGAATGCTTTTACATGAGATTCCTTAATGCCCTTCAACTAAGCTAAAATCACTAAACTTGTCTCTATACTTTTGCTTATTCAATTCTAACACTTCTATAAGATTTCTTAGCCTCAAATATGCTTAGATTTAAGCTCAAAACATGGAATCAAAGATGGACTCACCAAGCCCTAACTTGGTTGTGAATCACCCCTCACATACATCAACATTTAATTTTCAATTTTCATCACACTAATTACATCAAAATCATCACCAATCAATCTAGTTTCAATCCATAAACTCAAAACAACATTTGAAGCAAGATGGAGAACGAGGTTTTAACTCATCTAGGTTGAATTAAGACTATGACACTCACCTATTTAAACTTCAATCTTATACCAAATTTGCCCCTAAAGCTTTGGTTGATGACAAGAAGCAATTTGGTGATGAGATTCTTGATGAAATTGCTTGAAATTTCTTGGCTTCTCCTCTTGCTCATGGGTGGCACCACCACCCCTCTCCCTCTCGGTTTTGGACAAGCAATAACAATGGAAATGAGACAAAATGGCTTCTTTTAATTACAACTTAGCCCCTTGAACTTTGTTTAATTTCATTTTGACCCCTAACTAGATAAGATCAATTCTAATTGGTCCACTTATCACTTTAAAAGCCACTTATTCAATCCACCAATCAAAAGATTCCAAATGGCTCACTAAGCACCATAAATTCTATCACACTTGGCTAATTCTCATTGGATGAACTTTTATAACTTTTTTATTTTGGTTATGAGCTTATCTCACCCTATACTCTCCCATATCATTCTCTAATACTCTTGGGTCCTCTAATCGACATCTCACTCGCGATGCGAAAATAAATTTAACTTTAAAGACTGCTACTGGAGTGATACTAGTAAACCGTAATCATAATCGAGGGTTTACACATGCCCTTCCAACACTTGCCATACATATGTGGGGTATACTGGCCGGGTCTAAATCATAATCCGTAAGTCCATAATATATAACATGGGATAAGCCATTGGCATTTGAAAAGATTTTCCATTCCATATACTTAAAATTTAGTTTCTTTTCGTTACAAAAAAAAAACATAACACATGAAAGCACATTGCATACAATATTATTAAAACCTAAAGTGCCTTGTTTTCTGCAAACTTATGCATAAACTATTTCCTTTAGATAAATGCATAGAATTGTCCATGAACTAATATATTTAATAGAAATCACTTTCAATCGTAAATATTTTATCACCAATCATGCCATTACTTTAATATGGTCAAATATGCATTTACTAACTTATAAATCACATTTACACTCACTTGGCTCATAAGTTACTAGCTCGCTCTTCACTTATCCTTCCCTTGATTCTTTTGCTTGCTTTTCACCTACATTATATATCCTAAATTAGAATTCAACACCTGTTTAATCAAAACTAGCATTAATTCATCCACTCTCAACTTAGAATGCTATGTCTACCATAAATCACCCAATTGGCATAAACTAAAACATTCGGCATCGCATTAATTCCCTTCCATTTTCTTGGTTCAAGTTCACTCAATCACATGCATAGAATCATAACAACACATCAAAAGAATTAAACAACCATTTAAATACCAATTTCCCATTTTGACCGAATTAACATAACAACATCACCCAAGCTTTTCTTTTCATTCCATTGGCACATATCAACCTAAAATCATGCAATCATCATTTAATTCCATCAACCCAACAAAATCAACTCAAACACATCCACTTTCTAGCTTGGCCAAATACATTACATGGCCATTCAATTTTATTTTCCCATTTTCATGACAATCAATCACATTAAAACCATTCCAATATCAATCTAATACCCAAAATCCATTTAATTCTAATTTACTTGAAAAAATCACTTAAAACCCTAGCTTAGCCTAAACTAGTATTATGACATCTCATATCATTCATCCACTTTCATGGCCACTTAACACACTAAAATCACTTAATCATTCATTATATACTCAAGATCAACTTAATTGAAATTTTCATGAAAAAAAATCATAAAAACCCCAGACCCTTACCTTACTAGTAAGCTTGATTCACCACTTCCTTTGTGTTTCCTTCCAAATCCAAGCTTAAATAAAAGATAATCACCCTCTATTTACACCAAGAAAGTCATCAACATGTCATTTTAACAACTCACCATAAAAATCCATCAAAAACACCATAAAAACTAAACTTTCCTACCTATTCTCTTCACTTTCTTGCTTGGTTTTGCCCTAACACCTTGCTTGATGAAGATTGATGGATTTTGGCATGAAAAATAGGGTCAAACCTTGGTCTTCCCTCTTCTCCTTGCTGTCGAATCTGTTCTAGTCTGCACACCCACAAATTTCCTTTGTTTTGCCGTCCAAACACACCAACACTCAACTTTATATGGTGTTACTTCTTTTTTTTTTACCAAAATGCCCCCCTTTTGACCTACAATTTACCATCAAGCCCTTTAATTAACTTTATCAAAATACCCTTAATTATAACTCAAAGAAATTTATTTAATTAAGCGCAAATGAGTCACTGAAGCCTTAATGCATTAATATCTCATAATGCATGACAACTTATATCCATTCAATTATTTTAATTTTGTCACTCTACCATTGGCTAATTTTACATGACATGGATTGTGCTTCTTATTCAATTTCTTTCCATGCAAAACTCACACCAATTCTATATATATTTGAAGCTAAATTAACCATTTTGCCCTTAATGCATTTAATTTTTCATTCATATCTTAATAAATTTCAAAAATATTTCATGGTCATCCGATCATCAAATTGATCATGTAATACTCTAATTGAGCATCCTAACTCTCAATGTCATGTCTTAAAAAAAATTCTAGTGGTCGTAAAATCATCGATTCCTATTATTCTTCGAAAGGGACCTTTTCATCCATTAAATTTTGGATCATTTAAAACCTATCCAAATGGACTTATTTTTAAATTGTTCCACTTCCTAATAACTCTAATACTTATTCTAGAACTTCTGATGCTTGGGGCCCATTTTAGAAAATCACTATTCCCACGACCTATTTACTTGGAAATACTATTCATCAAAAATTTAGTTTTTGAAAGTGAATTTCTGGGTTTTACAGCTAAGGCCAGATAAAGATTGGCAATTATGTTGTCATCCATTTCTTTTCACTTTGTGTCATTAGTAATTTTGGCTGGCCATTTTTCTATTACTTGTAAGTAATTATCTTTCAAAAAATAGTCTTTATTTTTATCTTCCACAATGAAAAATTACTTCCATTAAACTTCTCAATTTCAAATTTCACAACCATCTTTGTGAAACACTCATAAGATATCTAATGAACAGTATCGTGAATAGTATCCATATTCCAAAATAATGCACGTATCCATAAATAGTGCCTCAGGTCCGTTCCCAAAAAAGAGAGATGGGCCATAATAGACATAGTTACATACCAAGTCTTTCCCAGTTAGAATCATTTTTAGGCATGCACTTCCACAACACCATACTTATTTCTATTAACCAAGAACAATTCTTTCCTAATGTGGAAAATCAGACAATGCTATAATAGTAGAACATACTTAGAAGTTTCTAAGGAACTTATGGCTCTGATACCACTATTATGACGACTTGATACTATTTTAATCATAGTATAAACCTGAAATTGAGAATAATATTGAAAAAAATGAAAGTAATAATTAAAAATAATGGACACAAGATTTACATGGTAAAATCTTCAATATGAGAGAAATATTACAGACTAAAACTGGAAGAATTTTATTAAACCAACAACTGCAATACAACCTCCCTCTAAAATTTTAGGAGAGAATTAAGGAGAAGAGACATGAGACTTAGGACTTGGATGAATGAACTAATGCCTATGCCTTTATATAAGCACAAAATAGCGATGATCACACAAATGCTTCATGCTTAAGTTATTGATCAAGTCAATAACATACATCTCTATAAATTCAAATTGAATTTGTCATACATATGTTTCCATTTGAAGTCAATAAAATACACTTCCATAAAATCAAACGTGCTTTATCGAAAATGGTGAAACTTCATTGTCTTCCAATTTCTTCACACCAATTTTCATGCTTCACCAAATCAACTAATTCGGCTCCTCTGCCATAAACAAATAATAGAGCTTCACTTTTCTTAACACATATTGAATGACAACAAAAATTTAAAAAACCTGTACTGCTACTAAATTCTAAAAAGTTGTAATATTTGTTGTGATGTATTAGCATTGATTAATTTAATTTTCACGTAACATGAGCAGGTAAATTTACGCTATAGGAAAATGGGTTGATGTACGATAAGATTGAATTTGAAAAGGAATATTTATAATTAAAAAACAATTTCTGTAAACCCCTAGTCTTGACTTATAAATTCCTAGTGTTAGAAGCTAGATTAGGGAGATAATATAAATCCCTACATTTAATTAATCGAACTTCATGGCATTAGAAGTTAATTTATTTAAAGGCCGATGACGAAGTTAGTCAACGATAAAAGTTTAAGTGATAAATCTAGTTAGTATTAATCCAAATCGATTCATCGATGAACGAACACTCATTCTAGAATTACACAACAATCAACTTAGTAAGGAAAAATGTTAATGAGATATGAAGACACACACACACATATATATATCTATATATATATATAATACATCAAACAAATGATGAAAGCAAAATTGGTAACAAACATGGATGGGCAACCATGAAAAACAAGGAAAAGAGAGGAGATTGGAATGAAATTAAAAAGAGATGGGGTAAGGATGCAATTAAGAGAAGTGTCATTAGTATATAAGTGACACTTTGCTGAAATCTTTTTAGAAAACAAGAAGCAATCTGTCGAGAAACAAGAAGAAGATTCGCGAGAGCCAAAAACAGTAGCCGTGCAACGCCAAAACAGAGCAGATCACGCGTGAAAGAAGAAAGAGGAAGGCACGAAGAAGAAGGAGCCACCAGCAGCTGCTGGTCGTGGAAGGAGGAGTAGAAAGTTGGACTTGAAGGCAGCAAGAACAGAAGCTGTCGTCCAGCTCAGGAAACGAGCAGAAACGCGACAGCAGAAGGGAAAAGAGAAGAAAGCCCCCCAAGCAGCCTTCCAACCTTCAAATCCCCTTATCTAAACCCTCTCTCAAGTCCCTCTCAACTCTCTAAACCAAGCACCAAGTAAGAATCCTCTCATCTTCTCATTCTTTTTGCCAAAAATCTGAAATTGTTGAGTTGGAGGTGATGTGCAGATTTTTATGTGTTGTGTTGAAGATTTGACCTTTAAAATTGATGTCAAAACCTAAGTGATTGTTATAGAACCTTAGATGATATGTTGTTGTGTGAAAATGATGGCTTAGGGATGTATATATGGGCTGTCATAGACTTGAGAACCATAGAAACGAAAATATGTTTTTCTCACACTCCAATTAGTTAATGAAAGTTTTGAGTGAATTTTTAGTGTTCAAATGAACAAATAATGTTTATGTGTGTGTTATGGCTAAAATGGACAGTATATAAGCTCTGAAATTAAGTGATTTTGAACCTAAGTTTGAGCATCAAAAGAGCTAGGAAAACTTAGAAAATTTTTAGAGTTGCAAAGGGATAGTTTTAAGCAAAAGTGAGCATCCCGAGCTCAAATTTTGAGCTCGAGAAAAACTAACCAAGTCTGACTTATAGGAGGGTGTTCTACACCTCAAATGATGCCTAGGAGCCATAAAAAACCATAGGTTTTGGAACGGATCGATTCCGATAAAAATTGCACAAGTTATACGCGAAATAGTGCCGTTAGAGAATCGATAAGTGAGATTTTTATTGATTTGAGTGTTAATTGAATGAGTTAAGTGACCCTAAATGGATATTTGACGTTCTAGGGTAAAAGCGGAAAGTCCAGGAGGCATTCAGAGGAGGATCGGATTTATCTGAGGGCGTACTGTGAGTAGAAATCCCACCTCACCAAGTATAGTTGACATTTAAGTTTATTTAATGATTATTTATATTTATTATGTTGTTGTAATTAAATTGCATATTATTGTTATATCAATATTCTATTATATGAGCTCTAAATTAAGGATGTGTTTATGTAAAGAATTATTGAAAGTAACGTTTTTAGGCTTTTTGCCTCAAAAGCGAGTTTACTTGAGAACACCGAGAAAAGAATTTTCATACGACGATGGCTTACCCTAGCCCCAATTAAGTACCCAGTAAAACGCTTTATGCGTGCATGGTAGATTTGAGAGAGTTACTAACTAATGAGAGAGAGAGTTAGTGAGCGACCCTCTGCACGTATAGAGTAGTGTAGTTCAAACTGATTGCGTACAGGTAACACGTGCCCAGAGTCGCGCATCGGTGACTACATAGGGTAGATTCCTTAATTCCCAGTGGCTAGCTAGAGATTATGCGGCCATAACAGGAATAGTTTCCCTGGGTTACCATCAAGGCGAGAAATGATAAAGTTTTCGAAAGAAACTCGAATTGAATTTCAGAAATAGTTTGATTTAAAAGACTAAAAAGTATTTCAGAAAAATACTTAATTTATGAAATGGTTTAAGGATTATCTCACTGAGTTATACTCATCGTTTATTTTTTTTATGTGGTTCTAAAAAATGTTCTCTAGGTGCAGGAGTGAGTCGTCCAACAGACGAGGCTCAGACTGACGCGCAAAGAGACTGACGGACGACTACACATTAGTGTATAGCTCATATTTTGTCATGCATGTGTTATACATAAATCAAGTTGTAAATGATGTAAATTGTAAACGTAAATATTTGTTGTTGGATGCACATTTTGTGAAAATGTCTCTAAAACAAAAATCTAGATTTCCATGCATTTCATAATTGTGATTAGGTATGTTGTGTCTGGTTTTGGATGAGGGTCAGAGGCCCCTGGAAGTGGAGATTTTATGCCATAGAAGTGTCTTTAAATTGCTTTTGAAATTTGCAGGGTGGCCTAGTTCAATAAACAGTCGGCATGGTACTGGATTTTCGTCAGAAAAAGGAAAAATTTTTACCTCGGCCACCAATTAAATGATTTATAAAATGAGTCTAAAGTGAGTCTTGGTGCTCAGATAGGACTCCTTCGGTCCCAAGTTAGGGTTCGCTGGAGCTCTGTCGAAGTGCTACGGTATCCTTCACGGGTCCAGAGTAGGGATTCGGGAAGGGTCCCGTCAATTTCTACATACCTGTTCAACACTTATGTAGCTAATCTGAAGCATGTAAGAGTCAAATAGCTTATATCACTGCCTTGGAGATTGCTTAAGCCTATAAAGAGACTTCTTCAATTTGCAAACTAAGTGCTCATTTCCAAGTTAAATATACCTTTCTAATTGCTCCATATAAATATCATATGGATCTATACATCCATATGCTCCAACTCCATGTCCAAGTGTGCCACAAGAACCAAAACACATCTTATAGAAGTGTGTTTAACCATTGGAAAGAAGATTTCATCATAATCTACTCCCTTTTTCTATGAGTACCTCTTTTGACAGGACTTGACCCGACTCTTATCTCGAATACGGGAGGATCCTGTGAAAACTGGGTCTTCTAAATTTAAAATCTATGTTTATTAAAAATCTTTTCAAATAATTATCATAATTTTGATAATGCCTTTGATCTAAATATAAACTAAACAAATCTAAAATCTTTAAATTTCTCGATTTAAAACTCATAAATTGAATATATATAGAATAATTTTCAAATATCTGAAAAATGATTATTAATTTGTAAAACTATTTTAGAAGTACACTCACGAAATTTAGTAAATAAGGAAACAATATACACACTTTCAACTAGTTTATCATCATATAACCCTTCTCAAAATATGCAATCATTTGCACGAACCTGGAGCGGATATTTGAGAAAACGGTTTTATGAAAAAGTGAGTCTAATGCTAAATGAGTATATATAAATTTTCAAAAACATTTCTTAATAAACATAATATATTTTTCTTAACCATAAATACTTTTTAGTCATTAATAAAATTTTATATCCGAAATAGTAAAACTAAATCCAAATAGGATCTTGTTGATGAAAAGAAACAATTTCAATGATTATGTTTGAAAATAAAACTGAATATAAATTTTATATCATCGCAAAACTATAACTTCTATATAAAACTTTTGTGAAAAACTTATATGAAAAATCTCTTTTAGTAAATCTGGTATTTTGTAAATTCTCGTTATGTACATATAAAATATGAAAATCTATAATTTGAAAAACTTTTCTTTTAATATGATTTTAAATTTGTAATCTTCACCAAATTAGTACCCGGGAATTCTGTCATATATGGTAGAGATACTCAATACGCATATAGAGGATAAGGATAACCTTTGGGGATAGGGGAATTCTATTATATGTAGTGGAGATACTCAATACACACGCAGGAGACGGGGGATAACTTCTGCCATCCACATTTTAGGTGACTCAATGACTCTCTCTCAAGCCCCTAGTGACTCATCTTTCCGACTTCTACACTAGCATATGGTAGGTGACTTCTGGGTCTTACTCACATGATATCCAGCTGACTGTTAGAAGGGAAAGTTCACTTTGGTATTCTAAAAACATTTTATTTCTCTTTCCTTTCTCCAAATTTTTGTATAAAAACATTTTTGTAAGTAAAATTTCAATTATATTTCCAAATATATTTTGTAAAACTTTCCACACTAAAAATTTAGTTTCCAATAAAAGTCTCATCCATGAATGTATTTATCAAAATCATAGCTTTTCATGCAAATTTATAAAACATACTATACACTTTCATAAATGAATTGATTTATTCACGAACCATAAAATATAATTTACTTTATTAGTTTATAAAATACACTTTGGAAACTCAATACACAAACTATAAGATTTACAAATCATTAGTCATTCTTTAAAATTAACGAAAGACATAATTTCTAACTCCTCAAACCATAAGGTATACTTTTAGACTTTCAAAACATAATCTTAGGTCTATAAATTTCAAAATACTCTTTAAGATTTCAAAATCAAATAATTTATTCATAAACCATATAACATAAGTTACTTTATTAAATTGTAAAACATACTTTGGAAATCATATATCAAAGCTTACTTTGTTAAATTGTAAAACATACTTTGGAAATCATATAATCAAAACTTACTTTGTTAAATTATAAAATATACCTTGGAAATCCAATACATAATATAAGATTCTCAAATCACCAAACATATTTTAAAATCATTAAAAATCATAATTTCTAATATAAGGTATGCTTTAAATGTCATAAAACATAATCTTAAATACAAAAGATAGTTTAAGATTTCAAAATAAAATCCATACTTTATAAATCACAAATCATATCATAAAAATTTATAACACATAATCTAAAGTCTATTAAAAACATAATCTAAAGTTTATAAAAACATAATCTAAGGTTTATAAAACATAATCCAAAGTTTATGGATTCTAACTATACTTTAAAAATCTCAAAACATATTCCAAAATTCATATCTCGTAAAACATGCATACTAACATAATCCACTTTTCTCAAATCATGAAACATAATTCAAAATCTTAAAACATGCTTCAAAACCTTAAAACGTACATCAAAATTCATGAATCACAAAACATATTTAAATCATCAAAAATAATAAAAGTTGAATCATAACAAAAACACTTTCATAAATCAAGTTAAGAGAAAATATCCACTCATTAGGTTACTACTCCAAGCCCTATGAAAATCCTCTTGTGCTTATCTTCTCGGAATCTTTTTCACCTAAAACAATATCAAAAACTTATTTAGGATCTATATAAACTAAACTTAAGAAAATTAATTCTAACATTGGAACTAATTTCTCACCACAATTTATTTTTCCAAGCCTCCTTGATTTCTCTCACCTCTTCTTATTTCTCCTTCCTTCTTTCTCCTTCCTTTCCTTGATTTTCCTCTCTTCTTTTGGGTGGGTGTGTTCAGTCAAGCTTGGAAAATATGGTGGAGTTGTTTTTAACTTCACATGAAATCACATATTTATATATTCTCATGCATGGCCACAAATCGATACACTTAGCCACCTTTTTCACCACTAATTTTTCCATAAAAATCTAACCAATATCCTTTGGAAATTCAATCTAACCCATTCCATAGCATTTCATTTCCATTCTTGTCATTTCTAGAGATTTCTTTACTTTGCATTTCCAATATTGTCCTTTTTATAATATTTACTTCCAATCTTGTCCTTTCTAGAGATTTCTCTCTTTTCCCATCAATTGCCCTTCAAAAATTATATAATTCCTCCTCATGTGGTGAATAATTGTAGCCTTCTTATATCCTCATTCTATACAATTTTATCCTTTTTACATTTTTATCCTTAAGTGGGTGTATTTATAAAACAATTGGATGGGTATAGAAAAGAAATCGGGCCATACTAGTATGGTTTCTAATTGGGCTCATTTGAGTTATTTTCTCTTTGGGCTTTTTAATTTGAGTTTCTAATTGAACCCCTTATGATTTTATTTGAATCACACCTAAGCTTCATTAAGAGTTATATATATTATAATCTACTAGATCAGTTCGAATTTGGGGTATTACATCTTTACTACTAGACAAGCCTTAAACTTTCCATCATCCTTCTTCTTGTGTATCCACTTGCGTCCAATCACCTATTTCTCCTTTGGAAGCTCTACCATATCCCAAGTTTGATTCTTATGCAAAGATTCAATCTCCTCCACTATAGCTCCCATCCATCTATCTCTTTCTTGACTCTCCATAGCTTTTTGAAATGTAGTGGGATCTCCGCTACTAGTAATAAGTGCATAAGAAATCAAATCTTCAAAGCTATATCTTGTTAGTAGTTTAATAGTGCGCCTTGGTCTCTCCATAACCATACTATAGTGCTCCTTTGGCTCACTTGAAGTAAAGGCTTCTAAATTTCGATTATTCATCTAATTAGCTATGCTTTCTAACTCTACTTGCACCATTTGCTTACCGTTGTTGCAATCTGTTGACATTTGCTTCTTTTGTTCTTGAGTACTCTCTAGCATAGATTTCTCATCAAACACCACATCTATGTTAATCACCACCTTCTTTACATGAGGATCCCAAAGCTTATGCCCATTTAGATCCTTCTCAAACCTGAGAAAGATATATTGCTTGGACTTCGGGTCTAACTTTTATCTCTCATCACTAGAAATGTGCAAATAGGCAGGACCCAAATACTCTCAAACTAGAATAATTGATGTTGTTACTTCTCCATACCTGCTTTATAACCTTCCTATCTAGTATTACACATGGTGATCTATTTATTAAGAAACACGTCATATTCACTGCATCTGCCTAGAAGTTCTTTGGAAGCCTAGTATTTAACCCGAGACACCTTACCCTTTTTGTAAGTGACCTGTTCATCCTTTCTGTCACACCATTTCTCTATGGTGTCTTATGTACTTGTAAAGTGTCTTTTAATCCCATGCTACTAAAAAAATTTCAAGAACTCTAAATCAGTATACTCAATCTTGTTATCTGTTCTTAGACACTTTATTTTCCTATTTGTTTGGTTTTCCACCTCAGCTTTCCACACCTTGAATTTTTTAAAAGTCTTTGACTTGTGTCGTATAAAGTACACCCAAATCTTTCTTGAAAAATCATCAACAAAAATCACAAAATATACATGCCCTCCTCATGACAACTCCTTCATCGATTCCCAAACATTTGAATAAATGTAATCAAGTATATCTTTAGTCTTATGTGTGCATATCTTGAATTCCATCTTATGTTGCTTTCTTATAACAAATCTTCCAAAAATCAAGTCTACATGATTTCACACCTTTAAAAAATTTCTTTAATGAAGCTTTGTCATACTTTACTCACTCATATGCCATAAGACTGTATTGTCCAAATCAAAATCTACACTAGTTGTTCTGCTTACAACTGTAGTGCTCAACTATATATAAATATTACTAGATAATTTCTATCATTTCCTCACAACCATAGCCTTCTTTATCTCTTTCATTACTCCACCTTCAAACCTATAGCTATAGCGATGAGAATCTAAAAAGCCCAATGAAATCAAATTCGTCCTTAACTCTGGTACGTATCTAACATCACTCAATGTTCTAACAACAACATCAAACATTATAACTCTAATAGTTCCTATTCCAACTACTTTGCAAGATGCATTATTACCCATAAGAACTTAACCAAAATTAACCAACTTGAAAGTGTCAAACCAATCCTTGTGAGGAGTCATGTGTTACGAACATGCAAAGTCAAGCACCTACGAATCTGCCAAGTGATTTGTACTAGATGAAATGGACAACATATCACCGTTTCCATAATCCGGGTCATCCTCCACCACATTTATTAACTCAAACTAGTATTCTTGTCACCATCCTTTCCTTTATTCCATTTAGAACATTCCCTTTTAATATGACCTATTTCGCCATACTTATAACACCGCACAGATTTCATCTTTCTTGACTTAGATCGAGAATCCTTGTTATGACTATCATTCCTCGACCTACTTCTTCCACACTCTTTACTACCTTTGACCATAAGTCCAGCTCCTTGAAAACTCTCTTCACTGGTCTTTTTCCCCAAATTGAAAGCTAATAAAGCTGTTATGATCTCTTCCAACTCTAGAGACTCTTTCCTCTATATTAGAGTTGTATACAGATTTTTGTATGAAGCAAGTAAAGAATGTAATAGCATCAATGTCTTATCCTCATCTTCAAATTTCACATCTACACATTATAAATTGTTGATTGTTTAATTGAACATGTTTATGTGTTGTCTCAAATTCGAATTCTCTACCATTTTAAGTCCATATGATTTTTGTTTAAGGAGAAACTTGTTTATGAGCGACTTTAACATGTAATGGCTCTCCAATTTCAACCAAAATGCTATCACTGATTCCTCATCTATAACGTGCACCATCACCTCGTCTGCCAAACAAAGTCGAATGATAGAGACTACTTTTGCCTGTAATTCGCTCCATTCTATCTCAAGCATACCTACTAGTTTCTTTTCCGATGCCTTTGCCATTCCTTGATGCACCAATAAGTCCTTCACCTTTCTTAGCCATAATCCAAAGTTGCCAATTCCATCGAAACTCATGACTTCGAATTTTGCAAAAGATGTAATTCGAGCCATCTTGAAAAGAAATGCTGATTGGTCTGACGAATCAGGCTCTAATACTAATTGTTGTGCAATAGAAACACAATAACAAAGAAAGAACAAGAGAGAAAACATAAAATCGGGCTCTAATACCAATTGTTGTGCAATAGAAACACAATAACAAAGAAAGAACAAGAGAGAAAACATAAAGAATTATAGTGGCTTAGCAGTATGCCTACATCCACCCTCATACGGTTAAAAATTTCCACTATATTTTCAATAAGATTACACTAGTATTTATATCAAAATCCTAATCTCGAAAATATAAGCTCATCCCCTTCACTTCATCAACTAGCCCTACATGTTACATATATAAATATGAGCCATATGATCAACAATCTGCACCTTGGGGAATATAGCTCCTTAGGAGAAAAATAGCTCCACGTGATACAAGATAAGTTAGGGTATGTCTCCTCTTTAGCACCTAGAGACATTGATCAAGTCTAAACAGTGCTTGAACTTGTCTGCAATAATGGCCTTTGTCTAACATGTCCGCTACATTCTCTAAAGTGTGCACCTTTTGAAGTTCTAAGTCACCTAAACCAATCAACTTTCTAATCTTATGAAACCTCACACCTATATGTTTGGTCCTTGCATGATACATTTGATTCCTTGCATGCTCGCTTCAAGTCTGGGCTTATCGACCCGTCCCCTTCACTCCATCAATTAGTCACACAAGTTACATATATAAATATGAGTCATATAATCAACATTAAAGTTATAATCTCTATTCCAACGTCAATTTAAAAAAATTTAATGAACGTTTTATTTTTGGAAATTTTTATTAATTTTTTAATTAAAAAATCTATTAAATTTTAATTCTCATATTAAATGAGAAATTGCCATTTACTTTATTATCAATCATAGAATTTGCCTATCACCATTTGCCGCCTTCCTTTAATTATTTACTTTTCCAATACATAAATCAAAGCCAATAACCTACTTTGATGTGACAAGTGTATGAACTCAACATGCCTTTCATATCACCACAATAAAACAGGTCAACCATACCGGGCAATCTATCCGACATACTTACTGCTAGTATGGATATATTCAAGTAGCGGGTCGACCCATATATCTATATTTATGTCCATTTCGAGCTTTGACTAGACATAGATAATCTTGTCCATACTGGATCAATGCCAAAATGGATAATTAACCATGTCGAGTTGCTCGGTATGGTTAATTTTATCCATATCAAGCCTATGCCCGATATGGAAAATATTTTAATTTAAAAAAAAATTAATAAATATGTAATTTAATATTACAATAAAACTAACAATTTACATAAACGTTAAAAATATATATTATTTAAGATATTAACAACATTTAAATTGCATAATCTAAAATTAAAAATACATTATGAAATGTTATAACAAGTACTTAGTGCATAATCCTAAGATACAATATATTTCATTGGCCAAGCAATAAATCAGTTTAATGCATCTTCTAGAGTTAATAGCTCATTGGTAGATCGAGGTAACGAAACACTAATCATTACTTTCTTGACAAAAATGTACCAATAATCTGGACTAAACTCGAGGTGATGAACTTTAGCATAGGGGTCCTTTGAGTCAATTTCGCTTCCGTCACCATTATTTCTCTACCCATCCAATCTAACAATTTGCAGTGGTTGCTGTACAATCCGCCAACTTGGCTTGAGGAACCCCGATATATGGATTGTATGCACAATAATTTAAATATTTACTTTTATAAATAAATTTAAATAATTACATCTATATGTATATGAAATTAAATTGAAACAATGAATAATATAAATTTCTTGTATATTTTACCTTAGCTAAAGGTTCAACAAATTGAATATTTTTACTAACTCCCATCAAATTTGAGCCACTTGAATATTGTGTTTACGAAAAAAATAAATAGCATTGTTGTGAGGAAATATGGATATCAGGAAAAAAAAAATTATAGGTACCCCTATTTGACAATATATAGGTAACAAACGCAATATATAAAACAATACAAATAAACTCGACCAATTTTATAAAAATTTTGACAGATTTTTCCTTATTTTTTGAACTTACCAAAAATTTAATTCCCCTACAATTTATCAAACTTCTCAAATCTTTCACAATTAATCCAACCAAAACAATATTTCTCAGTAAATATATACATAAACAATATATATATATATATTTACAAACACAGACATAGCAAAAAATATGCAAAAATGTTTGCTATCTTCTAACTTCAAAGCAAATTTCTGATATTCTTACAAAAACTTTGCCACATGAAACTTTTAAGGATTTTCGTTACAAGCTTGGTGTTCAGTTGGTTTCATTGCCAACCTTGCAAGGGGATGATTGTAATACACCCTCCGAGTCCATTACTATATTTGTATATTTTCGTACGATGTATCATATACCTTCCCATATAATAATAAAGTGAAATTATTATAATAAGAGGAGTATTTAAATTTTAGTAGAGTAATAAAATGGAGCATAAAGAATTAGTAAGGTGAATTATTTTCTAAGTGTAACCGATTTAAATTTTAATTTCAATCACTTAAGATTTAATTTATAAAAAGAGGGATGAAGTTTCCTAGGAAGGTTATGTAGAGAATTATGAGGCTTGAAAGGGAATTGGTGGAGGAAATAGAAATTTCTAGAAAATGGCAAAGAAGAAATTTTAGTAATATGTCAAGGGCATTTTTGGAATTTAAAGAATTCTCTAGAAGAATGGCAATTTGGTAAATAAGATAAAGTGGCAATGGCATTTTGGAAAAACCAAAATGTGAAGGGATAATGTTGAGTTAGTTAGCACTTGGTTAGATTTGGATGGATTTAGTTAGAATTGAACTAACCTTTATAAAACAACCAATCACAAGTTAGTATTTCTAACCAATGACATACTTGTGAATTCAAGATTAGTTTGGGGGCATTTTGTAGTGGCAACCTTGTAAATTTAAGAAAAATTGAGGGCAATTATTAAACTAAACAAAACCTATATATAGTTGAATGCATTGATGAGAAAACAAAAGAGAAAAGTGAGAGTTTGAGGGGTGAAAAGTCTGTTGGAACAGAACTGGGACAGCTTGCATTCTTTGACACCTCGAGTTGATTTTGAAGTGAATTTTAAGCTACCCAGAGGTTGTCTACAAGCTCAAGAAGGCTATCTTTCAAGACTAAGTGATTTCCAAGTGGTAAGAACCAAGTTTCCAAAACTTTTATATCGGTTAAATTGTAGGTGTGATGTTTGATTTAAGTTCCAAGTGACATATCTATGAAATTATTGAGGTTTTTAAGCATGAATTTAGTGGTTTTAAACTTCAAAATTGTAAGAGAATTAAGTTAGGACCTTGTGGAGATAGGATGAGCATACTAATATGGGTGAAATTTTGATTAAAGTTCAATTGAATATTTATTGGTGTATAAGTTGTCTTGGTATGTTGAATAAATGATTTTAGTGTGTTTAATGATTATAAAGATGTGAAGGATAATGTTGGATATCTATGTTGTGTTCGGCCATGATTAGGTTTAGTGTCAATGTATAGATTTTAAAGGATGGATGCATATAAATGGTGTGTTAGGTAATTTTGAGATGATAAGTATCAAAGAAATAAAAAGATAAAGTTTGGATAGGGGTGTGAGTAGCATTCGACCAAGGTGGGGGAGTTGATGTGAACTTTGTGTTTTTGTTACTTAAATGGGTTAGGATGATGATAAAATAGAATTAGAAAGATTGGTGTATAGAAAGATCAAAGGAAAAATGAATATGACAGAACCCATCTTGGGTTCCATCTATCGAATCTCACAATCTTGTTGGGCACCCCACGGAATCCTCTTGAGGTCTTACTACCGAGGCCCAAGAAGATGTCGTGGAGCGAACCCTTATCTAAATCTTTCGCTAAACATTTTCAAAACTAAATTTATAATGAAATTTTTAGAAATCATGATCTAAAATATCTTCAAGATCTTAAAACATATGTATTATGTTTACAAAACCATGAATGTAATGCAAGTTCTGCTAAGTTTGAAAATACACATGCATATGAATAAAGTTTAAACCCAAAATATTTCATCATTGTTCCACAGAGAAGGCGATCGTCCTATCCCACCTATTCCGAACAAGGAAAGCGCATACCCTGATCGTTTGATCCTGCATCTGAGAGGTTTTTGTAACAGAGAAACAAAAAGAGTATGAGGTTACAAAGCTCGATGAGTGTATGGTTCTTATTTGAGCAAAAACCATTTTAAAGATTTTCCTCCCGAAAATAATTTTTAAAAAGAAAACATTTCTTCTTAAGTTATGTTTTTATTTCTAAAAATTGAAGTTTTATAAAATTTGCTAAAACATTTTTCCTCCAAAATGTACTTTTTCAGAAAATGCATTTTCTTTCTAGAATTGCACTAATTGGAAACCCGAGGGAATGCTATAATCACATGGTGACTAACCCAAAAGTCACACAATGTGAGATACTAGTCACGTGGCGAATATGCTATCAGTGCACAACATGACAATGCTATAAAGACATCCCACTATTGCACCGTGGAATGCTACATCACAAACGCATAGTGACATAATACCCCGCAAGTGTAGAGGGCAACACGACAGACTCTATCCCTCCAAAGTTAGTAGAACTAACCTTCCCAACACTTGCCATACACTACGGGATATATCGGTCGAGTCTAAATCTATAAAGCTATAAATTGGGTCTCTATAAAGCCTGGGTAATCCCCTAGCCTTTGAAAATATTTTCATTTATTACTATAAGTCTCATTCTCTCATTTGCTAATCATAAAATATGGAAATATATTTCTTTTCACTATAACAAAAAAGCATTTATAAATTAAAAGAATTTAAAAATATATTCAAAATATAAGCTGAAATAAATAAAATGTATTTAATAGAAATGAATTGTTTTCACACTCACAATTCACAGCCCAGCTCGCTCAAAATCAGCTTCTTCAACGCCTCACGTCAGATCACTAGTCATCTGGTCAAGTTAGCTGACCACGACCTCCTTCTTCCTCTCAATAGAAAACTCCCTCCTTGTCGAGCTCTTCCTTTCTTTGTCGCGTTCCTCTTCTTGATTTTTTCTTGAACTTCTATTTCTCTCTCTCAATTCTCTCTTTCTCCACCCTTTTCCATGCCATCTATCGATAGTCCCTTTACATAGGTCTCTCCAAAGTTAGTGGAATCTAAATGTCCACCTCTCATTGACCCATTTGTTTCATATGGATTGTGCTTTCTCATGGGTTCTTATTCCATATGATGCTGATACTATATTCGGGTATATTGACTATGTAAAATGTCTTTTTGCCCCTCCAACTTGTAAATTTTTATTCTAACCTATAAAATTTTCAAAAACATGCTATGGTTATTAAATCTTAAATCTGACCATAAAATACTTAAATTAGATATTTTATCCTTCTACTTCATACTAAATGAATCCTTATGAATATAAAATCATAAATAATCACCATTTTCCATAAAAATATTTATCATTAATCAAAATACTTCGATAATTACAATTATACTTTGTACATCTCGTCTACAGTACTAAGTCCAGGAACGGGGTGTTGTAATTTCTCCTCCCCTTATAAAAATTTCATCCTCGAAATTCACATTACTCAACTCAGTAAAACAAATAGGGGTACCTATGATGCATTTGATCTTCATGCTTTCAAGTGGCTTTTTCGACCTCGTGATTCCTCTACAAAACCTTTCACTAAGAGAATGACTTTATTACGCAAAACCTGTTATCTGTGATCTAAAATTTTCACCGATTCCTCTTTATAGGTTAGGTTCCTTTTTAATTCCACCAGTTGCTCTGAAAGTACATGGGAGGGGTCTGAAATGTATTTACGGAGCATGGATTCATGAAACACGTCGTGAACCATACTTAGATGAGGTGGTAGTTCCAACCTGTACGCTACAAGTCCTACTCTTTTCACGATCTCGTATGGCCCGATATAGCACGAACTTAGTTTACCACACTTTCCAAATCTGAGCATGTCTTTTCAAGGGGATACCTTGAGGAATACTCTATCACCGACTTCGAACTCAAGGTCCCTACGACTGTTGTTCGCATAACTCTTCTTTCTATCATTTGCTATCTTAAGCTTCTCTTTGATGACTTTAATCTTATCAGTAGTAATCTAGACGAGCTCAGGACCTAATAATTTCTCCTTACCTACCTCGTACCAGCAGACTGGAGTCTTACACTTCCTTCCATACAAGGCTTCATACGGGGCCATTAGCCTAATAACTATTATTATAAGTGAACTCATAAGTGATATGTGTGTATCCCAACTTCTCTTGAATTCCAAGACACATGCTTTGAGCATACCTTCGTGTGTCTGAATTGTCCTCTCTGATTGATCGTCCATCTGAGGGTGAAAGGCTATGCTAAAGTTCAGCCAAGTACCCAATGCTTTCTGTAAACTAGACCAAAACCTTGAAGTAAATCTAGGATCACGATATGATACGATAGAAACTGGTATACCATGGAGTCTAATGATCTCATCTATGTAAAGCTGCGCTAACTTGCTTAAGGGGTAGTTACTCCTGATTTGCAAAAAATGGGCAGACTTCGTCAATCTATCTACTATTACCCATATAGCATCATGCCCTCTTTGACTGCACGGAAATCCTACCATGAAGTCCATGGTGATGTTCTTCCACTTCCATTTTGGAATGGAGAGTGGTTGTAATAATCTTGCTGGCTTCTGACGTTCTGCCTTTACTTGTTGATAGGTGAAGCACTGGGATACAAAATTTGCAATCTCTTTCTTCATCCCTCTCCACCAATAGTGCTCCCTTAGGGTATGGTAAATCTTGGTACTACCCAGATGTATGGCATATACTGAAGAATGAACTTCCATTATTTCCCTTTTTAGACTTTCTACATCCAGTACGTATAAGCGTTGACTTATCATCATTGTACCATCTCCCTGATCACGAAATGTGATTTTCGATCCTTTTCAATTTCAATTCTTAACTTCTCCAGCTAGGCTTTTTGCATTTGCTGTTCCTTTATCTGATCCACTAGAATGGGGCGAACATGAAAGGTAGCTAACAATGCCCTCGAGTACGCCACATCTAGGTTAACTCCCAGCGACCTCAGTTCCACTAAAAGCGGAAGATATACTGTCTTCAGATGAGCTAGGGAACTCACAGGTCGCCTGCTTAAAGCATCTGCCACTACATTAGCCTTCCCAAGGGTACTTTATTGTACAATCATAATCCTTTATCAGTTCTAACCACCTCTTCTGCTTCAAATTTAACTCCCTCTAAGTGAACAAATACTACAAGCTCTTATGGTCTGTGAAGATCTAACAAGAAACACCATACAGGTAATGCCTTCATATCTTCAGCGCGAACACGACAGCTGCAAGCTCTACGTCATGGGTGGGGTAGTTATGTTCGTGCTTCTTCAGCTGTTTGGAAGCATAAGCTACAACACTACCATTCTACATCAGAACACATCCGAAACCCTGTCATGAGGTATCACTGTTTATCGTAAAACCATCTTCCCTCGTTGGAAAGGTTAACATTAGAGCTTGTGTTAACCTTCTCTTCAGGTCGTCGAAACTCTACTGGTAGGTATCTGGCCATTCGAACCGTTCTTCCTTTCTAGTCAATCTGGTCAGTGGGGCTACTATCCTTGAAAACCCCTCTACAAATTTTCAGTAGTAACTTGCCAATCTGAGGAAACTCCGAACCTCGGTGACATTTGTGGGCGGTCTTCAACTCGTTATTGCTTCTACCTTCTGAGGATCCACACTCAATCCTTTAGTTGATATCACATGACCTAGGAAAGCAATATTGTTTAACCAGAATTGGCATTTGCTGTATTTTGCATACAGTTGGTGCTCTCGTAGGGTCTGTAATACTATCCAGAGGTGTTTAGTATGCTCCATATAAATACTTGAATATACCAAGATATCATCAATAAATACTATTACGAACTTATCCAGATATGACCTGAAAATCCTGTTCATCAAGCCCATGAAAGCTACCGAGGCATTCGTTAATTTGAAAGGCATGACTAAAAACTCATAATGCCCATATCTGGTCCTGAAGGCCCTTTTAGGAACATCTTCCATACGGATTCTTAACTGATGATATCCTAACCTCAGGTCAATCTTTGAATACACTCTGGATCCTTGTAACTGATCAAACAAGTTATTAATCCTTAGGAATGGGTATTGGTTCTTTGTGGTCACTCGGTTCAGTTGTCTGTAATCTATGCATAATCTTAAGCTCTCATCTTTCTTTTTAACAAATAAGATTATAGCCCCCCATGGCGAATGACTGGGTCTCACGAATCCCTAGTCTAGCAATTCTTCCATTTACATTTTCAATTCCTTTAATTCAGCTGGGGCCATCCTATAAGGCACGATGGAAATTGGCTCAGTTTCCAGAACTACATCTATCTCAAATTCCATTTCCTAATCTGAAGGTAGACCTAGTAGGTCCTCTGGAAACACGTCTAGAAAGTCTTTAACTACAGGGACATATTCCAAACTCACCTCCTATTCTCTTGCCTCCACCGCATAAGCCAAATATCCCTAACATGATCTCTTAAGCATTTCATTAGCCTTCATTGCTTTCACAATGCTGGAAGGAAGTGATCTTCAGATTCCATGAAAAACAATATCAAGTTCCCCCACTATGGGAAATCTAACTTCCTTTCAAAAATAGTTTACCATGGTGCGATGCATGGATAGCCAATCCATTCCCAGTATGATGTCGAAGTTTTGGATGTCCAATAGAATCAGGTTTATTGGGAATCCTTTTCCCTCTATAATGATTGCATTACCCTTGAACACTTTCTTTGCCTTAAGGGAATCCCCATTAGGAAGAGACACTATCATACTGCAACCTAGAGGCTCCAATCTAAAGCCAACAGTTCTAGCAAAATTCCTAGACACGAAGGAATGGGTAGCCCCAGAGTCAATCAATACATATGCATCACGATCGAAAATTGAAATAGTATCTGTAACCACTTCGGAGGTAGCGTTGACCTCCTGTTGGGTTACTACGAACACTCGGGCCTGGGTTTGAGGTTTGCCTAGTTTTTCTCTGGATGGTACACCCCTACTTACTGCTCCGTTGGATTGGCCAGAACTAGCGGCTCCTCTAACTTGGGAACCCCTCTGGCTGAATCCCCGGCCTCCACTCGTCTGCCTTGGAGTCGTGATCTTGATCTCTAGTTTGGCGGCTAGGGCTACATTTAGGTAGTCTTTCAGAAAGTGGCCCTCCTACCTGCATCTAAAACATCCAGTACTACCTCTAAAACACTCGCCCGGATGCGTCCTTCCGCATGTCTTACACACCGGCCAATTCTTTCAGCTCTCACCACTACTCCTGGATCTAGCTAATTGTTTCATGGAGCTTTGACTGGATTACGATCCCTAACTTGATCTTCGGCTACCGGATCCAGTGGAACTCTCCCCTTTCTATTGAACTTGCTCCATCCTCTTGAAAATCCACCTCACCATCCTCGCTTTTGAGTTAGCTGTCTAAGTCTAGGGATGGCCTCCATGTTTCTCTCTACCCGAATCACTGCCTTGACCAACTCTCCGTACTAAGTATGAGCTGCGGATGCTACATAGGCCCTGATTTTGGGGTTTAAACCTATTGTGAACCTCTTCGTCTTCTGTTCTTCATTTTTTGCTATAAAGGGAACTATCTTGACCAATTTTGAAAATTTCTTCTTATAGTCTATTACCGAAAGATTTCCCTATTCCAGCTTGAAGAACTCCTTAATCCTAACATCTTGGTAGCTCTTCGAATAAAATCTGTCCATGAATTCTTGCTTGAATAGTGCCCAAGACACTCCTACTACGTTCCGCCTCTGAATTACTTTATACCAGTCTTTAGCTCTATCTTTAGTAGAAAGGCGGAGAATATCACCATCTGGTCCTCTGAGCAACCCATCACTTGAAATATCTCTTCGTTAGTCTCTATCCAAGATAGTGCACTTTCCGGATCACCAGTCCTATCATAAGGTTTTGCACCCAATTTTCAAGCATGCTCGATGGAAATGCCTTCCTCTTACGGCTGATGGAGTGTAGTTGCCAAGACTTGAGTCAGCTGCTCTACATTCATATTTCCATCTGCTGGCTCTATGGGTCGTGAAGGTCCTGCTCGCGTCTGTCCTATAGGTACGTTAATAGATTCATCCACGCATCCCTCCTCTGGTGTGGGTACCTCAGCAGCTACCCTCCTAGCAGATGGACGACCTCGACGACACATACTCTATAGAATTCCAACATAAGTGAAGTCATGCAATATGACTCATTACAATCATGCAACTTTGGGAAAACTCGTTCTAAAACACTTGTTTAAATCGTTATGAATTTCAAAACCAAATGCTCCGATACCAAGCTAACAGGACCCTTCTCGGATTCCCTCTATCGAATCCCACAGTCTTGCCCAGCACCCCACAGAATCCTCCTGAGGTCTTGCTACCGAGGCCCAAGAAGATGTCATGGAGCAAACCCTTAATCTAAATCTTTTGCTAAACGTTTTCAAAACTAAATTTATAACAAATTTATAATGAAATTTCTAGAAATCATGATCTAAAATATCTTCAAGATCTCAAAACATATGTATTATGTTTACAAAACCATGAATGTAATGCAAGTTCTACTAAATATGAAAATAAACATGCGTACGAATAAAGTTTAAACCCAAAATATTTCATCATTGTTCCACAGAGAAGGCGATCGTCCTATCCCACCTATTCCAAATGAGGAGAACGTATACTCTGATCGCTTGATCCTGCACCTGGAAGGTTTTTGTAATAGAGAAATAAAATGAGTGTGAGCTTAAGAAGCTCAATGAGTGTATGGTTCTTATTTGAGCAAAAACCCTTTTAAAGATTTTCCTCTAGAAAATCATTTTTAAAAAGAAAACATTTCTTCTTAAATTATTTTTTTATTTCTAAAAATTGAAGTTTTATAAATTTGCTAAAACATTTTTCCCCCAAAATGTAATTTTTTAGAAAATGCATTTTCTTTCTAGAATTGCACTAATAAGAAACCCCGAGGGAATACTATAATCACATGGCGACTGACCCAAAGTCGCACAATGTGAGATACTAGTCACATGGTGAATATGTTATCAGCGCATAACGTGACAATGCTATAAAAACATCCCACTACTGCACCGTAGAATGCTACATTGCAAACGCATAGTAAGATAATATCTTGCAAGTGTAGAGGGAGATACGACCGACACGACAGACTCTTACCCCCCAAAGTTAGTAGGGCTAAATCTCCCAACACTTGCCATACACTACGGGATATACCGGTCGGGTCTAAATCTATAAAGCTATAAATTGGGTCTCTATAAAGCTTGGGTAATCCCCTAGCCTTTGAAAATATTTTCATTTCTTACTATAAGTCTCATTCTCTCTCATTTGTTAATCATAAAATATGGAAATGTATTTCTTTTCATTATAATAAAAAAGCATTTATAAATTAAAAGAATTTTAAAATATATTCGAAATATAAACTGAAATAAATAAAATGTATTTAATAGCAGTGAACTGTTTTCACACTCACAATTCACAGCCCAGCTTGCAAAAAAATCAGTTTCTTCAGTGCCTCACATTAGATCGCTGGTCACTTGGTCAAGTTAGCTAATCGTAACCTCCTCCTTTCCTCCCAGTAGAAAACTCTCTCATTGCCGAGCTCCTCCTCTCTTTGTCGTGCTCCTTTTCTTGATTTGTTCTTGAACTTCTCTTTCTCTCTCTCAATTCTCTCTTTCTCCACCCTTCTCCATGCTATCTGCCGACAGTCCTTTTATATAGGTTTCTCCAAAGTTAGTGGAATCCAAGTGTCACCTCTCATTGGCCCATTTTGTTTCACATGAATTGTGCTTTCTCATGGGTTCTCATTCCATATGATGCTCATACTATATTCGGGTGTAGTGACTATGTAAAATGTCTTTTTGCCCCCTCTAACTTTTAAATTTTTCTTCTAACCCATAAAATTTTCAAAAACATGCTATGGTTATTAAATCTTAAATCTGACCATAAAATACTTAAATTGGGTATTTTATCCTTCTACTTCATACTAAATGAATTCTTCTGAATATAAAATCATAAATAATCACCATTCTCCATAAAAATATTTATCATTAGTGAAAATACTTCAATAATTACAATTATTTTTTGTAAATCTCATCTACAGTACTAAGTCCAGGAACAGGGTGTTATAGAACATGTGAAGGAAGAGGAAAAATAACCTATGTGAAGAGCATATTAGCTTAATGATAGTACAAGGTGAATTAGTGTTGATTCAAGTTGATTTGGTGATGTATGTTAAAGTAGAATGTGAATTGTAGGTAAAAAGGGAACAAATGAGAAGAATTGGAAGGCATTCTAGGAGCTTGGGTACAAATGAGTATAACATCAAAATTTTCTTGAAGTTTATGCATTAAGTATTTACTTCTCATATTTATATAATCTACTTTCAATTATATTTGTGTATGAATCTTTTATGGTTTTAAATTGAGAGGAAAATGTTTTATATATGAAATTTTAAGGTTCATGACTATTTTATGATTTGGAAAAAAAACAAAAAAAAAAATGTTTCACGAAATATGCTTTCAAAATTTTAAAGGATGTAAAAGAAAAGATGTAATATTTAAATGTATATTTAAAGAAAGTTATTAAAAAGCTAATGGTATACCCGAAACCATACGAGACCCAACTTATAGCTTGTATATTTAGACCCGGCCGGTATACCTCGTAGTGTATGGTTAGTATTGGGAAAGCGTGTCACTAACATCAAGGAGATTTAGTCCATTGAATCTAGAGTGTCGCTCTTTATGCGTGCAAAGTATTATCCTACTCTACGTTTGCACCATATGAGATATATCTCCACTGCATAGTAGTAGGATGTCTTTATAGCATTGTCACGTTGTGCGTTGTTAGTATATCCGCCTCGTGACTAGTATCTCACATTGAGTGGCTTTTGGGTCGATGCCATGTGATTATAGCTCTTGGGTTCCATTAGTATGATTTTAGAAAGAAATTTCGCTTCTAAATAGGAATTTTAGAAAGACGATACTGGAATACTTTATAAAAGCTTATGAACCATTTTAGAAGTTTATAAACCCATTTTATTATGAAATTGTATTGAATTTTATACAAAAGTAAGTTTTAGAAATGATTTATTAAATTTAAGATTATGGTTTCTTCAAGTGAAAATGTTTAGAAAATAGAAAAATTTACTAAAACGTTTTAGGGAGGTAGTTTTGAAAGAATAAATTTTGATTAAAAAGATATAGTACACTTATTGGGCTAGTTAGCTTATTTTTCTTGTTTTATGTTTTACAAAAAAACCTCCCAGATATAGGTACACGTGATCCAGGTGCTCATTTTCCTATGTCGAATTGGGTGGGCTAAAGAAATTCGATGCATCTGTGAAATGACTATTTTGTATACTTTGATTTGAATACACTTATGTACAAACCATATTTTGGGTTATAAATAGATTTGAAAGATTTCCCCTTATGTAATAAGATATTTTGTCTATGTATTTGAATCTTTTTGTGCATAAATTAAGTAAATATCTATATTTTTAGCAAATGTTATTGAATTGATTAATGATTTTATTATATTAGATTGATTGTGGCTAGGTTTGATAAGATATGGACCGGAGGTCCAATTTGGTAGTGGAGAACGTGCATGGAAATTGAGAAGTGTAAAATTTTCTTCATTACAGGGTGGCATAGCCCAATAAATAGTGGTTATGCTACCGGATTTTTGTTAGAAAAAGAAAAAAAAATGTTTAAAAACATTATGTGTAACGAAAAATTGATAATAAGGGTTCGCTTCTTGAAATCCTTTAGGTGATGCTAGCTATAATCCAAAAGGGTCCGTGGGGTGCCCGATGGGATTCGGATCGGGTCCCGTCAATGATAAGACCTCATTCCTTCCTTACAAATTTGAATCCAATGATTATGGACTGTAACACCCTTCACCCAATTCCTATTCAGATGGAAACCCGAGTCGAATAATGCTACCTTAATCGATTTATTCGTTATTATTTTACATATGTACACTAATTTTCTTTTTCTAAAAATCTGACTGAGTTTCCTTTATTTTTCTGATAAAGCCAAAATTATAAAAACCTACAAGTTTCAAAAGAAACACTTCTAAAATAAATTCGTTCTCTCAACTTCCATTTCGGACTCTCTGTCTGATTCTAAAATCACTTCGTCACACAAGCATTTATAAACATAATATTTAATCTCAATCATATTAATCAAAATTAACACAAGTAAAAAAAATAAATAAGAATTTCTTTACAAAATTACTTTACAAACCAAAAACTTTTTCTACAACTTATATATCCTCTTTGATAAAATCTCATAAACTTATATACATGTACATGCATTTCTATATACTTTAACACTACTATACAATACTAAAAGTAGAACTACCAAATATGGAGGGACATGACTTACAGAATACACGGCAGCTATCTTCTCGTTTATCTCTATTTAGGGCGCCCAAATTCAACCTACGCGTGAAAAATCCAACGCGCTAAGTATTTCTACTTAGTAGACGTACACAAACTTTACATTTATCATCTTATCAAGAATCTCATATTATAAAATAAATTTTCTAAAATTCCCAACCTTTTACCAAACTTCACAAATAATTTCATTTATTAATAATTTCACGTATAAAACACATAAAATTTATTTTCAGGCATATTAAGAATCGAACTTCCAAAATGCTTAAACTTTTATTAAAAAATACACAAATAAGTCATTTTACTAACAATTGCACATATAAAAAAAATATTTTAAATTCCTCAATTCATAAAAATGTCATAGGGTAACACAATCTTTTTACATTTTCTCAAAATACTAAAATAATACGTAAGGAATTTACGTTATTAATAAAAACACATATAAATCACCTAAAGAACGTTTCCAAACATATCAACACAATTCTTTGAATTTGTATGATAACTCACAACGAAAGCTCATTATTAACAAATATATATATAACCACATAAAAATCATTTTCAAACATAGTTACGCGATTTTTCATTTTATATTTTTCTCAGTGCCCTTCGTAAACTCTAACACGATATCATGGACTGAAAAACGGGTTTCTCTAGCATCGGACACTTGGTGACTACCCGTTGGATCTCATTTCACATATCACATAAATTCTAGGACCGAACACTCGGTGTCTCACAAGGTCCATGAATCTAGTATCAATGCATATAAACGAATCGATGCAGTACTGCTAATATCACCCTATTGGCATGCCAACTATCAGTCTCCACCTGCCAATGTTCAGGTTTACTCGGGCCTTTATAATTTTTATTAATTAACAAAACTTCATATTTTTAACAACTTTTGTTTATAAATCAAATTCCGTTTGTAAAACAACGCACACTTTTTCAATCAAAATTGTTCCCATCCATTCAAAACCTTATTTATCATCACAACACATCTTATATATATATATATATATATATATTTCCTACCTTTAATTCATCAACACCTTATTAAAACCGTTGTGTCCTTCTTCTGATATTCATTCGGTCAAGGCACTAACTTGTCCGTTACTTTTCGTTTCTTTTTCGTTTTTATTCGAAAGTCATTAAAATCACATTCAAACAAACTTTTATTTTAATTTATCAAAATAATATCATAAAAATCTCATATCCTTTATTCGAACAATGCACACTTTTTCACAAACTATTCAAAATTTAAGTATCAAATATTGCAAAAATCATTCATAACATAATCACACATATTCATGGAATCTATTTAATTAAAACGTAATAAACTCATATACTAAATTAAACAAAAACTCTACTAATAAAAATGAGTTTTTAAGATAAATGTACACCAACCTTTTGAGCAATGTTTCTAGCTCTACCACATCTCCAAATGGAGCTCGCAACTCCTCTTTGTCTTTCTCTTGGATTCCTTGAGCTAATTCCACACCTAGATTCCAAGAATGCAAAATTCATCCATTTCTTAAATTCTTTTTCCATCAACTAACTTAATTTCAATTAATTTTTTATACAATTACATCAAAATAAAAAAAATCACCACATTCTAATATCTTCCTCATTAGTCGTCCCCCCCCCCCCCCCCCCCCCCCCCCCCTCCCCCCCCCCTCATCTATTTACTCAACTTCATTTTCTTCATTTCCTTGACTTAAATTCACTCAAACTCATCCAAAAACATTTCATACCCATACAAACATCAACAATTCAATTCAACACACAATTTCATCCTATTCTAGCAAAAATCCATTTTCATAAACCACACCCCAATTCTTCATTTTCTTTACATCAATTAACTCAAAATCCACCCATAACTCATGTCAAATTCATCAAACACAAAATCAACCATCAAAAATCCATTCAATACACAATTGCACCTATTCTAACCGAATTCGAATCTCATGCATAACCACTCCATCTTCTCAATTTCTTTCCATCAATGCATTCCAACACATCCTAAACTTCACTAAAAACACATCAAAAGAGTTTAATAACATTCCACACACCTATTCTCGACTTTAACCATATTAATACCTAAATTTTCCATTTTCTTTTCTTTTTTTTCATTCTTTTGATTTCAACCAATCTAAATTCATCCCAAAACATCATACAACTCACTCAAGCAATTAAAATCAACTCAACACATACGACAACACAAATTGTCCACATACTAATATAATTACTCATTATTTATCCACTTGCATTTTTATTCCAAAAATCATCTCAAATTCACCGAAATCATCATCTAACATCATCCAAATATCAAAATCCATTTAGATGCACAAATTTTTCAAGGTATACACATACTAATATATAACCAAATTAATTCATCCCCATCATTTCAACTCAAAAATCACATCCATACCTATCAAATAATCATCAAATATTCAACTAAAACCTTAAACTCAAAATCAATTAAATTTCCAATAAAATTATCTCAAAACCCTAACTCATACCTTACAAATATTCTTAACCCAAACTTGCCTGATGCTCCCTTGAGAGTTTCTTGATGGTTTAGAGAGGTAAAGAATGATTGGACGGCCCTTGAATCTCTTCTTCTTCTTTTTTTTTCTTCTTCTTCTTCCTTCTTCCTTCTTCCTCTCCCTCACGGCCTCACTTCTCTTGGCTTTTTCTTCTTCTCACGACTGCACTCCTCCTTTCCCATTTCTCCCCTCTTTTTGCCAACCTACACACCCTCTCTCATCATCTCATGCATTCACTTTATAAATTAACCCTCCAATTGACCATTTTGCCCCCTCCAAAATCACAAAAATATCACCCATAAAAACTTCATAAGTGTCCTCATCCTTATCCACAATGCCACGTGTCGCATTTTTAATGATTGCTTTTTCCATACTTATCTCTTCTTTATTTAATTTGATTTTGACTTTTTCGGGATGTCCGAATTCGGTCTTTCCAGAACTTTTTCGAAATCCTTTCGAAATTCACCGGGACCTATATTCGAACTGCCTACATACTCTTAGTAACCTCGACGACTCTTAAAAGTCATTCCATGCCCCTTTTTGACTCTCCCCTTAATTCACTAAATCGCCTCTAGCGATTTCTGAATTGATTATATTTCCATCTGAATCTCCTTCAAAAGTGTTGTTTGAGTTTCTAAAATATTTTTTGAGCATTTTAACACTCATTTTGACACTTCTCTAAATTTTCGAATTTTTTTGGAAATCTTTCCGGATTTCCAATCGAATCCGAAAACTGCTCTGTTTTGCCTCAAACGAACTCATTTTTTATCTGTTTTAAGATCCTTAGACTTCATTACTTATTCTAGAGCTTTTCCATTTCGGGGTCCGCTTTCTGAAGAATTTACTATTTATACGGACACTATTCATCCAAAAATACTATTCATCCCAAAAATACTATTCATCTAGATATATTCTCATTTCTCTTAAATAGAAAAAATTCGAGGCATTACATGGACAGCTGTTATAAAACAGCAACCAATATCAAGGAAAGAATTCAAGCAAGAAGCAATCTTTGAAGACAAATATGGTAAAAAAACCAGAATATTTGAAAATCGATAGATGAGGAATGTAACATTCCTCCCCTGTCATAGCATGATTTCCAATTTCAAGAAGTCAAATGAGTTTTTCCTAACTTATCCTTATGTTACCATTACCCAAAATTGCATAAAAGCTTGTGTATACATTCTTTGTAAATAAGGATATGAATTTACAGCTTAGTAGCTATCACTGAAAACCTTTTATTCTTTTCATATTCTCTGAATTCATTAAAATGTCCCTTCCCTACTTTAGTGGTTTCCATGAATTTTCTAACAAGTTTCTTTATTTTAGGTCAACTAATTTCCTAGCAATAATTGCAGAGATGCTTAAGTGAAAAAAGATTGAAATGTTTTGGAATGTTAGAAATTTGAGTTGCAGCATGAATGAAGTTGCACCGCACCGACCCTTTTGAAGGAAGTAAAAGAGCAAGTTCTATATTTGCAATGCAAAATCTTGTTGTTTGGGTTTGCTACAAAGAGAGTGAAAATAAACTTTTGAGGATACTGGGAGAGGGAGAACTTCTAATGAGCATAAAAAACGCTGAAGCATATATGTGCTAGCTAGTTAGTTTAATAATTTTTATATTGAATGACAGCAAAGATTAAAAAATTCTGTGCTGCTACTATTTTTCTTTTTCTTTTCTTTTTTTTTTTTTGAAAATATTTGTGCTGCTACTAAATTCTAAAAAGTTGTAATATTTTTTATGATATACTAGTGTTGATTAATTTAGTTTTCATGTAATATGGGTAGGTAAATTTGCGTTACACAAAAATGGGTTGAAATGGGTAAGATTGAATTTGAAAATAAATTTTTATATTAAAAAAACGATTTCTACATACCTATCGGGCTACCATATCATTCATCATCCTCAATCTTATTTTTGAGTTTATTATTGTTTCTTTTTCCTTCCCTTATTCACCAGCAATCAATCAAAGGGATTTTATAATTTGGGGCCATCCAGTCAGGACGACTCCGATGGTTAGTTTTGAGCACGTGTTATTGACAGAGCTTTATAAACTGATAAATATGATGAAAAAAAATTGTTCTTTCAGTGATGGCATCAAAGCAAAAGCTCACAATTGTTTTCTTCACATGCAGCAATTTGACGAGTTATTTATTTATATTTACATGCAGAGGGACTTAATTTAAATGTCATTATATTAATTTAATTGATCACAATATTTATCATTCCTCAAAGAGGGTACGTACTTCTGTTCACTCATGTTAAATGTGAACAGTTTATTTAAAGCCCATTTTAATATGGGATAGAGTTGGGCTTGGTTGAATCTTGATTTACTGAAGACATAAAGTCAGACATTATTGCGCTCGGCCCTCGGCCAATGCCATAAGATTTCTAACAATTTTGAGCCGAGACGATATTAGATAAATCTTCCAAATATTCTTGGTCTTTGTACAAGTGTAAATGTTAATTTGCTCTCAAGGTAGAGGAGTTCTATTTTTGGTTAGAAGCTGTTTCTCACAGTGTAGAACCTAATTAAGATGTAAATGTAACCGATCTCTTAAGAGAGAACCTATTTTCTTTTGCTATATGTACTTGAACAGTTCAATCAGAAAAAGAAAATTACGAGAAACTAGTTTTACCTTAATATGCACTTGTAAAATTTTAAGTGTTATAATTGCAAAAATTTGAGATTTTAAGCCTAAACTATAATAAAGAGCTCAATTATACAGTCACTACTTTTATTGAATTCTATCATCTACAGTGCCAAAGGAGATATCAGGAAGTCAATGTGGTGAATGTGATGTTTGAGTATATTGGCAATAATATTTATAGCGTACAAAAATTGCAAATTGACAGCCTAAGCTGCAGACCCTAATTTATGGATATGAAAGGACCCGAAAATTCAAACGGTGGACCAGCATATAATTAAAAAATTAGTTGTGTTTAAATTGTCAAACAAGAGTGGTGTATTAATTTATAGCAAATTATTAAAATCCTCCTACAGTCAAGAAACATAGTTTGAAAAAACGCAGCTGTAAAATTACTTTTGATGTAGAAAATTAAGATCCAAGTCTAGGTCAATGCCTTTATTATGCTTTTTTTTTTTTTTGGAAAAATTCAAAGATTAATACTTTTCTCAAGTTCATTAAAACAAACGTACAGGCAATTTTGTTTATCAAAACATTAATAATAATTTTTTTTTTATTTTATTTTTTTTTTTTAAAACCGAATAAATTATAATTCTGTTAAAACCTATCCAAATTAATTAATACTTGCACAATCCAAAAAAATTTAGTATAAATTTAATTAGATAAAATTTACAAAATTTAAAAGAGTGATAAGTTTCTTTTTTTTTTTAAGTAGCGATAAGTTTCATTTTGATTCATAAATTTAGAGTGTAATTTAATTATTAATGTTTTTTTTATATAACTAAATGATGTTATATTTAATTATTGAATACTATAATATATTTTTTTATAAATTTAAATATTTAATTTTGGCCAGCCCTCCTAAATCAATAATCCTACCTCCGTCACTGGACGAAAATCTTAAATAAAATGATGTCACCACATTATATGTACACCTAACAACAAGAACACGGAATATGATAAAAAGAATATATATATATATATATATCTATATACACACACGTGATTGAATAAAAAAATTAATAGGCTATCACATAATGAAGTTTAGTTAGGAATAGCATTAAGAGTATTCTATGAAAGTCTTAATGCTACTTCTAATGAAACTGCACATCACCTTTTAGTAAAATGGGTTGAACACTTCCCTTGATTTTAAGAGGTCAAGAGTTCAAATCACATCATGGTCGAAAGTATGGGTTGTTTTTTATAAATAAATTAATCCCCCCCTCGCACATCGTATAAAAGGCAAAAAAAAAAAAAAAGACTATTCTATGAAAGTGTTTTCCTTTGCAACACACTGTGTGTTTCTCTCTGCAGTAGTCATTTTCTTCTATTACATAAAGGAAAATGCCCTACATATTAAAGACTTTGATATTGATACAGAACCGATTTAGATTAATGTGTTTAAGTGCGTCAGTCCCATGCACTATTTGCTGTGATAAGGTCAGTGTCAAGAATAGTCTTAACAGAATTGTAGCATGGCTTAATTGATGTCTATAATATTTGACAAATTAATGAACATGAAAAAGCTGGTTCCCCACAGTGTAGTTCTGTTTTTGGTTAGAAGATGTTTCTCACAGTGTAGAACCTTAAGGTGTAAATGAAACGGCACTCTTAAGCATATACACTTAAACAGTTTTTATATGGGTGCTATATATACTTAAACAGTTTAATCAGTAAAAGAAAATGATCAAGAAACCAGTTTTACCTTACTATGCCGTTCTGATAAAATTTTAATTGTTATAATTGCAAAAAATTGAGATTTTAAGCATAAACTCAACAATAAAGAGCTCAATTATACAGTCACGAGGAGTCATACATGATACATCCTGCTTATAAGTGGGCACTACACCTCCTCTGTAATGTGAAACTGTAAGATTCAACATCCATCTTTGAGGATAGTACTGAGTGCAAACAGAATGAGAACTTGTCCAGTTCTCCAAATGAGTAGACATTTATAATATACCGAAATTTGAAAAATGAAAATTATTTAAAGGCTTCCAAGAGAATTTTCTGATGAGGGTCTTCGTCAGGCCAGCTTGCCACAAGTTAGATATATGTTGTCATATTATTGACTTGTATTCAATGTACGGGTATAGATATCTTGTTGAACCGCTAACCTTGATGGAATTTATTACAAGCATTTGTTAGTGCCAAACACTTGGAAGAGTAGAAAAGAGCAACCCGTTTATGAAAAAACTGGCTGCTCCATCTTTTATAAATATTATCAATTTATTTTTAATTGTAGTAATAATTAAAATTAACTCATTTTTAAGAACTTCAATACCATAAATTTAGTTACAATCATAACTGCTATTTGAGTCACACTCATTTGTACTTTTTTGGGGGGGGTTTATTCTTTAAAAACAATAAAATTCATTTTAATAACTGATAAGATTTAAATAGACTTAATTAAAATTAAAATTATAATGTCTGTCATACATATATTCAAAATAAAACTTGTATTTCAGCAAGGTCAAGGTCGTCTCTTTAAGTAGAGAACAAGTTGAAGGTCATTCTGTTTATATATGGCCCATATAACTCTGACTTGGTCTGAAGACTTATGATCCAAGTCAGGGTCGATGAATTAATTGTACATGCATGCATTTTGTCCTCCACAGATAGCAAAATTCAGTGGGGATAATATACACCACTGATTATTGGACTTAGTTAATGTTAATTGTCGCATATTTTATTGATTTATTTTTAAAATATTTTAATTACAATATAAGTGTAATATTATCAGTTCGTTGGTCAAATTATGGACTTATATGCATTCGCCAATGCCAAAGACACAGAAGAATAGAAAAGAGCACCCGATTTATGAAAAAACCTGGCTGCTCGGCTTCTTTATAAATATTGTAAATTTATTTTTAAATAAAGTATTAATTAAAATTAACTCATTTAAGAACTTCAATCGCATAAATTTAGTTCCAATCATAATTACTATTTCAGTGTCACTCATCTTTTTCCATTTTTTTTTGGTTTATTTTTAAAAACCAATAAAATTCCTTTTTATAAATTAAAAAGTTTAATAGACTTAGTTATAATTATAATTATAATGTCTGTCATGCATACACTCAAAATAAAACTTAGTATTTCAACAAGGTCAAGGTCGTCTCTTTAAGTAGAGAACAAGTTGAAGGTCATTATGTTTATATATGGCCCATATAACTCTGACTTGGTCTGAAGACTTATGATCCAAGTCAAGGTCAAAGTATTTATTCCACATGCGTTGTCCTTCGCATATGGCAAAATTCAGTGTGGATATTATACACCATTGATTATTGGACTAAGTTCATGTTAATTGTCGCATATGTTATTGATATATTTTATAAAATAATTTAATTACAATAGAAGTGTAATATTATTCAAGTTCATTTATCCTGTGTGTTATTTCGATTTGATATAAAGTTTCTCATGCAATCATTTTTTTATTCAATTATATATATAATGCTATGATAATAGTTTTTCAACAATATAAATATTAATTATAGTAAATAATAACACTATAGAACTAAATGATGAGATAATTAATTTATTCACTAGAAATTCACATCTACTCATAATTTAAATAATTAATGTATTTCATATTCATGCATATTTATAAATATGTGTAGGGAGTATTCTTCATTTATTATAGGAGTCTCATAATGCTGTAGGGGTTAATTTTCAAGTTGTACATACAGTATTTAAGCTCATTAGATTTCAATAAACCATTGGTGTGATTAAGTTATATATATATATATATATATAGATGTATGTATGTATGTATATGTTTGTCTCTGTGTGCGTGTGTGTGTGTGTGTTTTTTTTTTTTTTAATCTTGACATGTCTTAACTGACCTTAACTATTGATATGATTACAGTGTCTCTTCTCATATAAATCTTTGGGTTCACCACTGCTTTAAATTTGCCATGCTCAGATTGGCTGTAAACTTCTCTACTTTATAAATTTCATAATCTGACTTTTAGTGTGTTTTAAAAAGTGATATATATGCTGGAGGATGGCATTACAATCCAAAAAAACTAATTTATTGGATTTTGTCATTCATTAGTATATTACAATGAAGCACTTTTCAACATAATATTCAAATGGATTTAAACAAACTAATTCATAATTCATACAATCATCCTGACACACAAATGGAACTCAAAGTCATAGTACTACATTAAATGTCCTTAATATTAGTTCTCCAATCCATTAAACAATGCTAGGACTAGATCTACTTTATTAACTAAACAACGTGAGGCTCCGAGCTCTAAGGTCAATGTGTGTGGCACAGCCATAAAAATTCTTGATAAACATAGAAGTTCTAAATTATTTGTCTCTAAATTTTCCTCTCCTTTGTTAATTATGTTTATTGTACTTATAGTCCCCATATAAAATGAAAAATAAAATTTGTTGGTTCTGCTAGTCATTGTTAACCACTTGCTCGAGACTTGTTGTGGAGTAGGTATTAATCATAATTAAGACTAATACGCTAGTGGAGGCATATAGTCATCCTACTAATAAGCGCAGAGTACAGCACCCCTTTGGCCAACCAACGTGAATCTATAAGTTTTAAAAATGATATTGAACTGCAAATAGACCAATAAGTTCATGGAACCTCAAGTTTCGACATAATGATACATTACTAGTTGATAAATTAGATAACATGAAATTAACAAAAGAAAATTAAATAGTTCCTTTCCTACTATAAGAGAGTTTCCACAACGTTTCCTTTCCAACAAGGGTCTTTATCCAGGCTAACTCGTTAAGACTTAAATACTGTTAACTTGTAATAATTGTAATAATTGTAGGTGGCCTTTGTCAACCCAACTTGCTAAGACTTAAATACAATTGACTTGTAATTATTGCAGGTGGTCTTTGTCAAGCCAACTTGCTAAGACTTAAATAGTATTGACTTGTAATAATTGTACGTAATTCTCATCGTGTACAAATGGTTAGAATTTTATACTCCAAAAATTAAAATTTATTACGAAAAGCGGGTGCTGAATAGAAATTCATATATGATCACTACGCTTAATTGTCAATAATAATAATAATAGTAAAATAAATAAATAAATGAATAACAAGTCTTAGTAGTGACAATCATGCGTTATATGACGATCCAAAAAAATCAGGTGAATAATTCAGGGACGGTAGTGAGGTGGTTCAAGATAAGCTATGTTAATTTAGTACCCCTGTTAAAGATAAAGTTGGTGTTGCCGCTTTATGTTAGTACTCCAGCTGTCTCAAATTCAACCTCAGCATCAGCTTTAGGAAAAATAGAGTTGGCCACATCTAATTGTCCTTTGATCAATTGTAAGAAGATTTGATCAAAATCAATATCAAAATTGAGATTGTAATTGATGATCGAGAAGTTAGTCATATGACTAATTTAACTAACTTCTTTTGCTTCTGTCGGAGGCTTTAGATCATTCTCTTCAAGTGTTATTAGATTAGATATGCATCAAGATTTGTTGTATGTTGATCTTTAATGAAAACAAAAGGAGAGTCTTCTTCAAGCTCTCTATTTCTTCAATGTAGGTTTTCAGTTTTTAACCATCAAGTTTTCGTTCTAGCATTTCGTTAAACATCTATTTAAAACTATCAAACACTTATATGCTTCATAACCTATTCAATAATACAAACGCGTATTGTTGCCATGTTGATCCTCATGGACTTACTAATCATTTATTTAGTTTTCTTGAAGACAAATGCCTAGTGTTCATGAATCCACAATTTCATGAGACAATTTACATACTGCTTCTTATTTAAGCTTGTTCATTACTTTGGGGGGCTCATATGTCCTTATAAGTGCTATCACAATTTACAGGTAATGTTGAATGTAATAATCACCACTAAAAGTCAAGCGTGTTCAACACTTTTTGTGAACTCATATTCGCTTATTATTTTAAGTTAAGATTTGATTTTGATGTCATGTCTTATAGTTCAAACATACAAATGGATATTATATACTTTGAAAACTTCTTGTAATGGCAATATATCCTTAGGCCATGTTTGTTATACATAATTCCCCATAGTCTTATCTTAAAAACAGCCTAAGATGGGTTAAAGAGAATCTTAATCTCACACGGGACCCATGTGTAATTCCATCAAGGCAACAATGCTTTAAAAATATTAAATATTATTAATTATTAAATTAGATATATAAAAATTTAATTTAATATATTTTATTAATAATATTTAAAAAAAGATAATATTTAAAAATTAATTAAAATTAAATATTATGAATTTATGAATAAGTTTTATTATTTATTTATTTTATTAATTATTTATGTTAAGTATAATTAAAAATTAATTTAATATATTTTTTTAAATATTTAAAAATATATTATTTATTATCAATGAAAAACCAAATGTTACTTTATTTATAAATACTCTTTTATTTATAATTTAAGTATTAAATATATTTAAAACTTATTATAGTACGTATTATTAAAAATTTAATATTGCTCATGTTATCAATTTAATTTAATACTAAACTAATTAATCTCAAGATATTTATAAAATGTAATTACCTTTTTTTATTAAATCCTATAATATACTCAATACAAAGTATATTATCTTTATTATAATCACAACTACATGAACATGAAGACAAATAGATAATTATGTGTTGTCACATTTAGCTATAAAACCTAAGACTTATGGGTGAAAGTATGCTATAACAATTGAGAGAGAGGGAGGCATTCAATTGCGGCTTTCCTAGAAGGGAAAAAAAAAATGCTTCTTTCCTCAATGATGTCCAAAGTCAGCATTGTATTCTTCCAAATTTTCCTTCTCTCTCTACAAATGCGCCCTATGAAATCACTAGAATGGATCAGAGCCGGCTATTACCGGTGCACAGAACAAGAGTTCCCAGTTTCGCGCATCAATTCTGCTCTCTTTACTCACCTTATTTGTGGTTATGCTGAACTAAATTCCACTTCCTACAAGCTCTATTTATCACCTGATGATGAAAAATACATCTCCACCTTCACAGAAACTGTGAAACAAAAGAACCCATCAGTCATCACACTTCTATCCATCGGAGGTCCAGATGCAAACGATACAAGCTATTCCTCAATGGTAAGTGATTCTTCTTATAGAAAATCTTTTATCGACTCCTCGATAACAACAGCGAGGCGATATGGCTTTGAAGGTCTAGACTTTTACTGGTTATACGTAGCCTGGGACAGGTCCAATCTGGCTATTCTCTTTGAAGAATGGCGAGTTGCAATCAATTCAGAGGCAAGAAACTCTGGCAAGTCACAACTGATCTTGACAGTGGTTCTGGATTTACCAGATTTATATTACCCTATAGACAAGGTGCAACGACACGTAAACTGGAGTCATGTTCTAACCTTTGGCTACTCCACTCCTAAGACAACAAACTTTACAGCTCCTCCTTCAGCTTTGTATGATCCTACTAATGTTCACAATACTGATAGTTGTGTTAGGGGGTGGATTGATGCAGGATTACCAGCAAATAAGTTGGTTATCTGTTTGCCTTACCATGGCTATGCATGGGAGCTTGAGAACTCCTCGGTTAATGGTATTGGTGCACCGGCATATGGACCAGCCATTTCTTCGGATGGATCTATCGAGTATAAGGAGATAAAGCATCAAATTAAAATTTATGGATCAAATGTTACGTATAATTCAACTTATGTGGTGAATTACTTCACAATTGGGACATCTTGGATTGCTTTTGACGATGTGGAGGCAATTCGGGCTAAGGTTAATTATGCCAAAGAGAAGAGGTTACTTGGTTACGTTGTCTGGAAAGTTTCCTATGATTACAATTGGGTGCTTTCTCTAGCTGCAGGTTAGCAATTCTTTATTTAACTCATCAAATCTAATTCTGATCCCATACTGATTTACAATTATTTTCGAATTAAAATTTTCATGACACCTGTTACTAAAATACAGATTTAACTTTTCAGCTGACCAGGATACAAATATTTCTCCAGCTCAGCGGGATAATAAAAGTGAACAACATAAGCGGCCATATCGGTTCTTCGTAATCATTTTGCCAACAACTGCAGCTGTTATGCTCGTGCTAGGCCTTGTAATATATTTCAGGTGGATGAGAAAGCAAAAATCAAGAGGTAACCATTAAAATACACGTATTTCATTTGTAAGTGGGAGAGACTACCTAGTTTTTATTATTATTCTGAAACAAGAAGTTGGCCCAACTTTAACGCTTTTTGGTTGATAGCGTGTGTGGACACGGTTCAAGAACCAAGGAACCAAGTAAATCATTCAGCAGCAGCTGGAGATTTTAACGGCAATGCTCCAACACTGGTATTATACAGTTTGGCTGACATAAAAGTTGCAACAGACAATTTTTCAATTGAAAATAAACTTGGTGAGGGTGGATATGGTCCTGTTTATAAGGTAATTAGTATTTTATGTTTCTCAAAGAAAACATGGAAGATTTACAAAACTAGGATTAAATGTACATGAATGTATGATGTTACAGGGCGTATTACAAGGACAACAAGTTGCAGTAAAAAGACTTTCAAAAACATCAACACAAGGATTTGAGGAGTTCAAGAATGAGGTTACACTAACTGCAAATCTCCAACATATAAATCTTGTTCGACTTTTGGGATTTTGTATTGATAAAGAAGAGCAAATGCTAGTTTATGAGTATATGTCAAACAAAAGCTTGGATTACTACCTCTTCGGTTAGTGTTTAGCTTTTTTTTTTTTCCTTTTTCTATGTGCTCATACACTTTTAGTTATAGTAGACAAGTAATATATGTTGATCATATAATTTTTTGTATTATGTGATCTTAGTTCATCAATTTGCAATATACTCCTTCATTAACTGTTCATACATGATTTTGATGATCTAGACCCTATGAGAAAATATACTTTGGATTGGAACAAACGCATTCATATCATTGAAGGAATTTGTCAAGGACTTTTATATCTCCAAGAATATTCAAGGTTGATGATCATTCATCGAGATTTAAAAGCTAGTAATGTTTTATTGGATAAAGACATGAAGCCCAAAATATCAGATTTTGGTATGGCTAGAATTTTTTCAAGAGATGGTCTTGAAGCGAACACAAGTCGAATCGTTGGAACATAGTAAGTATATATCTATTGTTATGAAGTATCTAATAGTTTATCTGTTATGCATATGTATACTAGTATATTGGTTATAATTATATATGTATAAATACATGATACACAGTGGATATGCTCCTCCTGAATATGTCAAAAAAGGCCTGTACTCAACAAAGTCCGATGTTTATAGCTTCGGGGTTCTACTTCTACAAATTATTAGTGGTAAAAGGGTCTCCATTTTATATGGCTATCAAAATAGTAATTTGACACTTCTTGAATATGTAAGTTTCTTTGACCCTTATTGAGTAATAGTTTGTCATAACTAATTAGCATTTGAATTAATTGAAAGTTTCCAAATGACAATATTTTAGGCGTATGAGATGTGGAGAGATGGTAAAGGCATGGAGTTCGTGGATTCATCCCTTAATGATACATATTCCCATTTTAAACTGGAAAGATATTTGCATGTCGCTCTGTTGTGTGTTCAAGAAATCCCGATTGATAGACCATCTATGTTGGAAGTTTCTTGGATGCTAAAAAACGAAGCTACAGATCTTATGATTCCGAAGAAACCTGGTTTCTCAAAGAAATCTGATGAAGATGTGAAGAATGATTCTACAACTTCCAACGTGGAAACATGTTCAGTAAATGATACAACAACAATTTCAAACTTGGAAGCAAGATAGTTTTATGCTTTTTGAATCATGCAGTGTGTGCTTGTTGATATAAAATGTGTACAAGCAAAAATAAACTGTCTTTTTTTTTTTTTTTTTTAAACAAAATGGAAATCTGTTGTGAGCACGAGCACTTTTGGTTAGAAGACCTTGAATTTCCATCCGGTTAAAGAAATGGACTTGATTAAATCATTGGTTGAACTTTTAATGTGAAGCATCTTACTTGCATGTTTTTTAAATGCACCAAAAGATATTAAATAAATAAATATAATATTTGTAAATCAAATTATTCTGGTTCCATTATAGATGCCAAAACCAAACTTAAAAAGAAGTGGTTCACAAGTATACCTTGGTAGTAAAATTTTTTCTGAAGAGCAATAGCTAACGTATATATCAAAAAAAAAATAATAATAATAAAGGAAAACATATATTGTTTATAAAGGACTTCAATAATTGGCCATTGAAAAATGAAAATTAAAACTTTTTCACATGTTTGTGACAAGCAGATTATAAACACACAGCAGTACAAGCTCTGGTTTAGAGCTCCAAATATATATATATATATATATATATATATATTTTACTGATCAGCGAATCAAATAGTAAATAAAAAGAAATAATATTCTGTTGTACCACTTGCTTTGATCTTCTTGAAATGCTAGACTTGAAATTTATGTAATATAAAGATGGAGTGGATGCATATAATTTTATAAATCGAAGCTTAGTAATGTCAAACTAAATAAAATTTAATAAAACAAAACAGTACATATAAAATATTTTATTATAGAAAATGAATATCTGTAACTAATCATTACATTAATAAGCAACGAACTTTTTTTTATATAAAATCATAATATTCTGTTTAAGTGACCATAATAATGTATATAGTTGGTGTCACGACCCGGGCCCTAGGCCGTGGCAGAATTGTAAATATTAATTTATAAAAATCTTTCTCTATTTAGATACTCCGGAGTACCAAATTAAAATATTAAGAAAAGTAAAATAAAAATTTTACAAACATTCTAGTAAAGTTTCGGTGAAAAACCCATCCCCACAGATATGCAAACACCTGTTAGAAATCATGAATTCTTAACCACAATAGAATTTACGAACACTTAGCCATGCAATCAGATTGCCACAATTAAGCTTTTACATCCTACTTAGCTTTCCAAATAAATCCTCAAACTTTGGTATCTAGAATACAAAGCTTTAAAATACATCCACAAGAGTCCACTAAAGTTTTGTCTCAAGATACTCTTACACGAATATTCAAATGGAAAAGAACTAATTAAAGCAATACACTACTAGCCAAGCACTTGATCTATTTGATCATCTGCCTACTCCGTTGGATGGCCACCTAAATTACCATGTACATTTCCTGGAAGGGGAAAAACAAAAGTAGGGTGAGCGATTGCTCAGTAGGATTTCAATCCCAATATGTTTCCAAAATCACTTTCGAGAATTATGGTTAAAAACCTGCATAATCAGCTTTCTTAATAAACCTCAGAAATTATTTCATAAATATATATGTACATGCTTCAAGATAGAAATAAAATAGATTTACAACATCAAAAACTTTTTGAGTCAAGTCATGGCATATTTCCAAATCATGGTAGATCCCGTCCCCTAGTCATATACCCGGTGGCATATAATTTTTAATAAAATAATGTTTGGCACACCGTGACCCTGGTAAGAATACCAGAAAATTTTACCCTGCGCAGTGACCCCGACATAAAGTCGTAATATATGAATGGCTCATCATAGCCTCACAAAATGACTAGGACGTTGGATCTTTACCACATTCCATTTACAAAACAACTTTGTATAAGTCCATCATGCCATCAACACAATATATACATATATATAAATCGATATTTTTTAAAACTATTCTTTACTAAAAGAAATTTCAACAGCATAACATCTGCTATCTCGATAAACCAATCCTTTTAAAAACCTATGATAAACCATAATATCTTTCCCAAACAATCCACAATATATTTTCTCAATCCAAAATATATTTCCAAAACAATCCACAATATATTTCCACAAATAATTACTATACTTTAGGAATTATAAAAATTCAATTAAACATCCACTTTAACATAAAAGAATTTGTAAAAGATTAGGATTGAACCCCTACCTCAATATAGGCTAATAACCACTCCGAAAACTTCTATTTTCAATATAGCTACAACCGTTCCGAATCAAATCTACAAAGTAACATAATATAGAAAACTTTTAGTACGGCTGCCCTATGGGAAAAATAACCTCAAAAATGGATCCTATGCTTAAAAACGAGTCCGTAGATGCATTCGGAATAAGTTTTTGAGTTCGGGAGGTCGAGGAACTTACCCCCGCCGTACACGGTGGCCGACGATGAAGCTCCGGCGACGGATTCTGGCGACCACGGTGACAGGACGTGCACCCAAGTGGGTTTTGTTGTCCTCGACACGCTTGTCACGAAAATGAGGTTAATCGGAGTCAAAATCGCTTGGTTTCGCCAAGATCTAAGAAAAATAAAAATGGTTAATGGCCGGACTTTGCCTACAAAATCGGAGACCCAAACGATGATAAAAATTGATGAAATTGGTACCTATGGAATCTACGTCGCACAAGCTTTCCAACGGTACCAAATGCGACTAAAACGGAGCTCGGACGAGGCCGGAACGAGGAGTCAAAGTTGGGATCGCGAGATGAGAGCTGCTGGAAAAAAAATTGGAGGAGAGAGAGAGAAATGGTCGGCTGAAGGTTGAAAGAGATGATATAATCCGACCAAATTTCCATTCGCCCCCTCAACTATTTACAAATTACGACTTTGAACTAAAATTTCAAAAATCTAACTTTTTGATCCTTGCACTTTGATATAACTTTTATAAAATTTTACAATTTCACCCTTAATAAAATTCAAGGTTTTACATTCTACCCTCCATAAAGGAATTTCGTCCCGAAATTCAAAGTGCAACCTCAAGTCGAATTTCAAATAAGTGAGGGTACTTATGATACATCTCTGACTCTAGCTCCCAAGTAGTCTCATCCCCAGTATGATTTTGCCACAACACCTTAACCATAGGTATTTCTTTGTTTCGCAACACTTTAATCTCTCTTGACAAGATTCGTACCGGCTGCTCCTCGTATGTCATATTTTCTTGTATAGGAATCTCAGTATAAGGAACAATGTGAGACGGGTCTGCAGTGCACTTTCTCAACATGGACACGTGAAAGACTTTGTGGACATATGCTAACTGAGGTGGTAGGTTCAACCGGTAGGCAACCCTTCCAATCTTTTCCATGACCTCAAATGGCCCAATGTACCTAGGGGCTAGTTTTCCCTTAACCCCAAATCTAGTTACACCACGCATAGGAGTCACCTTCAAGAAAACATAATTCCCAACCTCATATTCCACCTCACGCCGATGAAGATCAGCATAGCTCTTTTGGCGACTTTGGACTGCTTTAAGCCTTTTCTGAATGCTCTTTATCTTTTCTGTAGTCTCTTCAATAATCTCTGGTCCAATAGTAATCCTCTCGTCTGGTTCAGCCCAACACAAAGGTGATCTACAGGGTCTTCCATATAAAGCCTCATATGGAGCCATACCAATACTAGTCTGATAACTATTATTATAAACAAATTCCACCAATGGTAGATGTTCACTCCAATTTCCTCCGGAGTCCAAAATACAAGAACGAAGCATGTCTTCCAATATTTGGATAGTCCTCTCAGACTGCCCATCAGTTTGAGGGTGATGAGCAGTGCTAAGATTTAGCTCAGTCCCCAAAGCAGTTTGTAAGGCTCCCCAAAATCTAGAAGTGAAACGCGAATCTCTATCTGAAACAATACTAGAGGGTACACCATGCAATCGGACAATGTTCTCAACATAGAGTCTGGCTAGCTTAACAAGCTTGTAGTCCTTTCTTATGGGTATAAAGTGAGCCGTCTTGGTCAATCGGTCCACAATGACCCATACTGCATCAAATCTTTGAGAGGTCAAAGGTAATCCTGTCACAAAATCCATAGTGATCCTATTCCATTTCCATTCTGGAATCGGTAATGGTTGAAGTAATCCCGACGGTCGCTGATGCTCAGCTTTTACTTGTTGACATACCATGCATTTAGCAACAAACTCAGCTACATCTCTCTTCATTCCGGACCACCAGTATTGTCTTTTTAGATCTTGATACATCTTTGTGCTCCCAGGATGTACCGCAAATTTAGACTTGTGAGCTTCGGCCAAAACAGCTTCTTTAAGTTCTGGATTGTTGGCAACAACCACCTTTCCATGGTAATACACAAATCCGTCCGTTTTGAGCTCCAAATCCTCTAATTGTTCCCCATTTTGCAAGCGATTCCAAGTACTCCTCAATTCCTCGTCTTGCCACTGACTTTGCTTAACAAGTTGTAGGATACTTGGCATCGCCACCACGTTGTAAACAAAAGCTGTGATACAATCTTCATATAAACACAAATCATAATCTCCAACGACCATTGCTCTCTTCCAATCTTCTAATGCCAAGCTAGCTAACGTTCCCTGCGATTTTCTACTCAAGGCATCTGCAACCACATTTGCCTTTCCAGGATGATACTGAAGGTTGAAGTCATAATCTTCCATATACTCAACCCATCTTCGCTGTCTCAAATTTAAATCCCGTTGGGTAAAGAGATACTTTAAACTCTTATGATCAGAGTAGATATCAAACTTTGCCCCATAAAGGTAACACCTCCATATCTTTAGAGCGAAAATCACAGCAGCAAGCTCTAGATCATGAGTAGGATAATTCTTTTCATGCGGTTTCAATTGACGAGAAGCATAAGCCACTACTTTTCCTCCTTGCATCAAAACAGCACCAAGACCGGTGCCTGAGGCATCTGTATATACCACATAAGGCTCATTACTGTTTGACACTGTAAGAACAGGCGCTGTGGTCAATCTTTGTTTCAATTCTTGAAAAGCAGCTTCACAATCTTCATTCCATATAAACTTCACATCCTTTCTCGTCAACTTGGTTAATGGCATGGCAATCCTTGAAAAGTTCTCGACGAAACGACGATAATAACCAGCAAGGCCAAGAAAACTACGAACTTCTGTTACATTCTTTGGTTGTTCCCACTCGAGGATAGCTTCTACTTTTGCTGGATCTACAGATATCCCTTCTTGAGAGATCACATGACCTAAAAATTTTACCTTGGTTAACCAAAAGTCACACTTATCTTTCTTAGCATACAGCTGATTCTCCCTAAGAGTTTGTAGAATTATTCTTAAATGCTCTGCATGTTCCTCCCGGGTCTTAGAATAAATCAAGATGTCATCAATAAACACCACAACAAACTTGTCCAAGAAAGGTCTGAAAATCCGATTCATAAGGTCTATAAAAGCTGCAGGGGCATTAGTTAACCCGAACGGCATAACAAGGAACTCAAAATGACCGTAACGGGTTCGAAAAGCTGTTTTTGGAACATCCTGCTCTCGAACCTTTAGCTGGTGGTACCCGGACCTCAAATCAATTTTTGAGAAGAATTGTGATCCTCCCAGTTGATCAAACAGTTCATCTATCCTGGGCAATGGATACTTATTCTTCACCGTCAGTTGATTCAATTTTCGATAGTCCACACAAAGTCTCAAGGAACCATCCGCTTTCCTTGCAAACAAAACAGGAGCTCCCCAAGGAGAAGTACTTTCTCTGATAAAACCCTTCTCTAAAAGCTCTCCCAATTGCTTCCTCAATTCCTCCTTTTCTGCTGGTGCCATGCGATAAGGAGTGACAGAGATTGGTTGGGCTCCAGGGATTAAGTCAATACAAAACTCAACTTTTCTATCCGGTGGTAATCCTGGCAACTCATCGGGAAACACATCTGGGTACTCCTCAATCACATATACTGGGGAATGCTGGTTTACCAATTCCGTTTCTCCATTTACAACAAACAGACTTCCATAGGTCTCTAATCTTCTTTTTCCCCCTAATACTGGTTTCAAAATTAGACTTGGTTGCCGCACCCCTTGAGTTGCTTGGTAAACGACCGTACCATTCTTGGTGTGAAGTATCACTCTCTTATTATAGCAATCAATTATAGCCCGATACTTAGCTAGCCAATCCATACCAAAAATCACATCAAATTGCCCTATGGGCATCACAATCAAATCATCAGAAAATCTCCTACCATTTATCTCAATGCTCACTGATTTACAAGTAGTTGTCAAATCATGAGCTCTACCCAAAGGGGTTCTCACACTTAAAGGCAGGCTAAGATCCTCAACACCCAACCCTAGAACACTTGCAAACAACATGGAGATAAAAGAATGGGTTGCACCAGTATCAAATAAAGCATGAGCCCAAGAACGGGAGATAAGAATCATACCATCAATCACCCCTCTGCCAGATTGGTCATGCGTCTCTTCAGCGGTGGTGGCATAAGCTTTTCCGGTTCTCCCTTTTCCTCTCCCCCTTCCATTTCTTGGACGACTTCCACTAGCATTAGAACCCCTGCTGTAGTCGTGGGAACCCTGACTCCCAGATGCCGATGGGGTCTGAAAATTCTGAGAGAAATTCTGATTGAACCCCATGGTAGGTGCACGGTATTGATGTAGATACCGAGGAGGGGAGGTAAAAGCTGAAGGCGATGCATGGACAGGTTAGGCATGGGCTGCCCCTGGAAAGATACAGAATCTGAACGGCTCCCTGAAACTTCCCTTTGAAATGATGATGCTCTCTTCGGGTAGGGGCAAGCTTTCTTTAGGTGACCCTGTTGTCCACAATTAAAACAACTTCCATATGGTGCGCTTCGCCCGGAAGATCCACTACTTGTACCACTTCCACTAGTAGTACCACTGTTACCGCGCCATCCCCCTTGATTTTTCCTTGTCATCTTCCTATCCCTACTGCCACGACTTTGATTCCGGTGGGATGGACCATCACCAACAATTGTCTCAGCTAAGGTAGCCGCAGCTAAACAATCTGTGATCTTTTTAAATTCTTGAGTGTAGATCCTGTTCCGTATAGCAGGCCTCAAATGCATCAAAAACTTGGATAACAATAAAGACTCATCAGCTCTACCTGCATATTGGGATAACTCCATAAACCTGGTATAGTATTCATTCACAATCATCCCTCCTTGTTCAATATTTTCAAACATATCAGCTAATGTCCGTCTGTGGCCTGCATTGAAATAATTCTCACGGAACAGCTTCTTAAAAGCATCCCAATCTATCTCTGTAAGATCACGGTGTCCTCTCAAATTTTCCCACCATAGAATTGCATCCCCAGATAATCTGTAAACTGCAAAATCCACCCAAAACTCCCTAGGCGTATCAACTTGGGAAAAAGATCTCTTAACTGCCCTTAACCATCTATCAGCGGCAATAGGGTCTTGTCGACCATCAAATTGGGTGTCAAAAATTCTGCAAAAATCCCTCATCCTTTCATTTTTGTCTTTGACTCGGGGAGCATGCAAGGCAGACATCGTCCTAAAAGCCTCAAAAAAATTTGCCATCTGTTCACTCGTAGGTTGAGGCGGAATTGGACTATCAGTCCTAGACTCTTGTCCTCGGGTTCTCCTTCTCGGAGGCATTCTCCCTACCTATAATTTAGACACTAGAGCATTAACAAAAAAATTAACGATGCAGGCTAAGTAAAATGTCATCCATTTATTCTAACAGGTGTCACATTCCGAGGTATGAAAAACCAAATGCTCTGATACCATTTTTCTGTCACGACCCGGGCCCTAGGCCGTGGCAGAATTGTAAATATTAATTTATAAAAATCTTTCTCTATTTAGATACTCCGGAGTACCAAATTAAAATATTAAGAAAAGTAAAATAAAAATTTTACAAACATTCTAGTAAAGTTTCGGTGAAAAACCCATCCCCACAGATATGCGAACACCTGTTAGAAATCATGAATTCTTAACCACAATAGAATTTACGAACACTTAGCCATGCAATCAGATTGCCACAATTAAGCTTTTACATTCTACTTAGCTTTCCACATAAATCCTCAAACTTTGGTATCTAGAATACAAAGCTTTAAAATACATCCACAAGAGTCCACTAAAGTTTTGTCTCAAGATACTCTTACACGAATATTCAAATGGAAAAGAACTAATTAAAGCAATACACTACTAGCCAAGCACTTGATCTATTTGATCATCTGCCTACTCCGTTGGATGGCCACCTAAATTACCATGTACATTTCCTGGAAGGGGAAAAACAAAAGTAGGGTGAGCGATTGCTCAGTAGGATTTCAATCCCAATATGTTTCCAAAATCACTTTCGAGAATTATGGTTAAAAACCTGCATAATCAGCTTTCTTAATAAACCTCAGAAATTATTTCATAAATATATATGTACATGCTTCAAGATAGAAATAAAATAGATTTACAACATCAAAAACTTTTTGAGTCAAGTCATGGCATATTTCTAAATCATGGTAGATCTCGTCCCTTAGCCATATACCCGGTGGCATATAATTTTTAATAAAACAATGTTTGGCACACCGTGACCCTGGTAAGAATACCAGAAAATTTTACCCTGCACAGTGACCCCGACATAAAGTCGTAATATATGAATGGCTCATCATAGCCTCACAAAATGACTAGGACGTTGGATCTTTACCACATTCCATTTACAAAACAACTTTGTATAAGTCCATCATGCCATCAACACAATATATACATATATATAAATCGATATTTTTAAAACCATTCTTTACTAAAAGAAATTTCAACAGCATAACATCTGCTATCTCGATAAACCAATCCTTTTAAAAACCTATGATAAACCATAATATCTTTCCCAAACAATCCACAATATATTTTCTCAATCCAAAAATATATTTCCAAAACAATCCACAATATTTCCACAAATAATTACTAAACTTTCGGAATTATAAAAATTCAATTAAACATCCACTTTAACATAAAAGAATTTGTAAAAGATTAGGATTGAACCCCTACCTCAATATAGGCTAATAACCACTCCGAAAACTTCTATTTTCAATATAGCTACAACCGTTCCGAATCAAATCTACAAAGTAACATAATATAGAAAACTTTTAGTACGGCTGCCCTATGGGAAAAATAACCTCAAAAATGGATCCTATGCTTAAAAACGAGTCCGTAGATGCATTCAGAATAAGTTTTTGAGTTCGGGAGGTCGAGGAACTTACCCCCGCCGTACACGGTGGCCGACGACGACGCTCCGGCGACGGATTCCGGCGACCACGGTGACGGGACGTGCACCCAAGTGGGTTTTGTTGTCCTCGACACGCTTGTCACGAAAATGAGGTTAATCGGAGTCAAAATCGCTTGGTTTCGCCAAGATCTAAGAAAAATAAAAATGGTTAATGGCCGGACTTTGCCTACAAAATCGGAGACCCAAACGATGATAAAAATTGATGAAATTGGTACCTATGGAATCTACGTCGCACAAGCTTTCCAACGGTACCAAATGTGACTAAAACGGAGCTCGAACGAGGCCGGAACGAGGAGTCAAAGTTGGGATCGCGAGATGAGAGCTGCTGGAAAAAAAATTGGAGGAGAGAGAGAGAAATGGTCGGCTGAAGGTTGAAGGAGATGATATAATCCGACCAAATTTCCATTCGCCCCCTCAACTATTTACAAATTACGACTTTGAACTAAAATTTCAAAAATCTAACTTTTTGATCCTTACACTTTGATATAACTTTTATAAAATTTTACAATTTCACCCTTAATAAAATTCAAGGTTTTACAGTTGGTATGAATATCAAACCATAGAGGTCACAATTGAATAGACCCACAGTCTTTTTAATAGTTTTTGTTGGCCCAGCTTTGTTTGTTATAAGTTCTGCTTGGACAGCCTCGACTGTCATAATTGAAGAATTGATTCAAGTTGGGATAGAGTTGGGCTGTTTGCAAGGCGTTCAACTGAGAAGAGGGGTCTGTTTCACCAAGGACATTATAGCCAGGCGGGCTATTAATATTATCAATAGATGTCTAGCAATTTTGAGAATATATATCCGAAATGATATTAAACCTTACCGACCCCTAACCTTTTTGACCGTCTACAAATATTCTCATTCATTTTAAGGTTCTGCGTAGTTAATTAACCTTTAAGTTCCTTACAAACTTTTAGAGGTAAAATCATAAGAACATCATTTCTAATTAACACAAGCATATAAAAAACGTTTTCTCGCCAACTCAGCTTTGTCTGATGCTCTAAATCCACTCTCAGTACTTATATCATTACACGGTCAAGGTATCATGTAGGTAACACGTGGAAGGTCACTTTCCTTATATGGCCCTTATATTAAAGATTCTTACTAAATATTTAGCCAGAGGTTTTTAACAACTATATTTTAATATTAGATTTTGGTGGCACAAACAAGTCGAACATAATGATGAATTTAGTTTAATTCCCATACTCAACATAACCAAGAAGTAGGTGCTTTGTGGTTGAATTTGATAACTTTATTCAAAGATAAAATAAAATCTGTTGTACTCCTTAAATCATAACTAAGAGTATCTTCAATGCAATTATCTATTTGAGTTAAATTTCTTACCACATAGGATAGATAGATGATGAAAAATATATATATATATCTCCAATACAATTATCTAATCCAAATATATAACCTATGTGAAAAAAATTTTTAAAGAATATGGAGATAAGTTTTTCAATTAACAAACTCTCCTAGAAATACTAACTAGAATTTCTTACTTTTTCTAATCAATTAAAAATATGGAGAAATTTTCTCACTCTTTCTTTTTAATTGTAAAATATCAAATGAAAGAGTGTGTGACACATATTTTATTGTGATTGATCAAAAGTGCATACTTTATTTTAGATAATTGAATTGGAGATGAAAATATGCATTTGCATTTTTTTTTTTTTTTTGTCAAAGTGGATCTATATTAAAAAAAAAAAATTATTGATGTATCACTAATAGAAACTCAAAAATGCATAATAGCATTAGAGATGCTCTAATATAGACAACAAAAGTTAGAAAAAAGTTTATATTTTTCGTTGTCAACACTCACAGTTGGGAGTTTTGTTTAATCTAATTATATCGAAGATATGTTTCTAGTCAATTTGATTGATAAAATTAATCATTTTCAGAATTTCAAGAAAAGTCATGAAAACAGTACAGTCTTTTTCATCAATTTGTATTTAGGGGGGTGTATTCAACTTAGGAGTTTGTTGGAATCCAAAGGATTTTAAAAATCCAGGTGTATTCAATTTAGAATTTTTAAAATTCCATTAAAATCTAGATGTATTCAATCCAGATTTATAAGGATTCTAATGAAATTTTGGTGTATTCAATTTAGCCTTTTAAGAAATCTAAATAAGTCTAAGTATATTTTAAAAATCAATGATTTTGTAGGAATTATATTTTAATAGATTTTAATGGATTTTTTGAACTTAGATATAAATTAAAAAACTCATATGAAATCTTGCCCTACCCCAAAGATTTCATAGATTTCATACCTTCAATTTTTTTTTTTCTCTTGGATTTTTTTTTCAATGATTAAATTACTAAAACCTACAAATTTTTCAACAAGTAACAAGTCTTTTTGTCTCTAATGGAACCCACAAATCTATAAAAACCCAATCTTTTGATCGGCGACAATTACAATCTCACGTTAATCTATACAAAACCTAGTAGTTGAGATTCACAAAGTAAACTCAAATTTCTCTATTTGTTGATATTTTATGAGTTGATGCAACTGAAGATTGACCCACCTCTTGAATTTATCTAGGTTTATTCTGCTTTGATTTATTGCGGCCGTGGTTTCACAAATGAAAATTTCATAATGCACAATAACAATTACAAAGAATGGATAAATGTTGTATAGTATAAATGAAGAATGGATAGAAACTAGGCGATGACAGTTAAAGTTCCTATGCAATAATAACACATAGGAAAGACAATAATTTTACCCTGAATAATGTTATTAATATTTTTAAGTTTTTGATAATTACTCCCACCTATTTTATTAACACATTACACTTGCAATTTATAGGCTGTTGGTTCTATTAAAAATTGGCACTAAAAGTTTGCTAATTTGGAAACGTGAAACTATCAACTTCTATATATGTACATACAAGCATGCATGCATACATACAAGAAGAGGTTTTGCTGGCTACATATTTGCATTGATTTTTAAACTTGATTTTTTTCAACTTTATTGAACATGATACACTCTCCAAAAATGTATAAATATGATATGATATGATCTTAAGTTGATACATATATATTAGCAATTTTTTTTTTAAAAAAATTTAACAAATAATTAGACGTCGAAAAATAAATATCATTTTATAATATCAAAATTTTCATTAATGTGATTTATAAAAATAAAATAATCATATAAACTTAGGGGGCATGGACAAAAGTAACATATTTAAGTATTGACTTAACATTTATGTCCCTTTTGAGAAAATGTAACAGTTGAGTCACAAATGATATGTAAAAGTACCAATATACTCTTCCAGTAAAAATATGTAATAGTAGTTGAGTTTTGAAAAAAACTTGTTCCCTTCAAAATAAAAAACCTATGCATTTTGAAAACTTGAAAAAAACTTATTCCCCCCCCCCCCCCCCCCCCCCCCCAAAATCAACAACCTCTACCTCTCTAAAATCAACAGCCTTTGTCTCCCCCAAACCTCCGCCTCTGTTGGTCGCAACTGTCTCTCCCATAGCACCACTAGTCACACTAAGACCACCGGTATTACTAACACTCAATATCTTAGTGTGATTAGTGTTTTCGCTACTGATTTTTTTCATATACCCATGACACTACTAGTCACACTAAGACCACTGGTATTACTAACACTCAATACTTTGGTGTGACTAGTGTTTTTGTTACTGGTTTTTCCATCTACCCATGGCACCACTAGTCACACCGAGACCACTGGTATTACTAACACTCCTCATGGTGTGGTGTGACTAGTGGTTAGGTCACTGTTTTGATATAAAGCCTTAAGAATGTGACTCTCTTTAATAAAAAGATTACCGAACACAAACACAAACTAGTTTATTACAATAAATGAAGATAGTTTTGCATTTGTTACAAATAAAAGCAACGATATTTCAACAAACTAGTTTTGAAGATGGTGGATGGAAAGAATGGAAGTGGTTGTGAAGAAGAAAATGAAGATGGATGGTGGCTGGTAGTGCAAAAGAGAAGCAAGGTGGATGGTGAATGGTGGCTGGAATTCGTAGTGCAGAAGAGAAGGAAGGTGGATGGTGGATGGTGGATGGTGGATGGTGCAGAAAATGAAGAGAAGAAAAGGAAAGAGAAAAGAGCAACAGAAGAGAGAAAATATAAAAGAGGAAAGAGGAAATGTCAGCAGTTTTAATTTTTAGAAAGGGTATTTGTGTCCAAAAAAATAAGGCTTGAGACTTAATTGTTAACTTTATTGAAATAGGATAAAATTGTCAATCCAATAATTGAAAATGTCATCTGCTGACATTTCCTCTAAACTTAGTCATAATTTATATAATTTGGCGAAGAAAGTTGGGTCAAGTACAACATACTACTCATCATATGATTTTTTTTTTTTTTTTTAAAGATAAAATCATTAACAATTTCATTTAAATATATCCAATTTCATTTAAATCTATGTTAAAAATCCAACAAACTATAAGTAGAATTCTAACAAAATTTGATGTAATCCATTAAATAATCCAACAAACTTTTAAATAGAATTCTAACAAAATCTGATGGATTCTATGAAATTTATAAAATCTATCAAAATCTATCATTAAAAGAAACTTTAACAAATTCAAATGAAATCTAGATTGAATACACCCTCCTTAGTTTAAAACCCGAACACATCTCTTATAATTATGTATTTAGCTAAATTATATTTTGATTAACTTGTACTTAGTTGTGATACTAATTTAATTAATAAGATATTTTTTATAACTACACTTATCTAATTGGTTTTGGCTTAAATTTCAGTCATAAACAAGAAGTTTTTTAGGTCCTCAGAATGAGAACTCAAATAATAATAATAATAATAATAATATATTATTTTATGATAAAAATGCTGACTTAAATTCTATCACTTTAACGTCTATTTTCAATCCTGAGATATTACTTCATAGAAAAACAAATCCTGTGGTTCAAAAGTACTAATAAATTAAAAAATTCTATCCTTTTTTTTTAAAAGAAGCCCACTCGGAAGCTAGGTTATAAGTAACAATCACCACTCTTGAATCTAGTGCACCCACTAGCACATTATTTACTCAAGCGTGTTGATTACTCAAGCATGTTCAACACTTCCTTAGAAAACTATGTGCTTGGAATCGTTCTTAAAATGATGTTTTTGAAAGTTTTTTTTTAAAACAAAAAATATATTTTAAAAATGACGTTTTTAAAAAATACAATATGTTTCCTATGATTTCTTTAAAGTTATTTTAAAAAAGGAAAATGATATAAATGTCTTTGGTATTATTTTTTAAAATGACTAAAATAACTGTTTAGATAGAAAAATAATGATTTGTTTAGAAAATGATGAAAAAAAAAAACATTAAAGAAAGGTTATTTTTTACTTTTTAGTTATAATTTACAAAAAGGTGTTTCCTATTTTCAAAAACACATTTTATGAAATGTACCACCAAACACTTTACTTTCATTTTTTCTTTTTGAAAATGAAAAATCATTTAAAAAAAATGCATTCAAACACTAATTTGTCTATTTCCAATCCTTTCACTAGCAGTGTCGGATGTAACAATCACTACTCTTGAGATCCAGTGTCCTCGTTGGAAAATTTGGCACGTTGTTTACTCCAGGATGTTCAACACATCTTGAGGAAGTTATATGCACATATTACATCACTAGTAAGGATTCGATTTTGATATTCCTGGGTAACACATTTGTCCATTATTAGTCCTTTCACAAGTAATTTTGTTAGATTTAACAATCACCAGTTTTGGGACCTAGCCCATCACTTGCATACTATTTAGTTAAACGTGTGCAACACTTCCTATTGAACTCATGCGTATGCACATCGCACTTTTTTTTTTTTGGTCAATATTCGATTTTGATATTGTGCCAAGTATATGTTATATGCTTTGAGCTTTGTGTAAATGTTCTTTACTCTCATGAATTTTTTTACCTGTTGATTTAATGTAAGAGTTATCAATTTACTCATAATTTAAAAATTTGTGTGTGAGATATGAATTTATTAAGGCAGTAAGTGGAAAGTTATATATATATATATATGTATGTATGTATGTATATATGTACCCTTGATCTTGATTTGATAATTCATATAACCCAAGTCAAGGTAATTAATGTCTAATGTGCATGTGTTTCTTCCTGCATGCATTAGATTTTATATAAAGTTAGTGCCAAAATAGATAAAATGGAATTATTAAAGTGTTCGTAGATTTTGTAAACGGTTCCATGATTAATATGACACATGTAAGTATAGAAAATTGATTTGTTCACAGCAAAATGTTCCTTTCCGACAAAAGAGGCTTCCGTAGAGTTTGTGCCAAGGTTCTTTATTCAAGTCAACATGTAGATAGAGACATATGCTCTACTAATAATTTTCCTGATGGAAATATAAACATAAAATCAATTTATCATTGTCCTAATAGTAATATTGCGAGTGAAGATCTTTACGTAGATTATACGCCCCTGGTCATTTCTCTATAGGAGGCCAGCGTAACCATGACTTTATTATGAGAAGTTATGATCCAAATCAGAGTCCATATCTCTATCGTGCATGTGCTCTTCTTCTGTAAGGTTCTATAGAAAAATTCATTGTTCATATCTATCAATATATATATAAACTTTTCATTGATTTACACCACTCCGTACGTACTAGACTTTGACTTTAATAAAAGTGTATTGTCACATATGTGGAAATTAGTTTTCAGCAAGGGCTCCGTTTTTGTAAGTATCATTGGAAAATGAAAAAGGTTTTTATTCCTATCTTACACGGACCACGTATTTTGGGATGACTGAAAGCTATAAAAAATCTCATTGATCATGTCAATTTAATCACAGTGGTCAATTTATTCGAATATTACACGGAGCACATGTAGCTTACAAAACTAGCAATGGTCATTAATTTGATCATGTCAATGAAAAAAGGGCTATAGTCCATTACCACATCTTTCATTCACCACTCCTGGGACCCAACGTCCTCACTAGCATATGGCTTAGTCAAGCCACAAGCGTGCTTAACACTTCTTGGGGAATTCATCTGTCCATTACCAGTCCTTTCAGTAGCAATATCGAATGTAACAATTATAATTAATATCATACTGGTCAATTTGTTCGTATATTACTCGGAGCACATATGGCTCACAAAACTAGCACTTGTCATTTGATCATGTCAATACAAAGGGGCTATATTCCATTACCACATCTTTCATTCACCACTCCTGGGACCCAACGCCCACACTAGCATATGGCTTAGTCAAGCTGCAAGCGTGTTTAACACTTCATGGGGAATTCGAATGTCCATTACCACTCTTGGGACCTACCCTCGCCAGCACACTATATTCTCAAACAATGTTGGCTGTAACAAGCTAGTCATATGCCCTCTCACCGGAATATTACTTCTTTTAGCCAAGCGTACATTTTTTACAAGGATGCTACACTTCCTGCCATTTCATAGCAGCATAGTATTTGTTGTCAGGATTCAATTTGCATATCAGATTTTATAATACAACTATACCCAGTAAATATTATCAACTTCGAGCTTCAAACACTGTACTTTTATGGATTTTTTAATCAAATACATGGGATGTGATTATTTTTGTGCACAGAAAGTATAAAGTCATTTTCTTATTGGTGTCTTCACAACTTAAAACTCAATTAAATTATTTATATTCACCCCATTAATATATATATAAATTTTCATCTTAATGCGTGCTGAAATTAATTTTTTTTTTTTTAAATATTTTAGGCTCAAAAGTGAAAATAACCTTAAAATTTACTGCAGTTATTAAATTTGCATCCCTTCATAATTTTACTATTTATAATTGCCTCTTAACAAATTAATAAATTAAATTCACTGCTGGTGGAATTCACCCACGCCCAATGAAATTAATGCCACCTCCTTCGGCGAAGGGCAAACCCCTCTCTGACTGCCTCGTGATGAGAAAACTAGCATATGATCAAATGGAAGATGTGGAAGCTCGTCCTCTAAAAGCTATGATCACTAGCTTCCTATGAAAGAACTTATAAAAGCTCATAAGCTATTTTGAGTGCACAACCAGCTTCTTCCTTTCAAATGCCAAAAGTTGGCTTTTAAAAGTCCTGCCAAACAGAATATAGACTCCAATGAGTGCATTTAGTAAAAAGGATATAGACTCCACTAATTCCAAATTTAGGCTCACTTAAATTTTGGGCTCTATACTAATTAATTGAACTATTTTTTTATTACTCCAATTGGGCCCTTTAAATTAAAAATTTCTAATTGAACCCTTTAACTTATTCATATGAACCATATTTATCTTTATTTATAAAAATATATATATATTCTATTAGATTTAATTAAATTCGGGTGTTACAAATTCTCTTGTAAAATATTTTGATCATCAATTCCATAACTCTTTTACACTTTTATTATAAATAGTCTATTGAATTTTGTTTCTTCAAGATGAATTATTTTGGTCAACATAGAACAAAATTTTCTTTCAATTGATAATTTAATAAATATTTTACATAAAATATTTTTCTAAAAAAATAGATATTGCATATATTTATTATTTAATTTGATTAACAAAACCATTGTTTATTTATGCATTAATTTTTAATATCATTATAGTAGATGTTTAAGTTTGATTTTAATAATTAGTATATTTGATTTGTATTAATTTAAAATTAAATTTTCTTTTGGCCCCCCACAAACAAAATCCTGGCTCTATCCTTGCTCATCTCCATCCTTAATCCCCAAAATCTTTGCCAAACAAAGATGAGACCAATCGACAACTATATGGGGACCCATAATGGGTTCCTTTATGATTTAAGAGTAAAGAAGTGTAAATAACATGAAGCTATATAACAGCTATTAGATTGCGAGGAAATGAATGAGTGGATGTTTGAATCATAAATTTAAATAAAATTGGAAGTTAGTAACGTTATGATAGAGGATCCCTTATGGTCCCTTACATCAACTTTTGTAAGGACTATAACTGAAATGTGCTCAATTTAAATGAAATTTGATGTGATTGTTTTTCCCCCTTTTTTGTGAAAGATAAGACCAACGAGATATACTTCTAAAAAGAACTTAAAATTCTTTTAGCATTAGAACTATTAGTTTTTATTGTTATGAAACAAATGCAATATTAAGATATTACAAAATAAGAACAAGGAATAAAGATAAAGCACAAAAAGAATTTTGGGAGAGAGTTGTTATTTTATTGTTTCATTTCTTATGCAAGAATAATTCATACAAACTTATGTACCCTCTATTTATAGGCTAAGAATCATAAATGTAGAAAATAGAAAAGACACAAGTTATACAATACATTAAGGCACTATTATGATGATCATTATTTGAATAATAATAATCTTTAATGTGGAGGTTATAGAAAATATTAAGATACAATTATGATGATCATTATTTGTGTGATCATCAGTTGTGATACACTTTGTAGTCAGTACTATAGCGTGGAGTGTCTAAAAGCCGCATATGCACGTCCGATTAATCTCGTCCCAAAATTGGCCCGTTGGAATGTTTCAGCGGAAGTTAGAAGTATGGTTGTATTACCACTAAAAGGTAAAAGACAAGCAGGTAGACCGAAAGAGGTTCGGATTCCTTCAGCTGGGGAAGATCCTAGTCGAAAAAAGTGTGGAAGATGTGGTCAAGAGGGGACACAACCGTCTTCATTGCCCTAACCCCCCAACTTCTATCAGCGAAGGGACAAGCGCAGACGTGGGTGCGGATGTTGGAACGAGTTCAAATGCTACTGAAAATGAGCCACGCTCTCGAAGATGCCGCTTGTGTCATGAGACTAGACACAACCAACGTCGATGTATACTACGGTTTCCTACTCTCTATCCAAAAGTGGCTATTGACGAAAATGATGATTAACAATTGATTGACATTTTGTTCATGTATGTTTTATGTAAAACGTTTTTATGTTAATTACTCAATTATGCACTAATACAGCTGTATAATTTATTAATCCATTTCTATTGTTTTTGTATCATTTTATATCAGCTCGAAAACACAAAAATCGGTTTTTAAGAGAGCCTGGAAAACCGGTATCGGTTTTCTAGGCTCGGTGAAAAACCGATCAACTTGCCTTTGATTTTCCCTATCGTAGAGGTACATAGATCGGTTTTTGAGTAAGCCTGAAAAACCGGTATCGGTTTTCCAAGCTTACTCAAAAAACCGATCCAGTTGCCTTTGATTCTTCCAGCACGCCAAGTGTGGATCGGTTTTTAATGGGGCTTCAAAAACTGGTATCAGTTTTGCATGTGCCCCTAAAAACCGATGCAGTCCTAATATGTGTTATCTTATAGTATAACTTAAAATATACTATAACATAAATATTAATGTTATACCATTAAATATACATGTATTTAACACTATAATACTAAACATAATACTATAATTATATTAAATATACATGTATTTATAACATTATATTAATCCCAAATAATATAAACATAATGATACTAATATTCACAATAGTTAATTATACATGTAAAATATATAATATATGAATATTAATTTATTTACTTAAATATATTATAAACATTAAACCGATATAATTGTAATATAATAATTAATATCTAGATTTGTATTATACAGTGTGATATAATTATATTCATGTTAATATATGTTAATATTGTATGATATTATCATCATGATGATAATATAATAATCTTTTAAGTATATAGTAGTTAATATATTAAATATATAATCCTAAATAATATAAACATAATGATATAATATAATGAGTGTATATTAATATGTTATATACGGTTAATATATTATATGAGCATTATACAATAGTTAATTATACATGTAAAATATATAATTTATGAATATTAATTTATTTACTTAAATATATTATAAACATTAAACCGATATCATTGTAATATAATAATTAATATCTAAATTTGTATTATAGAGTGTGATATAATTATATTAATGTTAATATATGTTGATATTGTATGATATTATCATGATGATGATAATATAATGATCTTTTAAGTATATAGTAGTTAATATATTAAATATATAATCCTAAATAATATAAACATAATGATATAATATAATGAGTGTATATTAATATGTTATATACGGTTAATATATTATATGGGCATTATACAATAGTTAATTATACATGTAAAATATATAATTTATGAATATTAATTTATTTACTTAAATATATTATAAACATTAAACCGATATCATTGTAATATAATAATTAATATCTAAATTTGTATTATACTGTGTGATATAATTATATTAATGTTAATATATGTTGATATTGTATGATATTATCATGATGATGATAATATAATGATCTTTTAAGTATATAGTAGTTAATATATTAAATATATAATCATAAATAATATAAACATAATGATATAATATAATGAGTGCATATTAATATGTTATATATGGTTAATATATTATATGGGCATTATACAATAGTTAATTATACATGTAAAATATATAATATATGAATATTAATTTATTTACTTAAATATATTATAAACATTAAACCGATATCATTGTAATATAATAATTAATATCTAGATTTGTATTATACAATGTGATATAATTATATTAATGTTAATATATGTTGATATTATATGATATTATCATCATGATGATAATATAATGATCTTTTAAGTATATAGTAGTTAATATATTAAATATATAATCCTAAATAATATAAATATAATGATATAATATAATGAGTGCATATTAATATGTTATATATGGTTAATATATTATATGGGCATTATACAATAGTTAATTATACATTTAAAATATATAATATATGAATATTAATTTATTTACTTAAATATATTATAAACATTAAACCGATATCCTTGTAATATAATAATTAATATCTAGATTTCTATTATACAATGTGATATAATTATATTAATGTTAATATATGTTGATATTGTATGATATTATCATGATGATGATAATATAATGATATTTTAAGTATATAGTAGTTAATATATTAAATATATAATCCTAAATAATATAAACATAATGATATAATATAATGAGTGTATATTAATATGTTATATACGGTTAATATATTATATGGGCATTATACAATAGTTAATTATATATGTAAAATATATAATATATGAATATTAATTTATTTACTTAAATATATTATAAACATTAAACCGATATCATTGTAATATAATAATTAATATATAGATTTGTATTATACAATGTGATATAATTATATTAATGTTAATATATGTTGATATTATATGATATTATCATCATGATGATAATATAATGATCTTTTAAGTATATAGTAGTTAATATATTAAATATATAATCCTAAATAATATAAACATAATGATATAATATAATGAGTGCATATTAATATGTTATATACGGTTAATATATTATATGGGCATTATACAATAGTTAATTATACATTTAAAATATATAATATATGAATATTAATTAATTAATTTAAATATATTATAAACATTAAACCGATATCATTGTAATATATTATATAATATCTAGATTGGTATTATAAGATTGTATCTATAGTATTAAGTGGTATATAATATAGAGTATAATTAACTTCCTATATTGATATTACAAATTAATTAAATCAACATTTCAAAAATATAAATTATAGTTAATGTTAATAAGTAATATAATACATATAAATTATAGTCATAATACATGTATAATTGTGTAATGCTAGGGATAAAGTAATAATATTAATAATACGAAATATTATTTATTTTTTCCATGTTATGATCATATATATATATATAATTAAATTTAGGGAAATACAATGTTACTTAAAATGTTTAATTAAAATGATTTGTTGGCCATTATAAATATAGAATGTAATTACATCAAATAAATAAATAATGAACACATTTAAAATATAATTAAATTTATTTATATACAATTTCCTCATCAAAGTCTACAAACCATTTTCCAAATTTATTAACTTTATACAAAGACTTCGTAAACATATATATGTCTCTGGCAATCTCTGCCCTCAGTGCAATGACATCTGCAACGGTCTCGCATTTTCTTGATTTCCATGTACACGTGTTTGAAAGCACTAGGTCGCGTACGTACATGGCCACATATGCTCCGCAACTCGTCCTGTATCAGTAATAAATTAATTAAATATCATAACATAAAGACTACATATATTAATTAGTTATAAACTTACTCATCCATCAGGTTGCTGGGGCACAATTGATCTATGAAGACGCTGAACTTTCCACCGCTCATCCACGGGTGGTATATCTACCTGGGCCTGCTCATAAAATCCTATGAACCGCAACAAAATAGGCATAAAACATACCAGCGGCTCAAGTGGCTGTAGCCGTGCGGCTAGGTCAACATGTGTCATGGAATCATATATCATGATCCTCCGCTCTCTAAAGCTCACCTGACATAGGACCTAGTGTTCTTGATTGAGGCTACACAGTAGTAACACCTGCATTTCAAAACGTTAGTGCTATAAGATTAGTTCGAATAATCATATAATAAATATTAACCTTCGAACTACACTTACACTATCAACCCGCCACCACGGGACTGATGCGTCTATCTGCCCACGACCGTATGCAAGCCACTCTGAGGGTACATCAGCTGTAACCGGATCAAATTTTACACCTTTGCTGATGTAATGTAGCCTATAATACGCTGTCATCAAAGCTTGCATGATAAAAATTAAACATGTTACTACCAATCAACCGAACTCGACATGAAATTGTAAATGCATAACTAACTTAAATGTAAATACTTACAAACAAAGAACTGTCATGGACAGCGTATCTACTGTCATCCACCTCATTCCACCCTTTTCTTCGTAGGCACATCAAATAAGAATCGATGTGCTCATTAGTCAACCATATGTCTTCGTTCTCGAGGGTGACCAATGTGGTCGGTATCACACACCACCCACAACGATCAATCGAACGCCTACATTTAAAAAAAAAAAAGGAATTAAGCATTATTATAAATTATCTTACATTAACAACTAGGATGCAGAAATTATTACCCTTTTGTGACAACCTGGGTCCCCTGTCGAAGTATTGTCCGCTTTGGCCCGAGGTTGCCCCGTATAGCCTCACGGTTTTGTCCCTTGGAACGATATCCCAAAAGGCGCCTCGACAAGTCTCCAAGTCATCCCACTTATATGGCCTTCCCCGGATCTGTACTCTACCGATGTGGGATTTGGGATGTTACAACTCCCCCCACCATCGCATAGAGCCGTCCCCGACTCTGATACCAAATGTGACAACCTGGGTCCCCTGTCGAAGTATTGTCCGCTTTGGCCCGAGGTCGCCCCGTACAGCCTCATGGTTTTGTCCCTTGGAACGATATCCCAAAAGGCGCCTCGACAAGTCTCCAAGTCATCCCACTTATATGGCCTTCCCCGGATCTGTACTCTACTGATGTGGGATTTGGGATGTTACACCTTTTTTTTTAAAATATACTTGAGATCCAAAGTGGTTGCAGCTTTATATTCATTATAGACCACTTCTACGGGATCTGTAGCCTTTGCCACCTCCTCCACCTGCTGTTGGGCCACTGTTTTTTTCTTTTTCGCCGGCCTCGGATCCGTGTATGGTGTACGTAGAGGTGCTGCTGGCTTCGTCTTTTGTTTGCCCCGTTCGAGGATGCTCTCATCCTATAGCTGTAAGTAAATTAAAAACATGTATGATATTAATATTTACAATTATATTTCAAAATGCAACACAATAGAGATACAAAGTTTACCTAGTCATGCTCTTAGGGTGACTGATGAGGTGGCTACTGGTCACCCTGCTCCTCCTCCTGATCGGGTGACTGATAAGGTGGATAATGGTCATGTATAATATTAATATTTACACTTATTTTTCAAAATGCAACACAATAGAGATACAAAGTTTGCCTGGTCATGCTCCCGCTCCTCCTGATGAGGTGGCTGCTGGTCACCCTGCTCCTCCTCCTGATAGGGTGACTGATGAGGTGGTTGGTGGTCATGTATAATATTAATATTTACAATTATATTTCAAAATGCAACACAATAGAGATACAAAGTTTAGAATGACGGACCTCTTGCTCCTCCTAATGAGGTGGCTGATGGTCACCCTGCTCCTCCTCCTCATGGGGTAACTGGTAGACACCCTCTGACTGAAGGTCTCCTGCTCGTCCTGATGGATGGCTGACTGGCCTACATCGATAGACGACCGACGGACACCCTCGTTCTAATATGGTCGTGGTCGTGGTCGTGGTCGTGGTCATGGTGACGGGTAATACATGTGGTCATCTCGGACAAAGCTCCCACCATCACCATCACCATCATCATCGTCATCGTCATCGTCGTCGTCTAGATCATGCCCACTAACCGGAGACTTGGGAATTTTTAAATGCTCTTCCACCCGTCTCAACCTCCTATCCATCTCCCTTACAATCTGAGAGATTGTCTTCTGCCTCCTTTCCATCCTACTTAACTTCTTATGGGTTGTCTTCTGTAAATCCACGATAAACTCAAACAACCGCTTTACCTGTTTCATAGAATCATATATATATCATTTTACATACTACCCTGAATTTTAAAAAAAATTTGACAGAGTCTCCCCTGTTTTTTGAGTATCCAGGGAAATACAACCCGCATATTTAAACAAATTACACTTCGTCTATCATTTTTAGAGACTCCGTCTCTCTTTCACACTCCGTACTACTACACAACATGTCCACATCATTTGTATTTACTACAATGGAAATTAATTGAATAACATTATTCTATAAATAGAATATTCGTACCTCATAATCTATGTGTCGTACATCATGTGCCTTCTTTGTTCGAAACTTTGATAAGGTATCATCTTATTCGGATTGCACGCTTCGGACGTCTTTAAGTGGCTGATCGTCACCCTCCACCTCATCAACATCCTATCTCATCCTCATCCTCATCCTCATTCTCATCCCCTACACCATCATCCAAACCATTGTCATCGTCGGCCTGTCATCATCATCATCATCACTCCCCCCGCCGTCATATTTATGTACTTCTTCATGAACCATATGATTCGGATTAAAAGATTTCCAATAATTCATCTCCCTCTCGGTGTCAATAGGCTCCAAGGTTCGCCCAGTGCCAACTATCTGCATTATATAAATATATTTAGTTATACTACAATTATATACTTAATATAAATGATGATAGTTATAACAAACAAATAATTGACATAAATTTAGGTTATATTCGCCACTTACGGGGGGGAAATCATCTAGGCTGTGTATATTTGTCGGTGTTCTCTTCAGTGATCGTCTCATACATCTTGGTAGATCATTTTGGAGGTTTGGGTTCTTTTTTGCTATCTTCTCCCGTAATACTGGGAACACCTCCACTAACCACCACTATAATGTAAAAATGATTAAACAAAAAACATACATATAGTTAGTAATGGTCAAATAATATATAATGCAAAATTGATTAAACTAAAAACATACATATAACTCTATATATTAACCGTAACAGAAGGAAGCAATAAATATTGAAAGTATTAGTTATACTTGAAACGCCAACACATAGCCATAAATATTAATGGTTCTTGGTGGATTTCTGATCCGCTCTTCATTAAGTGCCTTGTCGAGACAGGACAACAAGATACTATAGCATAATGTGCCCCAAGGGAATGTCTTCCACCTCTCTATATTCTCAATCAGGACCCACATAAATGGATAAATCCTAGCCCTATCATCTAGTCCCATAAAGAGATGGAAAACAATCCATACATTCGCCAATTTCAAAAGATCTTTATCATCTGTCGGATCCTGCCCTGCACGGTCTCACTGCCCACTATGATTTCTTGCCTCAAGAAATGTGACCAACTCCCTCACCTCCGGTGACACTCCATTAAACATTCACCATATAAAACCGTTTTGATCATTTGGCTCTATTTCAAAGATTTTACGGTCGATGCCCCCAAAAGGAAGTCCCATCACCAACAAAAACTCTTGTTTCCCAAACCTATATCTTCTCCCCCCAATTTCAAACCACCTCTCATCACGTCATGCATCCGTGACCTTTAACTCTCTAGCAAGCACCCATAAAATCACAGAACCAGCAGCCGTATTATTGGTTATCTTTAAAATATGTCCGAACGGACATTCTTCCATGAATTGACCATATAGATTTCTTCTATTAATAACGACAATTATCTTGTTAACCAATCTTTGACCAATATGTGTGTTCCCGCTCGTATGTGTGCTAATTGTTTGTGAACTATATTTATAGTTGAAATCCATATGTAGGAAAGAAAAACAGCAAATAAATCGGTTTTTGAAGGAATAAACTGAAAAAATGAATCGGTTTTTGAATGAATCTGAAAAATCGGTTAATGAAATCGATCGGTTTTTCACTTCGGTTTTCCATCATCGGTTTTCCACTTCAGTTTTCCATGATCGATTTTCCACTTCGGTTTTCATGATCGCTTTTCTAGATCTGTTTTCAACCTCGCTTTTCCATTATCGGTTTTGAAGATCGATTTTTCACTTCGGTGACCAGAAAAACTGAAATGAAAAACCGATCGTGGAAAACATAAATGAAAAGTCGATCGTGAAAAACCGAAATGAAAAATCGTACGTGGAAAAGCGATCTCAAAAACCGATCTGATCCCCACGACTCTTTTCTCGTTGGAATTGGCCATTTTCAACACAAAAACGACCAAACACAATCAAATCGAACCTATTCTAAACCTAATAATCATAAACTAACATCCATAACACAACAAACATTTCAAAATCCAAAATCTCAATAAAAAAATACAACAAACATATCAAAATCTAACCTTCGCACTTTCTGCAGGTTCGCCGGCGGTAGGAGCTGCTCGGGGAAGGTCGGTAACGTCGCGGGAATGACTGAAAATGTCAATCTCTTAGTCGGGTCGTGATCGGGTTTGGGTTTGCCAAAAACCAGTGTGATTTTGAGTGAGAAATCGATGTAACTGATTTCCATCAATCGGTTTTGAGGTATATATATGCAGGGGTTTAATCGTAATTTCACGTTTCGGTTTTTCGTAAATTTTAAACTGTTCAGGGTTTTTTTGTAAAATTGTTCAGGGACATTTTGGGTAATTTGGGTATACCATCAAATATATTTATTTGAAGGGTTAAAAATAATGGGTAAAAACAAATTTTACCCTTTTTAAATGGGTATTTTTTTACAATTTCCACCTTTATTTATGAGGGTCCAAGCAAATTCTAACATAAATGGTCTATCAATTTCACTTGAGATTTCGTGAAGAGAGCAGAGCTATTTGCAAACATTTTATCAGTCTATAGGGGAAAGATGTACTATCAAGAGATGAATAAATAAACTCCATGCCTTGACCATTGTTTTACAACTCATTAGCCTAAAATATTGACAGTCGGCAATTTTCACTTAACGGGTTACGTTATGATTACTACTATTCAACAGGGGTCAAAGAAACTAATTATTTCATATTCAAGAAGGCTCGACTTCTTTCTTTGTAACATCTATACTCATTTGTCACTTCATTGTGAACTGATCACTTCTACAAAATATTATGATTTTGTATTAAAAAAAAAATAATTGCCTATTAGTGAAAAATCAGAGAAATTGAAGAAGATATGAATGATTTTGATGAAACAAAAATCAGAGTCCAAGTTCTGCTTTCATGGAGGAAATTGATAGAGTATGGTTTGAGAGAATGACATAGAAACTTGTGGAAATCTTCTTCATTAAGCTACTGCATACACTGTACAAGCTTATATACCGATTACATGATTTGATGTCTGCCATTGAGATATAATTGAATTAATCATAGTCGTAGATTAATAATTAATTCACGTGCTTGTGTTATATGTTCAATGTATTTTCAAGACGGCCATTCTTCTTTTGTACTTAAGTAAGCCAAGCTAATCATTGGTTGGAGCTGTTGATTAAGCTATTGAGCTGAAACTGAAGAGTATGGAGCTGAAGCTACTGCTGCTAAGGCTGAAGAATCAGTTGCTGAAGCTGAAGGTGAGATTTGAGCAATATGAGCTGATTGAGCTTATTGATTTGTTATCCTTACAATTAGAATAAGTATTAGATCCAACAATTTTGGGTTTTTTTTTTAAATAATAAATATTGAAAGGTCTATTTTCTTAGATTTTACCAAATATTTAATTAATCTAGATTAATCAAATATCTTCAGACAAACAACGATAAGATGTTGCAACATATAGTATGATCATTAAAGAAAATAAAAACAAAGACAACAATGTTTCTAATGTGGTTTGGTTTTCACTAACATTCACAACGCTGCTCAAAGAATGAAACTGATTAATAAAGTTATAACAATACTGTTATGTGTATTTTCTAGGTCAAGACACTGGGCTAGCAAAAGCCTGATAAAAGCCTATTAAGTCAACTCAATATAAAAGCCCAACAGACAAGGCCCAACAAGACAGCCTAAAAGGATGACCCAGAAGCTAAAGTCCAGTTATTGATTTCAAGCCCAGCGAGCTCTATAGCTCAACTCGCCTCAGCGAGCTCTTCAATTCGCATCAGTCGGCTCATTTCACTCGGTTACAGTTTGCTATGAAGCTCGCTCTATACATAGCTCGCTATTCAGCAAGGTCCAGCTCGAAGTCGCTCAAGACAGTAAACAGTTCGCCCAGTGGACGATTAATACAGAATCTTCCAGATATGGCAGTTACCCAATCTGATCATGATTCTCTCACCAAACATGGAAGTTAATTCAAATTCAAATTCAGTCAACCTTATCTCGGATTTTGTGGGACAGTTTCCTGATTTTGCTCCAACTAATTAGGAAGTGAAATTAATTCGTGATTCTCTTCCTATTTTGTTGCTTCCTAATCTGCGACGTTACTTCCCCTATAAATAGGGGTTGAAATCATTGTAATAGACACGATATAATAAATCGCATACTATCACTCTGCAGAATTTTAGAGAGACAGCCGTGGACGTAGGCGCACTCGCTGAACTATGTTAAAAATCTCTTGTTTTTCTTGTGTTGTTCTTGATCTTTTATTGTGTTCTTCTCGGTTTTTGTGTTTTCTCACATTGATTGCAGGTACTGGGCATTGAATTCTCGTCGACTGGATTTTAACGTCAACATTTTGGCGCTAGAAGGAGGGCCCAAACTGTAATCTTTTTTATCTCAGTTCATCGATTTCTGAACATGGCAAGGACTAGAACAACCAAGTATGTGGGATCACAGGCTGACTAGGTAGAGAGCCAGTCCAGTCACCATCAGCATGATACGTAGCAAGTGGAAGGTGCACCAATTCATGTAGCAGGGACATCATATGGTCAGGTAGCTGGTGCTACAGCAAACATGCTGCCTTTGCCTCCCCGTCAACCAGTTCCAATCACCCCAGTAGTTAATGGGCAACAGGCGTGGTATCAGAGGCAAGAGGCGCTGGAGAACACGGTTAGGCAGCTCATAGAGGTCGTTAATATGTTGGTGCAGGCTCAGGCACAGAATGTACCTAGGGTTGAGGTTCAGGCACCAAGACACGTGCCCCAGCAACATGAAGCAATGCAAGTGCCCGAAAGGCCAGCAAGGGAAATCCCGCGACCTGCCGGCTTAGTTCGCTCCTTTAATGCGTGCTTTAGAGCTGGAGGCCACCCTGTTCATGAAGAAAGGGAAGTCGCGCGCCCAGTTAGCCTGGTAGCAAGGTTGAGCCAGGATGGGAGCCGGCGGGTAGAAGTTGGGCACAATAGAGTCCGAGCTGCAGCTCGACATGTAGACGAAGTGGGTGAGCGACATGTGGGATCCCATCAGCCTGGGCGCTCGCGCGGAGAGGACGAGAGATATGACCCAGAGCATCCCTACCCATGTCACGACCACAGGAGGAGATATGAGCCCCGAGATCCACAGGTAAAGGAGCTCCTCCAAAGGGTCCAGCAGTTAGAAACGCGACTTGGAGCCCCAGTGCAGCGCGGGCACTAGGGGTGGGCACAAAAACATGGAACCGATCCGAACACCCTCCGATCCGTGGGTGTTCGGATCGAATCACATGTTCAAAAGTAAGGTGTTCGGATCATCACTTGTGAAAAAACCATGTTTCACGGAACGGATCGGATTGGGGTATCCAAAACCGATCTGATCCGTGAACCCGTGAACAATGATACATACGTAATTTCGTATGCCTTTATATAAAGTCCACTTAAGCTAACCCTAACTTCCATCTTTCACTCCTTTTCACTCTCATCTCAGTAGCTTGGTGAGTCTATTTGCAATTTTAGGTTGATATTTATATGATTAAGTGTTAGTATTTTAGTGATTTCTATGCTTGTTTGTTGTGTTCTGTTATTGAGTTACATATTTCATTTGTTGATTATATATATATATATGTTATTGTTGCTATGAATAGATAGGGAAAAGTATAAAAAGTGGTGAGGAGTCTGAATTTGATATTGATGATATCAATTCGATTGGAAAAAGTCAAAATCTTGGGGTGACAAAAAAAAAATAGAGAAGAAGATGAAGAATAAAAGTAGTTATAGGCTTAAGTCAGATTGTTGGGATTTGGGACAGTTTGTTAGTGTTGCTGGTGGGATTTGAACTATGATTTCCATTAATATAAATATGGGCGTATTGAAATTCAGAAGACTTGTTGTTGAAAATGACCTTGAAAACTGAATGTCCAATTCTCCTATTTATTTTTATTATTATTCTGGGTGGGTAGTTGTCGGTGGTGTTTGATGTTGGTAGCTGACAAAGGAGATGTTGCACGTGTTTGATGTTGATTAATTTGTATGAATGTTTACAAATTTTGGGAGATATGTATTACAATTCACGAAGGTACACAAACAAGATATCTCTATTTATCTTCTTATCATAAGTTGAAATTAAAAGTAGGTGTTTCGATCCGGTCTGATCCGCAAACTAGGTGTTCGGATCGGATCGGTTCCTTCTCCTTGATGGATCATGTTCGGATCCAAAAATGGCGATTCACGAAGTTACCATGTTCGGATCGGATCCGGTCGGAAGCGATCCGAACATGGTGTTGCCCACCCCTAGCGGGCACTACGGGGAAAGGACCCCATTCACAAGGGAAATTGAGACGCAGCCTCTTCCTCCGAGATTTAAAGTTCCTAGCATTCAGTAGTACAATGGGGACACTGACCCTTATGATCACCTAGATGCGTTTAACGTTTAGATGGACCTATAGACAGATAATCCTATGGTGAAGTGTCGTGTATTCCCAGCTACTTTGGGGGATATTTCAAGGACATGGTTCAAGAATCTCCTAGCTCGCAACATAGGTAGTTGGGAAGAATGTCAGCAGAAGTTCGTTGGCCAATACAGGGCATTAAGAATACAGCTCGTTCCATCCTGCAACCTAGCAACCATTTTCCAGCATCAGGGTGAGTCGTTGAAAGAACATATCACCAGATTTAGATGCGAGGTCACAAATGTTGAAAACCCATTAGACGAGAGTATACTGACAGCGATCTCGGCTGGGCTGCGTAAGGATGGGAAGCTATATGAGAGCATTTATAAGTCTCCAGTGAAGGATCTTGGAGAGTTTTACGAGCGAGCTGCAAAGGAGATTAGATGGGAAGAGACCTTCGGCTCGAAACAGTCCAACCAGAAGAATGAAGTAGGCAGTTCTAGTCAAACAAAAAAGAGAAATAATGGTAGGAACGAAGAAGGAAGAAACAGTGGCTCAAACCATCAGATCGCTAAGAAGGCAAGGAGAGAGCTAAGGTACGAGCGACCTCAACGTCAAGGTCGCTATGAAAATTATAGCATCCTGTCAGACTCGTAAGATAGGATCTTTACAGCAGAGAAGAATAGGGAAGACTTTGGGAAGCCCTACCCTTTAAGAGTCCCTATTCAGCATAGAGACAGAAGTAAGTTTTGTGTCTATCATAATGAGCTCGGGCACAACACTTCAAATTGTTGGGCGTTAAAGGATGCCATTGAAAAGTTGATCAGGAGAGGTCGCTTAAGAGATTATGTGGCGAGACCTGCAGACTCACGACCTCCATAACAACGACCACAACAGCAACCAGCATAGCAACAGCCCCAGCGAGCTCCCGAGCCAGAGCATGAGCCTGCGGTAAGAACTATTTTTACAATCCATGGTGGCCCCCATATCGCAGGTGCTTCAAATAGGTCGCACGAGAGGTATGTCTGAGAAGCAAATCATACCTTTCAAGTCAGTAGGTCGAAGGGACTCGCCAAGAAAGCCAAGACGACCTCAGATGAGATTGTTTTCACTCAGAAGGATGCTAGAGATATGATCTGGCTACACAATGATGCACAGGTCATACGAGCAAAAATCAGCAATATAGAAGTACGATACATCATGATAGATACTGAGAGCTCGGTGAATGTGATATACAGAAACTGTTATGATCAGATGGGGCTAGGAGCAGAGCAACTGAGGTCGTCCCCAAAGCCTCTTTATGGTTTCACTGGAGATGCTGTTGTACCCGTGAGCCAAATTAAGTTGCCACTTACGCTCGGGGAAGCAGGTTGCCAAGTAACTATGTTGGCAGATTTCCTGATTATTGAATGTCCATCATCATATAATGTGGTCCTGAGAAGACCTTTGTTGAACGACCTGGATGTAGTTACTTCAACCAGGACTCTTACTGTGAAGTTCCCAACTCCCAACGGTGTCGGATATGTTCGGGGAGAGCAGCACTTAGCTAGGCGCTGCTATGAGGACGCTGTGAAGATGGATGTAAGAGGAAAGAAAGTGAACGTGGTCTCAGGGGGCGAACCACGAGCTATGACTGAAAAAGGGGTCAGTCACGACTTAGACCCCCGTGAGGTAGATGCAGACTGAGCTACTGGGTTGGTCGAAGAATTGGAAGATGTTCAAGTCAGCAAGGCAGATCCAGAGAGGTGTTTAAAACTGAGAAGATGTTTAGCTCTATAATTAAAAGCCCAGCTCACTGACTTCTTGAAGGCGAACTTGGATGTGTTCGCATGGAATCACGAAGACATGGTAGGGATAGATTCCAGGGTGATGTCATACAGATTGAATATTGATCCTCACCATAAGCCGGTTCGTCAAAAAAGAAAGATAATGACAGGGGAGCGTTACTTAGCACTGAAGGAAGAGGTAGATAAACTGCTGGCCAACAAGTTTATCCGAAAAGCTTACTACCCGACCTGGGTCGCCAATCCTGTGTTGGTAAAGAAAAAGAACGGGAAGTGGAGAATTTGCATCGACTTCACTGACTTGAATAAGGCGTGCCCTAAAGATAGTTTTTCCTTAACGAGGATAGACCAGCTTGTCAATGCTATAGCTGGACACGAGCTCCTGAGTTTTATAGACTCCTACTCGGGTTATAATCATATCCCTATGAATCCCGAGGACGAAGAGCACACCTCGTTTGTGACAGATCGAGCATTATACTGCTACAAGGTGATGTCCTTCAGGCTAAAGAATTCAGGAACGACCTATCAACGCTTGGTGAACATGATGTTTGAAGAGCAAATTGGTAAGACCATGGAGGTCTATGTCGATGAAATGTTAGTAAAGTCCAAGCAGATGGGTGATCATGTACGCGACCTGAGAGAGATGTTTCAGATTCTGATGAGCTATCAGATGAAGTTGAATCCACACAAGTGTGTGTTTGGGGTAGCTTATAGGAAGTTTATGGGCTTTATGGTGAACAGTAGAGGAATTGAAGCCAACCTTGAGAAGATCAAAGCATTGATAGACATGAAATCGCCAACCAGGGTAAAGGATGTGCAAAGCCTCAATGGCCAAGTCGCAGCACTAAGCAAGTTCATCTCGAAAGCCACTGATAAATGCATCCCATTCTTTGATATTTTGAAAAAGACAAAAAGTTTCGAGTGGACCGAACAATGTGAAGTTGTCTTCCAACAATTGAAAGGATACATGTGGCGAGCTCCACTCCTTTCTAAGCCCAAAGAATGAGAAAAGCTGATTCTGTACTTGGGAGTGTCTCAGCAAGCTTTAAGCGCTGCATTGGTGAGAGAAGAAGAGAAGACGCAGCTTCCAGTGTACTATGTAAGTAAAAGGCTGCAAGATGCTGAAACCAGGCACTCGCAGATGGAGAAGCTCGCTTATTGCCTGGTGGTTGCATCAAGGAAGCTGCGACCTTATTTTCAAGCTCATACGATCGAAGTCCTCACCCAGTATCCTCTAAAGCAGGTTTTACAGAAAGTAGACACCTCAGGTCGCCTGTTAAAGTACGCAGTGGAGCTCGCACAGTTTGACATTCAGTACAAGCCGAGGACGGCTATTAAGGTTCAGGCTCTGGCTGACTTTATTGCAGAATTCACAGGGCCTGTGGATGATGAAGCTGAATCTTCTGAAGGTCCGACTTGGGAGCTTTATGTTGATGGGTCATCCAACGAGCAGAGGGTTGGAGCTAGAATTCTGCTGATTAGTCTTGAAGGCCATAAAATCCTTTGTGCCCTAAGGTTTGGTTTCCAAACTACAAACAATGAAGCTGAATATGAAGCGTTGCTCGCAACTCTGCGTATAGCTAGAGAGATGCGAGCTGAACGGCTAAGGGTTTTCAGTGACTCACAGCTCGTGGTTTGCCACATACTAGGGGAGTATCAGACCAAAGGACCAAAAATGGCTCTGTACCTCCAAAAAGTTCATGAAATGTTAGGTGCTTTCCAGAAATGCGAGGTGAAGCAAATCCCATGAGCTCAGAACGCACATGCAGATGCATTGGCTCGCCTTGCAACCACACGAGATGTAGACTTCCTGGGGGCAATCCCAGTAGAGTTCCTACCAGCTCCAAGTACGGAAGAGAAGAATTCGATGATGGTCATAACTGTGCAGCTCAATTCTTGGATTGGTCCGATTTTGAACTATCTACAAGATGGGAAGCTGCCGAGTGATAAGCTGGAAGCACGGCGCTTGCGAGCTAGAGCAACCAGGTACTGCATCTACGATGATCTACTGTATAAGAAGGGGTTCTCAACCCCACTTTTGAGATGCATAGACGGCTAAGATTGTGAGGCAGTAATGAGGCAAATACACTAAGGCCATTGTGGAAACCATGTTGGGGGGCTTTCTTTGGCTCAAAAAGGACTGCGACAAGGTTTCTATTGGCCCACCATAAAGCAGGATGCCATCGACCTAGTCAAGAAGTGTGACAAGTGTCAGAGGTTCTCCCAAGTTTCGCGAGCTCCACCAGCTTATCTCCAACAGATGGTGAGCCCGTGGCCCTTTGCAATTTGGGGGATGGATTTGATCGGGCCTCTACCAATAGCTCATGGAAGATGCAAACATACCGTGGTCGCAGTTGATTACTTCACTAAGTGGGCAGAAGCAAAGGAGTTGGTTGAAATTTCCACTACAAAGATTGAAAAATTTGTGTGGAATAATATTATTTGCAGATTCGGAGTCCCACAGCAGATCGTGACGGACAATGGGACCAAGTTCAGCAGCGACCAGTTTCTTAGGTTCTGCAACGACCTGAAGATTGTAAAGAGCTTCTCAGCAGTGGACCATCCATAAGCCAATGGCCAAGTTGAAGCTGTGAACAAAATTATAAAGTAGACCCTGAAGATGAAACTGGAGGCAAAGAAAGAAGCGTGGGTAGACGAGCTTCAGAAGGTATTGTGGGCTTACAAAACCACAGCTCGTAGCACTACAAGCGAGACACCTTTCTCAATGGTATATGGATCTGAGGTCATGATCCCAGCAGAATTAGAAGTCACCTCGCAGCGAAAAGCGACCTTCAATCCAAATGACAATGATCAGTTACTCACTGCAAACTTAGACTTGATTGAAGAAGTCAAAGAAACAGTCAGGTTGAAAGTAACTGTCTATCAGCAAAGAATCGCAAGGTATTATAACAAGAATGCTCGAATTCGCAGCTTCAATATGGGAGATTTGGTACTACGTCTCATTTTGCCTGGAGCTCGCAAACCCAGTGATGGGTCATTAGGTTCGAATTGGGAAGGACCCTATATCATCAAGGCAAACTTGGGAAATGGAGCTTATCATTTAGCCAATATAAATGGGGCTGAAGTCCCTCGAGCTTGGAATGTCGAACATCTCTGACCATATTATCAGTAACTTTATTTGTTACATATAATTCAATTTTATTATAGATAATGAAAGCTCCAGTTTCCTCATGATATGCATTATTTAAGTTAACGGGCTCCGTGCTGATTAGCTCGTTGTTCGCTACAACAAAAAGAGCCTAAAAAGCAGGCGAGGTTACGTACCCCTGCATAGCTCGCTAAAACAAAAAGAGTCTAAAAAGCAGGCGACGTTATGTACCCCTGTATAGCTCGCTAAAAACAAAAAGAGCCTAAAAAGCAGGCGAGGTTACATACCCTTGCATAGCTTGCTAAAAACAAAAAGAACCTAAAAAGCAAGCGAGGTTACGTACCCCTGCATAGCTCGAAAAAATGAAAAAAGAGCCTAGAAAGCAAATGTGGTTAAGAACCCATACATAGCTCGTCCACAATGCAATATGGCAGACAAAGGTTTCAACCTGTTGTTATATCAAAAGATTTTATTATCTGGTGAATTAATTACTTGAGTTATTATGCCTGACTTTTAGCAAGTTTATATTATGATAATTAGCACGTATGAACTTTCACAGATGAAGGCTATAAAATGTGTTGCAGCAAAAACAATAACTCAAACATATCCAACAGAGAAGATATGATGAATGAAATTTTATTAAATTAAAAAAAAAAATCTTTACAATTTGAGGTAGAAAGAATAAAAATACAAAAAATAAGCTCCTAGTTTCGAGCTGGAGAATCTGGGCCTAAAAGAGAATTCGCACCAGAGGAAGACGAGCTAGAAAGTTCGAGGTCACCAGCGGGCTCAACCTAAGGAGTTGTGTCAGGAACCTGCGTTGCTTGGGGAACTGCATCAGCTGGAGACGAGGTAGTTCCAACCTTGAACTCCTCCATAGTTAGGAGTCCTTCATCACCAAAAATAGAAAAATCCATGTCAGGATGGGACATCCATAGCGTGTAAAGAAAATTACGGTCTGTTCTTTTCTCAGCCTGATCTTTGGCTTTGGCAACGTGCTCCTCTTTTTCCTGAATAGACCTTTCTTGGAAAGTCATCAACTCTTCGAAGGCATCATTTGCTCGGCGATTAGTAACCTCGACTTCTTGATACGCGACCCCTGCTAATTGCTTGGCCGCTTCAACTAGCTTTTCGACAGCTTCAGCCCGCCGTAGCACATTCTCCACTTTCTATTCTGCAGCCTCAGCTTGCTGCACTACATCCCCCACTTGCTGCCTTAGCACCTTAGCTCTATGTTCGGGCTCTTCAGCTCGTTGAGCGGCAACTTCTGCTCTTTCAGCTTGTTGCTCAGCAGCCTCAGCCCGCTGCACTGCGGCATCAAGTTGTTGCCCGAGCACCTCATTTTGTTTCTCCGCAATCTCAGCTCATTGTTCAAACTGCCTCAGCTCGTCCTTCACCTTGTTCAATTCGCCTTTTGCCTTGTCACGTTCATCTTCACAATTACGTATCAAGGCAGTGAAGTGCGATCTGGAAGCGTCATAATCACTTTCTAACTGCGCCAGAGCTTCCTTGGCTGTTTGTTTAGCTATGTTCACCAGCATTGCCTCATGGCCCTCAGTGAACCTTTTCCCTCCTTGGACCCTCTCGATCAAAGATGCTATCTCCTCCTTAGCTTTCTGCAGCTCGTTCTCCAGTTTCTTTATTTGTTCTTCAGCATATGTGGTTCCTCTCCTCCGCTTCATTGATGCAAGAGAAGTTCCATAAGTTAATATTTGATAAAGTAAAAAAGTCAGGAGATAAGGGAGAAATGAGCTACCAGCATGGCATGTTGAGTTACGTAATCGTCTAAGTCCGTACCCCCGAGGGACCTATTCTCTAAGGGCCTCGTTTGACCCAGCATGATTTTTGACCAGTTATCAAAAATGACATTTAAGTATCTCCCCCTAGGTCCGTCTTGGGGGTCGGGCATGGTTGGCGATGGAGTCTCCTCAGCCTCTGCGACCTCAGGCTCTTCGCTCCTGTAGGCATGACGTTTAATGATAGAGGTGCGTGTAGCCAATTTCTTTGTTTTCTTCTTGCTAGTACCAGCTTGGGCTTCTTAGGGCGGTACATTAGGTGGAGCGTCCCCTGCTTCGGGCTGCGAGTTGGGAACTGGATCCTAGGGAAGATCCGTTGTTGCTTCAGAAGGTGGCACCTCGCTGGGAGCGGCGACCGTGGGAGATTTTGCCTTAACAGGTCGCTTCGAGCGTTTTGAAGGAGCGGTTAGAGAAGCTGAGGTTTCAACAGGTCGCTTTGATGGAATAGTTAAAGAAGCTTTAGCAGGTCGCTTCGGGAGGCAATCCAGAAGAGTAATTTTCCTCCTCTTGGTTGGAGCTCGCCCAGAGGATGAAGCGGGAGCTGGAGGAACAACTGTTCTAGAAGCACCTACTGGTGAGGTACGAGTTGGAACTGGTGCCTCTTCAACAGATGTTGGAGCTGTTGGACTGGGAACTAGATTTATTTGGGTAGTTGGAGATGGAACCCTTGGAGTAGTTGTTCGAACAAGGGAAGGAGTTGAATGTATTTGTACAACAGGAGCTGTCCGAGTTGGAGTTGGAGCAGGAGCTGTAGTTTCTGCCTGCAAGCTAGGGGCAGGAGCTATTGTATCTGCTCGTGAAGTGGTGACAGGACTTGGAGATGATCGAGGAGTAGATGCATCATCTTCCTCGACAAGGACTTCAAGGACAGAAGGAAGTATAAGGTCATCGTCCATGCTCCCTAAGTCCTTTTCAGGTCTCAGTAGCGGAGAATCCTCAGAAGGAGCAAGGCCATAAGCCTGGAGAAGGGTAGTGTCAAATTTACCGCTAATGCTTGCTTCACTCAAGTTCACGAGCACCTCGAGAGCCCTTTTTTCCTTGTCATTGAGAGGAGACTGGTCCATTTTCAGCTCTGAAAAGTAAAATGTTAAAAAAAAAAAAAAATTCTTAGCTCGCTAAAGACTCCCCTTTGCATACCTGGTTTCAGAACGAAGCTGAAATTGTTAAGACCCATGAGAGAAGGGCAGGAGACAAAGAACCAGCTTGTCTTGTATGCCCCGACGTTAGACTTGCCTTTCGCACCTCCTTGGGGTAAGAGTTTCTTATATTCCGACGGACGAGCTGTGAGATAGTAGTTGTCATCTGGTTTTTCCCCGTTTTTAGTGCTTAAAGCCTTGAAGCTGTAGAGGTGTTGGACGAACTTTAGAGTTGGGGGAGGAAGGTCGTTTCTGAGGAAGGCCAGAGTCAACGAGGTCAGCTGCGTATATGAATTCGGTGTCAACTGGAATGATGCAAGCTTGACTATGTTTAGGAACTCAATCAGGTAAGGATGAATGTGGAACCTTAGTCTGTGCTCGAGATGTTAGGTACTAACAGCGACGTACCCCCATGGAGGATAGCATGCATGGCTTGCGAGAATGGGTGTCAACGCACGACAACCCTTAGGGATGTGAAATTGAAGAACAAACCCTATCAGATCGAAAAGACCCAATGTAGAGGAATTGTGTGCGAATGTCTCACGATTTTTTCTTTCTTCGCGAGCTCGTCATTCTACAACTCGAGCCTCATCCAGCTCATGAGCTTCTCTACCTCGAGCTGCTTCATTAATATTACAAGCTCCACTTAAAGACATCTGAGTAAAGGAAGCATGTTCAGGTCACAGCAAGCAAACTGTTAAAATGCTAAAAATTTTCTAAGTTTCCTATTGTACAGATCATTCATATAATGGGGGGCTCAACCTATGAAGGAATGATCTATGAGCTAGCATTCTACAGGTATCTAATCCAACAGTTAGCATGCATAACAGGCCACAAACAATAATCAGGTCTCAAACAAACATACTACAAGATCAAATCAACAGAAGTTAAAAGTCGTATTCAACAAGAAACCCATAACAGCAAAAGTTTAACATCAAGAACATGACGTACTCAAACCATCTCAGACACAGCAATGACAAAATGCAAGCACAATATAATGTAAATTCAACAAATATGAACCAAAAGACCGAAGGCTTGAAGTCAAAAGAAAAGAACTTACTGTGAATCTCTGATGTAATGGTGAAAAACGGTGATTGGAAGTGAATCGGTGAGATGTGTAGCAACAGAGAGTTTGATGGCTGGAGAAAATGATAGATGAAAAGGAAAATGAAAGGGCTCTATCAGGATTATATAAATGGACGAGCTCGAACCCCAACCATCAGATCTGCATGCTGTGTAACCGCCATCGATCTAACGGTGCAGTGCGAGGTACGACTTCTAATCATGCAGTCATCTGTTAAAAGACATGCGCATTAAATGCCCGTGCACGAGACGTGCCAACGTCGGTTCGGTTATCGTTTAAATGACCACCACGTGTTAGATCGATGTGATGGGATTCGAAAGGGCGCGAAAACGGTAATTCAAGTTGGTGTGCCAAAGAAACTAGCTTTTACCAGCGAGCTCTAGCTCCCAATTTGCAGAACGAACTGAGAGCTGAGGGGCTGATGTTATGTGTATTTTCTAGGTCAAGACACTGGGCTGATAAAAGCCCATTAAGTCAACTTAATACAAAAGCCCAGCAGACAAGACCCAACAAGTCAGCTTAATAGGATGACCCAGAAGCCAAAGCCTAGTTATTGATTTCAAGCCCATCGAGCTCTACAGCTCAGATCGCCTCAGGGAGATCTTCAGTTCGCATCAGTCAGCTCATTTCACTCGGTTACAGTTCGCTATGAAGCTCGCTCTATACATAGTTCACTACTCAGCGAGGTCCAGCTTGAGGTCGCTCAAGGCAGTAAACAGTTCGCCCAGTGGACGATTAATACAGAATCTTCCAGATATGACAGTTACCTAATCTGATCATGATTCTCTCACCAGACATGGAAGTTAATTTAAATTCAAATTTAGTCAACGATATCTCGGATTTTGTGAGGTAGTTTCCTGATTCTGCTCCAACTGATTAGGAAGTGAAATTAATTCGTGATTCTCTTCTTATTTTGTTGCTTCTTAATCTGTAACGTTACTTCCCCTATAAATAGGGGTTGAAATCATTGTAACAGATATGATATAATAAATCGCATACTGTCACTCTGTAGAATTTTAAAGAGACAGTCGTGGACGTAGGCGCACTCGCTGAACCGCGTTAAAAATCTCTTGTTTTTCTTGTGTTATTCTTGATCTTTTATTGTGTTCTTCTCGGTTTTTGTGTTTTCTCACATTGATTGCAGGTACTGGGCATTGAATTCTCATCGACTGGATTTCAACATCAACAAATACAAACACAAATTGACTAACACAATTAAATACTGACTCATTACAATTACTGCAATGTGTTGTATTATCTTCATGAATTCAGTTTAGAGAGATCTCCTCAATTTCAATAATCCATTGCTTCTTTAACTCCCTTCAAAAGCCTAAGATCTACCTTCGAAGACTAAATTGTTCTTCCTCCTGAAGAACTTATGTTACTAAAGATGCTTAGAAAGCCACACTTTTCTTTAAGACTAAAAGACTCTAAAGAAAAACACTATGTGTTTCACAAAATACTTTAAGAAAAAAACTTTTCTTTAACCCACACTTTGAGTTTTTCTTTAGACTAAAAAACTCTAAAGAAAAACTCAAAGAATTAAACTTATTAATAAAGTTACAACACTACAAACACAAATTGGCTAATACAATTATAGACTCACTCATTACAATTACTGCAATGTGTATTTTCTTCATGAATTCAGTTTAGAGAGATCCCCTCGATTTCAATAATCCCTTGCTTCTTCAACTCCCTTCAAAAGCCTAAGATCTACCTTCGAAGACTAAATTGTTCTTCCTCCCAAAGAACTTATGTTACTAAAGATGCTTAGAAAGCCACACTTTTCTTTAAGACTAAAAGAATCTAAAGAAAAACACTCTGTGTCTCACAAAATATATAGAGCTCTATAGTACATATGAGGTACTCAAACAATCTCTTTAAACTCATGAACACAATGGAGCTTTAAATAAGAATCGGCTTCTAGTCAATCTCTTTGAAATTTGCATATTAAAAACTTATTAGAGGTAAGTAAGGAAATAAGCCAAATCTGTCACAATAGTTCAATTTCCTGTTTACAACATATTTCAGAACTTGAACATAAAAATGTCCAGATTCATTTGCTGGACCAAATTTGAAATTGGTCAACAGTAAATCTACATTAAAGAAGAAGATTTATGCACAATTGACTTAGAAAAATATCAAGAATATTTTAGAGAAATTTTCTAAATAGTTTGTTCCAAAATAATATTTTTTCCTAAAATGGAAATTCAATCCGCATTTAAAGAGATCTGAGAAAAATAGATTTTCCAAAATAAATATCCACGATTGTCTCACCAAAAAATATTCAAATCACACTCAACAAGTGGTCAAAGATACAAATAAGATATTAAAATCAGATCAAAAATGAAAATTTTTCTTTTTCAAGATTCATATTACAATAGAGACATGCATTTGTTGCAACGTGAATCCAAACTCTGTTGCAACATCAACCAGAAATAGACAAAAAACAAATACTTGAGTTTGCTAAAAATTGTCATATGATGCCAACTCTTTAGCACTTACAAGTATATTAGATTGGTCTAATGGTAACCACACACTTGCACCCTAAAGGTTCTGAGTGAGTCATCCCTCTTATTCTCTAAACCTTGAATTTACTATAATGTTATAATAAAATATCTTATTGATTTTGATTATTAATTCTGAGCATCCATTTGTAAAATTATCTATATGTATCGCTTTCTCTATCATGTTTGGAGTTTGTTATGGACATTTTCACGACATGGATAAATAAGTTGTTAAAGGCCTAATAGATGAGTCAAATGGTAAAAAGCCTAGGAAGCCTACTGTTCAGGTCGCAGTATTGAGCTTGCTTCCTTTTCCTTTAACTCATGTCTTAAATCAAAGTTACCTTGATTCATCTTCAGCTCGCGAGAATGGTGTGTTGGCTCACTAAGCTCGTGCCATATAATCTTCTAGAAGCTTGTAGCAACCAAATCTAAGAGGGATTCAAACTTCTTGATTTTGTGAATATCAAATCTCTACAATCTCGGATTCAATTTCGAGAATTTTTCCTGATTCAAAGGAGATTGTTATGGAAGTGCAGTTAATGTAAAATTAACTTCTTAATTTATGTTGGACTCAAATTATAAATCCTCACATTATAAATAGGGGTGAAATTTTTGTATTACGAACAACTTTCATTAGTGATACCATTATTCTACCAAATTATTTAGAGTGACGCATATAGACGTAGACATACTTGTTGAACCACGTAAAAAATACTCTTCTTTGCATTGTTCTTCCTCTCCCCCTTTCACTCTTAGTTGTTTTTATCCGCTTTCATCACTTCTCGTTGTCAGAATTATAGTCTGAGCCTAGAATCTCTGGGTCAGCAAAATTCCAATATTGACCAAGTCCAACATTTAATGGAAATTAGATTAGTTAATACTCATAACTATTGATAAAGCAGTCTATTCAAGTGTTTGACAAATATTTTTCTTTTTAATTGAAATAGTATAATTTAATTATTCACATCTTAAGAAATCAGCTCACATATGCTGTTACAGAAAGTCTAAAATTATCTAACCTCCAAGTTTGAAATTGTTGTATCATTCACTAAACCTATTTCCAAGTTTGACATTGTACATTTATATTCCACAATTTCTTCTATTTGCTTCAAAAAACTAGGCTTCTTTAGAATAATTAGACCTACTGCTTCATTTTTTAGCATCCAAGAAACTTCCAACATAGATGGTCTATCAATCAAAATTTTCTAGACATATAACAAAGTTATATGCAAGCACCTTATCAGTTTATAATAGGAATCCGTATCATCAAAGGATAAATTTATAAACTCCCTCATCTTTTCACACTTTATACACCTAAAATGTTGTCAGTTGGCAATTTTCACCTAATTTAATTGCTAACTTATATTGCTATTAGCCTATTACTCAATAAGTGTTGAAGATAGAAACTTACATATTCAAGTAGGCTTAGATGATCATTTTCACCATATAAAATTGAGGCTCTTTTGCCACTAATGATTTGTAAAAGTGCAACCCTAAAACTATGAACATCATACTTTGTCGAGTATTGGCCACTTCTAATATATTCAGGAGAAGCATATCAATTGTGTATCATATATATTATTATGAACAATGGATCAATGCATATATGCATCAGTTGTATATTTGCTTAACAGAATTTAGGGCTATATAATTTTTTTCCCAAAATAGCTGACTTTGCAGGTTTTCTCTATCTAGCAATTCTAAAAATGTTACATCATTAATTGAACATATTTTTAAGCTTGCAGTATTGTTCATCTTGATGAGTCTGTTTCGAGAAAGCAGGCAGCTTTGGAATCATTATATCCACTTCATTTTTTAGCAATGACGAAACATTTAGCATAGTCGGTCTATCGTTTGGACTCTCTTGAACGCATAGCAGAGCTATTTCCAAGCATCTCATTGATTTGCACGTTGAATATATATATCATCAATTGATGAATCTATGAACTCCTTATTTTTACCTTCCTTCCACAGCTCACATCCCTACAAATTATTGATTGTCCATTATCATATTTTTCAAAATATAAATTTTGGTTCATATAATTTAATGAAGGTTACAAAATAAACTTACATATTCAAGAAGACTTAAATTTCCAAATTCCACATCCAAAGAGGAAACTCTTTTGCCACTTAGGATTTGTGGAAGAAAAACCCCAAAACCATAAACATTGGACTTCGTAGGGTATACACCTTTTCTAAAATATTCGAAAGGAATATAACCACCGCAGCAGATCAAAACAAGAAATGACAAATTGGAAGAAGTATATTTTAATAAATGATAGTAGAATGAACAATTAAGTTCATGTTTAAAATAAGATTAGCAACAAAATATACTTATTATGTTCTAATAATTTTTCCTGTATTTGCTTCAAGATAATCTTTCATGAAAACTCTAGCAATACCAAAATTAGATATTTTAGGCTTTATGTCTTCATCCAATTAAATATTATTAGCTTACAAATCTCTATGAATAATTGTAAAACTTGAATATTCTTGAAGATATAAAAGCCCTTGAGTAATCTCTTCAACGATGTAAACACATTTTTTCCAATCCAACAACATATAGAGCCTAGTTGGGTCTGTATAGAGTTTATCAATTAAATCACAAGCAACCAGTGTGCTATATAATTAATTATATCGTAAAAGCATGTTAAGCACTAAAAAAGAAAAAAAAAATGTAAAAGTAAGAGAAAAAGACTCAAACCAAAAAGATAGTGGTCCAAGCTTTTGTTTGGCATGTAGTCATAGACCAACATCCATTCTTTTTTGTCAGTGCAAAATCACAAAACTCTAACAAGATTAACATGCTGGAGTTTTGTTGTAACCTTGTTTTTGAAGTCCTCAAATCCTTGTGTAGATGTTTTCGAATGCTTCTTTATAACTATTTTCTATCTATCCAGTAAAACACCCTGAATAAAATTATAATCAAGACATGTATGAACCTTTCACTAGGTAAGTTCATTCAAAATTAGGAAAAAAATCTGAAAAACCCCTTAACATGGAATATAATATCACTGAATCTCATTTTTTAATATAAAAAATGAGTGGTTTCATATTAATTTCATTTTCAAGGAATATTTTGATAATATCCCTTCAAATTAATTTCTATCTGCTTAGAAATATACCTTAAAAAAATTATTACCTTGTAAAATTATTAATTTCATGTGAAAATTCGTAGCAGCCTCGATGTCAACCAACTGTATACTGTGAGATTACATAAATTGTTATAAAAATTTCGATCAGCTGCCACATTGTTTACTTTGTTCTTGATGCAATAGTTGAGTCCATTATTTTCCCTACCAACCAAGAAAAATGAAAAATTGGACAAATTGTCAACTTGTTTATTAATAATGATAATAATATATATAATAATAACAATAAAATAGCTAAATAAAACATGCAACATTAGACATTCCATACTCTTGATATCAATATATATCTGAGCTCATACAAGTAATAATTTTATATGGAGCTTTACCTTTAAAATTAAAAATCCTCATCAAATTGTAGCATATCACAGAGCCTAGAGGGAGAAATATAACGATTCCTGTTGAGCTCAAAGCAATTACGAATAGTCGCTGCCGCTTGTTATGACCATTCTTATTATTCTGTTGAGCTGAAGAATTGGTTTTGTCCTCTTCATAAGCTAGAAAAACAATGTACTATCTTAGCTAGAGATGACATAGAAATTCAAAATGTGAATTATGTACTACGTTGAAAGAAATGATCAAACAAGTTGCTGTGACTGACGAACTGCTTACCTGCGGCTTGAGAAAGGGCCCAATTACCATCATCATGAGAGACTTGCCACACAACGTAACCAAGCAGACCCTTCTCCTTGGCATACAACACCTTAGTTCGAATAGCCTCAATATCATCATAATCAACCAATCCAAGTTGTCCCAGCCGTGCAGTAATTCACCACATAAGTTGCATTATACACAACATTAGCTCCATGTTGATCAATGTAATCCCTAACGTGCTTATACTTTATAAATCCACTTTCTGTAATGGCTGGTCCCATTGCTGGTGAACCAATATTATTATAATTGGAGTTCAAGAGTTTCCATGCAAAACCATAGTACGGTAAAACAAAAACCAATTTATTAGCTGATAATCCTGTATCAATCCATTCCTTTAAACTGGAATTTGTATTAAAGTTACTAGTAGGGTTATACAGAGCTGCATGAGCACCCGTAAAATTTGCGTTTTCTGGCGACGTGTACCATTGAGTTATAACATGAACCAAATTCAAGTACTTTTGCATACACTAAATAGGGTAATTTTGTTGAAGTGCTCGCGGCGAATATAAAACCATTGCTGTCAAGATCAATTCCGACTTGTTGGAGTTTCTTGCCTCCACACTAGTGGCAGCTCGCCATTCATTTAGTAGAAGACCAAGATTGAACATGTCTGAGATTGTGTACGGATCTATCAATGAAAGGTCCAGGCCTTGAAAGCCATACAGTGTGGCTACTTTTATGGATGTGTCAATGAAAGATTTCCTGTAAGAAGAATTGCTCGCTAGTGAAGACATGGTTGATTTGCGGTATAGCTTTCCATATCCAGTGGAAAGAAGTGTAGTGACTGATGGGTTCCTTACTTTCACAATGTCTGTGAAGTTTGTGAAATATTGTTTAGCGGAAGTTGACAAAGAGAGCTCGTAGGAGGTGGAATTGACACCAGCAAAACCACATATAAGATGAGTAGAGTTTATAGCCGAAATTGGAAACTCATTTTTCAGATACCAGTTATAACCGGCTCTCACCCAATTAGTTTGTGCTTTTGAAGAGGGAAAGTGGGTAGAGACAATTAGGAAAATAAGAAAGTAATTGACAATGAAACTTTTGGATACCATTGAAGAATAAATGTGCAGCTTAATTGAGCTGGAAGCTTGTCAAGCACATTTATCACTAAATAGAACATAAATCAAATTCATAGACCTATTTAACATTATAATCCAACTGATTTTCCTAAGCAATTCTGTCCATTTAATTGCTAGTATGAAGATGCAAATATTCTAAACGGCGGAAAATATTTCAAAAATTAAGTGACATTTATGATGTATATATCCTTGTAGAATTACAAGATAATTATTGTAGTAAACGGGCCTCATTTGAGCAAATATAATGACCAAATTAACCTCTGTCTTTCTCTATATTTCTACATCTAAGTGGCCTGCAAAAGAGATTGAACTTGTCTTTCTCTATGTTTCTACATCTAGTGGCCTGCAGAAAAGATTGAACTTCGATCTTGTAGGAATTTACGGAAGTCCTTGTTGTCGGGAGCCAGGAATTTCATTGAGAGAAGTGGATATTATTTAAAAGATTGATTCGTATTCTTTTGCAATAAATATATATACTGTTGTCATCAATATGTTTTGATATGAATATCTTAAAAACGTCATAAAGTATTTCTGTATATCTACTTACGAAATTGATTAATCAATATGTATGTTAATACTTAGTAGTAGTGTCAACAAAAAAAATCATAATTTATATATACCTTGTTTTTTTCAGCATATGCAAACTTGTTTTTCTTCTTTAATTTTCTTTTTTATTGATGAATTATAAGATATTTGGGGCAACCACATACAAATCCTTTTATTTGAAATTATAAGAGATATAAAGATGTATGATTGGATTGCTTCTAAATATTTTTTTTGTTTCGAATGATCATGACTATATCATTTAAAGCTTCCAATGGGTGAATCCAGGGGCAAAATCTGTTGTACCTACCCCCACCAAGTTTTAGTACTGTTTGTTGGAGAAACACGCGTGGAAGTGTGTCTAATATGTATCATAAAACAAATAATGTTTAACAACAGAAAAATAAAATAATTTCATTCTTACAACATAAAAATTTACATGAAAAATCCAAATTAGAAAAAAACCACAATAATCAAGAAGACAAGACAAAAATTTATCAATATATAAAATTGTTACTAATATGTACTCAATACTCTCTCTCTCTAACCCCAAAACCCAATCATAATCAAGCTCTAAACTCACTATTGAGGTTACCAAGCTCAGAGCTCACCCATGCTCACTCTCTAGGCATCTCATTACATCTTAGTGTGCCATTATGAGGAAAACAAATCCTATTTATAACATAAGTTTATACATTTTGTCATAAAGCAATCCAAAACATCTTAAGAAACACCTTTCCTTACTCCAAGAGCAATCAAAATCCTATCAAAACAAGAAATACTGTACAAAGCCTATTTATGCTCAAACATGACCCTTTCATCTTCTTAGGGTGCGTGAGGACGTATTTGGCATCAGTTTCCTACGCTGTTTAAGGCATTGAAATTCCTCTCGAGCTAATTTTTTCAATAATATCATTTATTGAAAGCATGCATTGTTTGGACTACTTTTGGATCAATTGACATTTGCTTTAGAAATTCTTGTTATATTCCTAAAATAACCCCTTCAGCAAGCCATTTCTAAAGGAGTGTTAATCATCTAACCATTTCATATATGTCATTTACATTATCTTTATCTAACATAAAATAATTATTTACTAAACAAATTATAAATTATCTCATTATCTATAAATTCTTTTAATCAAATATCTATTATAAAATTTTTGGACAATTTTTTTTTTTTTTTTTTGCCAAAATGAAAAGAAAAATTCTTTTTTGACCCAAAAATTAAAGTAATTCACTTTAAACGAAATCTTATTCACTTTTACACTTTGTTCGTCCCCTTAAAACATTTCATTTGCAATAAAACATTTTACGCACAACATTGCACATGAAATATTTTCACACTTACATGATATATATTTACTTGGAAACATTTAATATAGGTGAAAACATTTCAAGTGCTATGAACATAAATATCCACCTACGTAAAATATATAAAAACATGTAACATTGTTTGGGCTAAATTAATAACTTTATTTTTGGGATCAAAAACAAAATTTCACTTGTTTTTAGAAAGACCTTAAAATCTGTTGTCATGTATGTACTTACCGATTAGTTAAGTAAACAAATATTTATACACATCCACAGAATCTCTATCATAGGTGGCAAAGAATCTCAAAACGCATGCTAAACTAAAAATAAACATTTGTTATACATAAGTAGAGCAACTCCACTCATCTCACATGCACATGTACAATTAGCTCCGAAGTCCAAAAATCTTAATCATGATGGATACACCCTGATATTTAAAATTCTTTTTGAATCTCTGAATCTTATAAGAAAATTTGGACTTCAAATTCTCTAATATCCTATAGTTTAATCTCAAAGCATATATCAAGCTGTAAATATGTTAACTATAAAATTCACTTACTTTTAATAAATTATAAATAATTAAAGTTATAACATAATTCTAAACAATTAACTTAATTGTAAATTATTCACTCATATTACTCCTTTGCTTAAATTAGTACTACAATTGAAGTATTTCATACATATTCCTTCACCCTTAGAATCCTCCTTAATATAAGGTAAAACTCGATTTAAGAATTATGGTAATCTAAAAAAATTTTCTATCACCATAACTTCACAAATCAATATTACATATCGTAATCTGAAAACTCTTTCTATCACCATAACTTCACAAATCAATATTACATATCGTAATCTGAAAACTCTTTCTATCACCATAACTTCACACAAATCAATATTGCTTATTGGTAATATAACTCCTCCTTTCATCATATATCTGCTCCGTTTTTTCTTATTTTCTTGTTTCCTTTTTCTTTCTTCCTTTCTCAATTCAATTTTTTTCCTTCTCTTTCTTGTATATGTGCCGCATAAACAGCTTACTCAACAATACATAGCACTTTTGCTGGCAAGAGATTTTGCCACCTAACCAACAGGTGAAGCAGCTTGTTGTCACCTCTAGTCTTAAATCTTTCTTCTTTTTCTAATAAGTTGGGCTTCTTGGCCTAGGTTGATTTTGATTGGGCTTGGCTCAGTGTCTGGGGTTTACAACTATTTCATTGCTTGCAACGATTGTTAGAGAGCGGCAAATTAATTAAAATATATGAATTATCTAAATACATTAAATCTACAAATTCATAAACACAAAATCCTCAATGAATGTGTAATTAAAGTCATCCAAGATTCATGAGTACTTTTGCCCACAGAATTATGTCTCATTTTCGATATTCCCTTAAATTCTACCAAATGACTAATCCAATTAATGTATTTTTATTATGTTAAATGTCAAAAAATGTATCTTTATTATTTTAAGCAGCTATATGATATTTATTTTAAATTTTATGTAAACACTCATATTAATACATTTTCTTGTTTGATAACTCTTACTTTAAATATATTTAAATTTTTGTGGCACTTGATTTTAATTTTGTAATGTAAATGTATATTGCCACCCATTAAAGTGATTTTTACACCCATTTTTTATTAAAATTTTATATTACAAAATTATCATTACACAAAATTACTAAGATGGACAAAACAAATACTAATTACTAGTTGTATTCCTTTTCTTTTTCCTATCCCTTCTTTTTTATCTTTCTGATTAACCTAATAAACTAATCAAATATTCGGTTTTTTTTTAATTTTTTAAACAAACTAATCAAATAATATAATAACATTTATCTTGAATAACAATTTAAAACTAGAAACAAAATCATAGGTTTAGGAAAAAAAATGTAACAAATATTTTTACAAACACTTGGTGAGCAAATTTAAACCCCATAAAATTTTAAGTCTTACATAACCTAATCATTGCATATAATTATTTATTCATAGATATATAATTCATTTAACAATAGAGATGATATCTAATGAATAACTAATCAACAATGGAGAAAATTCCAAAAATTCATTCAAAAAGACGTTATATATAATTTCCTTTGTTGAACATCTTCAGTTAACTATCTTATTTGCCCTATCTGGCTTAACATTAATATAGAACTCAAAATTTCATTTCCTTAAGAGAAATAGTGATTTTCGAGAAACGGAAAATTTCCTTAAGTTTCGTGAGATAAAATTTTTTCGATGAATAGTATTTCCGGGTGAATAGTATCACGTAAATAGTGATTTTCGAAAAATAGACCCCGAACATCATAAGCCCCGGAATGGGAATTAGAGTTATTAGAAATTGAAACGGAGTAAAAATGAGTCCATTTAAGTGGATTTTAAAGGTTCCGAATATTTATCGATAAAAATATCCTTGTTGGAAACGTTATGAATTTTAGTGAATTTATAATCAATTGAATTTTTTTCGAAGCTTGGGATTGAAGGTTAAGACACCTAATTAGAGTATTGCATGATCAATTTGATGATAGGATGACCATGGAATATTTTTGGAATTTATTAGTGTTAAATGATGATTAAATTTTAAGTTCAATGAAGTAGTAAAGTGTTGCATGAATGGATAAGTGTCAAATAAGCAAAATCCATGTGAAATTGAATGGACCAATGCTTTATAGATGCATTTAAGTAAAAAAGAAGTGTAATTAGTTGAATTGAAACTAATTTGGAGTGATTTGGTTGGTGAATTAATTAGATAGAATTGTTTAACCAATCAAATGAATTTATTCATAACTAATGGCATTTGTGTGATTTTAAAATCATTCCAAGGGCCATTTAGACAATTAGGAGCTTAGAATATATAAAGGAATGCATGAGAGAGCTGGACCAACTGAAGCATTCAGCTGAAACAAAGAGTAGACGTGAGGAAAAGAAAGTAGACTCGAAACCAAGCTGAAACCGTGAGGAAGAAAGAAAAATCTACAGCTGTGAAGGAAGAAGAAGAACTCTGGTTATGAAAGAAGAAGGAAAAGAAGAAGAGGAAGTCCCCAAGGTGCTCATTCATCCTTCTCTCTCTAATCCATCAAGAAATCTCAAGAAAAAGAGTGAAGAGATTGAAGGTTAGTAAGTTAATTTATGAACTAGTTGATGGGTTTTGATGGATTGTTGAATTAATGAGTTCTTTGATGGATTTTATGGGTTGAAGGGAGTTAGATCACCATTAAATTGAGCTTGGAAAGGAAAGAACTCATCAAGAAGCTTTGGATCAAGATTTTTGAAAGGTAAGGTTAGGGTTTGATATCTTGAGTTGATGAAATTAAATTGTATTGGTATTTTGAGACTTTGGTTGATCTTTTGATGATGATTTGATGCTTTTGAGTGTGATTTTTGAGTTGAAATTGAAGAGAATAGCTTGGGTATGACATATATTAGTATGTGATTAAGTTGGAAAAGATTAAGTAATTGGATGTATTTTAGTGTTTGGATGAATTTATAGGTGATATTAAAGTAATTTAAGATGAAATTTGAAAAGAAAAATCAAGTGATTGAGTTGTTAGATATATATATATATATTAGTGTATGAGCCACTTGTGTTTTTGCATGTGTTTATGTTGATTTTAAGGTTGGAATGAGTTGTATGAGGTTTTGGGATGAATTTAAATTAGTTGGAATCAAAAGAATGAAAGAAAAATTTGAAATGGAAAAGTTTGGAGGTTAATGTAGTTAATGTCAAGAATGAAAGTATAAAGTGTTATCCAATCCTTTTGAAGTGTTTGGATGATGTTTATGATGTGTTTGAATAATTTAGTGCCAAAGAAATTAATTGAAATTGATGGGAGGTTATAGATGGAATTATGGTAAAGTGGTGAATTTATTGAATATATATATATATTAAGTTAGATTAAGTGATCAATTGGCAATTGATGTGTTGGATTTAATTAGGTGAATTGTTGAATATTTGAATGAGTTTAAATGCAAAATCTTGGTTAGAAAGTGGTTGGAAGATTAGTCAAGAATATGGTGTTGTTATGCATTGGTGTATGGAATTTTAATGAAGTTGCAATTGTAGTGTATTTGTGAATCCTAAACCAAGATTTTGGTTGGATTAAAATGTAGGAAACAAAAGAAATCAAAAGGAAGGTTTTGAAGGAGTGGTGGAATAGTTGGAAGGAAATTTGTGAGTGGTTTTATTTTATTGAGTTATTTTCATGAAATGGTATTGGCATGATTTCAAACTATTAAGTTTAATTAAATTCTATTATATTTTAAAGTTTTATTATGCATGTATATTTCTTGAATTTATATTGTAATTGTATTTATTTTTAAGCAAAGTAAATTAGTAAGCTTTGATATATATACATGCATGAAATTAAGTTGATAAGATGTTTCGAAAGTATTTTCGATTATAAAGTTTATATTCGAAAAGAAAGTTACAAGTATATGGAATAATTTTAGATGCCTTTGGTTTACCCTAATCCCCAGTATACCCGGCCGTAGTACCATTACACGTGTATGGCAAAATGGTTGAGATAGTTATTAGCTTTGGGGGGTTGAGTCTGTGAGTTGCCATCTGCACGTATATGGTAGTGTAAATCTGTCTGATGTTGGGAGGGAAATCGTGACCCCAAGAATTTCTCACATCTGCGACTACGCTTGGTAGCATTTCCGAGCTCACATGGCGATGAGAAATTCAGTCACGATAGGGCTAAATTTCCCTAGGTTGCCTTTGATGAGATAAAAAAGAAAATCACGTCAATAGATGTGAAGTTTATTAAATTAGAAATTATTTCCAGTCTCGAGAAATAAAGAAAAGTTTATAAGAATTAATTAGTTTCGTAATTTTAATAAAGTTATAAGAAGATTATTAGTTTACAAATTATTTTGGGAGAATATATACATTTCAGAAAAGGATATTTTAGTTGAAAAAGCTATCAACTCACTGAGTTTTATATTCACCATTCTTTCTCTATGTTTTTGAAAAATCCTTCCCAGGTGTAGGAACGAGCTGTCAATCAGAAGAGGCTCCATCGAACGCGTAGGTGGCCTGACGCAACAATATCACTGCATAAGTTTATGTTTGAAAGTGTATGTCATGCATTACATTCAACTTTTGATGAAAATATTTGTAAATTATATTTTGGGTTGTATATAGCGTTTTGTATTTATAAAATTAAATTATATATTTATGTTAACTGAAAATGAAGTATATTTATGGATTTCAAATTGAAAACTGTTGGTGGGTGGATTGTGGAAACGATTTGAGAGCCTGATGCCCAGTAATGAAGAAATATTTGTTATAGAAGTGTTAAATTTTGAAATTTGCAGGGTGGCATGTTCGGAAAATAGCCGTTATGCTGCCCAATTTTTTATAAATTCGTTTTATAAATGTTCAAAAGAAAAGAAAATTTTCCTACGTTCCCGCATTAACAGAAAGTTTTGAAAAGTAAACGGCGTAACTTTACGGGAACTTTCCAGTTGGATCATATATCCACTGGAGGGCTACCGTGAGGCGGCCGGCAGGCCTAGTAAAGAAAGGGGCCTGTCAATTAATGTTACCGTTAATCAAAATGTTAACAAAAGCATAATAGAATCCATACCAAAAAGATAGTAGTCAAAGCTTTTGTTCGACATGTATTCGTAAACCAACATTTGTTGTTCCTTGTCAATGCAAAACCCCAAAAGTCAAACCAGATTCATATGTTGGAGTTTGGCAGTTAGGATAACTTCATTCTTAAACTCCTGAAATCCTTGTTTAGATGCTTTTGATAGTCTTTTCACTGCTATTTCTTGTCCTTCTGGTAACACACCCTAATGAAAAAGTTACAATAATATGTTAACATTTATGTGTTCTCTAATGCCTGAATAAGATATCTTAAATAAATATTACCTTGTAAACTGGACCATATCCACCTTCCCCAAGCTTATTTTCAAATGAAAATTTATCTGTAGCAGCCTCCATGTCAATAAAACTATATACTATAAGATTGGGAACATCGTTGTTAAAATCTCCACTAGTCTTTGAACCTTTGGATGAGTTTTCCTTCCCTAACAAACAAAAATAAATAAAAGAATAAATGAAACGGTTATAGCAAAAACAAAGATTTAATTTTATAAATGAAATGCTTATGTTTAGTATAAACGAGTTACCTTTTGATTATCTGAGCTTTCTAATTCAACAATAACATATCAAAAAGGCTAGTAGAAGAATAACAACTGGCTTTCTAATTCGACAATAACATATCAAAAAGGCTAGTAGAAGAATAACAACTACAATTGGAGTCAAAACGCTAACAAATAATCGCCAATTATTCTTTCCATCTTCATTATCCTCCTCCTGAGCTGAAAAACAATTACGCAAGTTTCATAAATTTTGAAGTATATATGTACTGGTAAGCTGCAACCAGATACATATATAATACCCATACATGGTTGTATATGGTAACAGCTGGCCCAACAGATTTTTCATTATCTTATATATTAGATGCCAACATAAATTAAAAACATTGTCCTTTTCCAAAAAATATTTAAAAAATATTAAATCAATGTTACAAACTTGACTTTAACCAATGAGAGAAAGGGGAGAATTAAAAATGAAAGAGAGAAAAGAAGAAGGTAGGAGGTGTTTTTGTAAGGCTTTGGACACAAATGAGCCAAAATTGTGGATCAGAACAAAAGGTGACTCTTCTCAATTATTTTATAAATTTGACTAAATTCAATGCTGGTTTACATCAATACCCTTAACTAATCTGAAAATTTACTGACATATCATTTAAAAAAAAAAACATAAAAAAGAAAAAGAAAAAAGAAAAAACATAAAAATTGTTAGACTACTTCGTGCTAGACTAATTTCTTCACAAACATGGCTCTCCATGTTTAGTAACACTTAGCTTTCTTCATCCTTTTTTTTTTTTTTTTTTTTTTGCTTCCATCTTCTTCTCTCTTTGTTTTTTTTTTTTTTTTTTTTTTTCATGTTCCTCATCCTTCTCCTCTCTCTCCTTTTTCTTCTTCTTGTTACTTCTCCAATGAGGAACAAATTACTCATTGCCTAAAAAATGGATTTGTGGATCCATGAAATTTGCATATCCTAGTAAGACTTACATTGAAATAGCATTGCATGTTGTGATTACTCATGCTGAGTAGTGTGGCTCGTTTTAGGATTTGCATAGTTTACATTTTTGATTTTTTGGCAAGAAGTGATATTGTCATAGATTAAAGAGGATGAAGGAAGAGGAAGAAGAAAAGATGAGGAGGATGAAGATGAAGAAGAAAGAAAGAAGGAGAATGAAGAAGAAAGAAGATACAAGACATATGAAGAAGGAAAAATAATTATTCATGGAGTATCATCAAGAAAGTTCGTGAGTGTCGATATTTTTACCCCTCTAAAATTGTTTTTACACCCCTTTTTTAATTCACCCTCATTAAATGAGTCATAATTACTAATTTTTTAAAAGAAAAATTGCAATGAAATGTCTTGACATTCGATCAAATTGCAACTAAATTGTACTTTTCACAAAATAATTGGTTACTACCTTTGACTATTAAGTTGACTGTTAGGAATAAAAATTGATCAGTTAAATAATCGGAAATGTGCTATAAAGCCCTGACATCTTGTTAATAATGATTTATTTTTTGATTAAATATTAAAAATAATAATATATTTTAGAAAATAAAATTAAAAATTAATGGAGTTGATCTCCATCGAAAATATGGGGAAGATTTGGACGCAACGCTCCTCCATGTACATTTCATTCAAGATTCAGCTATAGGAGAACGAGAAGTGGATGGCTTTCCTCCCATTTCCGCCTAGTTAAATTTCCAGCGACCTCCATAAATGGAGGAGATTTGTTAATAAGCAAAATATATTATTATCAACAGAACAATGAACATAAGTAAAGTTTATTGTTCAGCTATAAGAAAAAATTTTGATTTTGTGCAGCTTAGTATTTTTTTTTTTTTTTAAACAAGGTCAATTTTCTCTTGAATTGCTTGTAAATTGAAACTAAATAATGTATAATGAAAACAAACATATGGGGCATGTGCAGTCATACCCACACATGAACATCTCAAGTGCTATGGTGTGGAAAAGATATTATTGAGTTCAGGAATTAAAATAAAAACAACAATATCAATAAAAGATTGATTGGGTATACAAGAGGCTGACATAAGATTTATCAATTCATCAAGAACTCCATAGTTGAGTTTCTGTGATTTGATTTATGATTATGAATTTGGATTTTCATATCTTGTCTTGAGAATCATTATCCTTTTCAACTTTCTACAAACCTATAAACAATTGGACACCAAAGTTTCATGAAAATCATTATTCTAGTTGAAAGTAAACTTTTCTTTTCCTATTATTGGAGAAGATGATGAGCTGGAAACAAATCTCTTCTTTTTCATTTGCTTGATTTTTATTCTTGTAATTTTTTTTATTGTTTTAATTGCAAATTTTGTGAATTTGAGATTTAAAAAAAAAAAAATAGATCATGATAATTGTTGGGTGTTGTGATTTTGTAAGGATTTTGAGTGAAATTTCGAAATTTATTTAAGGAAAAGATGTTGGAAAAATTTGATGAAGAGAAAAAAGAATTTTGTTTTTACTTTTTATTTTGTTGTAAGAAGATTTTTAGGTTGCTTTAAAAAAACGTTTTTGTTTTTGGTAGATTTTGTTGCTCCATTTGTTTTAGGAAGAAAATGATCTTATTGTCTTCTACCATGTGTGCATGCCTTAGTCAACTCTAACGATCAAATGAATTAATTAGTTATTTTATAAAAAATACAATCTAATTGTAATTTGATCAAACATCAAGCAATTTTATTACAATTTTTCCTCATAAAATTAGTAACTATGACTCATTTAGTAAGGATGAACTTATAAAAGGGTTGTATAAATAGTTATAGAGAGGTGGAAATATCAACACTCAAAGTTCATTGAAGATAAAATCCAGATAAGATGCAGCAGGATAGAGATAGAGGCTAGAAAAAGATGGAAATCCATTTCTCAGTTTTTAATTTTATTATTTTAATAAAAACATCAAAACATGCAAAGGTTTTTTTTGTCCATCTATATCATTTATTGATAACAATAGTGAAGTTTTTAAAACACTGGACCACTTGTAGTGCCATTGATTTTGGGTCACAAAGGAGAGTTTTCTACATTTGCAATTATTTAGCTATAAGGTGACAAAAAGGATTTTCTCACTTAGTTGTATACTATTAAATTGTTGCATTTAAAAATAAATTGTGAGCCGGCTAAGCAACTACTCTCAACAATCGAATAACTAGACAGAAAAGTATTGGATTCGGAGACTTGAGTTGTATCATTGAATTGAAACACATTATAGCGAATAGAATTGCTAACCTGCAGCCTGAGAAAGCTCCCAATTTTTATCAAAAGCGACTTGCCAAACAAAGTAACCAAGTAGATTCTTCTCCTTGGCATAAGAAACCTTTGCTCTAATAGCTTCGACACCATCAAAACCAATCCAAGATGTCCCATTTGAGTAGTAATTCACCACATATGTTGCATTGTACGTAACATTAACTCCATAGGTTTGAATGTAGTTGCTGATTTCCTTATAAAACATGGCTATATTGGTCTTCGTCATTGTTGGTGCACCAACACCATTGTTCTCAGGGCTTACAAGCACCCGTATAAAACTATAAAAAGGCAAGCCCAAAACCAACTTTTTAGGTGATAATTCTGCATTAATCCAAGCCTTAATTCCATAATCAACACTAAGATTACTGCTTGGATTATACAGAGCTGCTTGAGCTTCTGTAAAGTTTGACAAAGCAGGCAAGTCAAAATCAAAAGCAATAACATGAATCCAATCCAAGTGCTTCTCTATCGAGTCAATTGGAAAACTTATCGAGCCTTTTATAGGTGGTGAATATAGAACCGCGGCAGTCAAGATTAGTTTTGACTGACTAGAGTTTCTTGATTCTAAATCAATAGCACCTCTCCATTCTTCGAAGAGAACACCCATGTTGAACATATCCGTCCCCGTCTTTGGAAAAATCCAATAGAAATCTAGACCTTGGAAGCCATAAAGCCTAGCTAATTTTATTGAGGAGTCAATGAAAGATTTTCTGTGAGAAGAATTGCTCACCATTGAAGAAAAAGTTGAATAGTTTGAAGCTGCACCGCCAATTGATAGAAGAGTGGCGACACTTGGATTCTTTCGTTTCACAGTGAATCTGAAGCGGGAAAATATATGATGTGGTACAGAGAGCTGATAGGTGATGGAATCTACATCAGCATAAGCACAAATAAGGTGAGTAAAAAGAGCAGAATTTATTTCTGCTGGAGACAAACCACTGTCTGGAAGCCAGTAACCGGCCTTAATCCAAGTTTGTGCTTTTGCGGTACAAAATTCATGACACAGTAGAATATGGAACACAACAATGATAATCTTGGATACCATCGAGGACAATTTAACTGCAGCTTGAACCCTTATGTTTGCTGAATCTGCCGAGCAGAAACATATAGAAGTTAAGAACACAGCATAAAAGAGACAAAAAGAAAAAAAAACAAGTAGGACAGTCAAACTTCTTGCCTTCATCAATTTGGTTCCACCTATATAAAAAGCACATATGGCATGATTGGATTATATGAATGCGCACATGACACATGACACATCCAATACAGATATAACTTTCTTTATTGCAGGAACCGAGCTCTTTTGAGGGCTGGGGAGACCCTTCTATGTAAGGAGGTGTTGGAAATAAAAATTTCAAAGCACCAAAAACAATCATATATTTTCAGTAGATCCTATCATTGAATGAGATCCATTGAAAATGAGTAGTTATAGTTCATGGTTTTAAAATAAAAGTCTATTAGAGTATATGTATATATAGTCGTCTTTAATGCACTTGAATATCGATACACTTGAATTCATTATGTTCTAAAATTATTAATTATATTTTATTAGATCTAATTACTACTAAATATAATCGATTACAACTAAACATGATAAATATGATTTGACTGATGTTGTAATCATATATAATTGGGATAATCTCAATTTCTTCCCTGTAGTTTGAACAAATAGTCAAAATCCCCCCTCAAAGTCAAGTGATTTTTCAAAGTCATGGAAGATTTTGACTATTTCTTCAAACTATAAGGGGGAAATTGGGATTATTCCTATATAATTTTGTATAATAATATATGATCATATATAAATAAATATAATCAGTAATCTTATAATACAATCACTCATCAAGTGTATCAATACTCAAGTGTATTATAAAATGTATCTATATATATAAACATTTTATTTATAAATGTGAATTTAATATTCATCTTCTGATTTTCACTCAATTCAAGAATAAAAAAGTGAATGAATTTCAAATAATTGAATAATAATCTTTGGATTAAGTGAAAATAAATATATAGATGTTGAAGTTATTTTTTTTAATTAAAATTTTGAGTTAATATAAGCTAACCCATATATATACATATATATATATATATATATATATATATTACATTACATTCTTTTAAAAGTTAATTTGGCCCCACGAGTTCGGCCGTTTGGTCACTACCTTTTTTTTAAGGGTTCGGTCAGCATTTGTATGGGTACCAATTTTGAAAATATCCGACTTCGTCAGTTGAATGTAGTTTGATTAATTATTAGTGAGAACTTTATCCGAATCAAAACAAATAATTCATGGATAAAATATCAATTGAGTGTCGAATAAAAACGTCCTGAATATTGTGGTCGGCATACTGCACGGGGCCTTCCCTTGACTTATTATTATTATTTTGAAATATGTCTTGTTGATTTTGAGACTAGAAAAGCAACATCATAAATGTGGTCTTGTGGGTGGGGGCCGGTTTCCCTTGGACCCACTAATGGGCCAAAAAATTTCTAAATATTTTTTAATAAATTAATAAGTATACTTTTTTTTTTTTGAGAGAAAATGTATAAATTGACCCATTTGATCAAGTGGACTCCAAAATTAACCTTTCGGTTTTTGATCGTACAAAAAAGAGTGGGAATGGACAGGAATGCCCTTAAAGAAATGGTGCCCTTGAAAATGACAGAAGCAAACAGTGTTTTCACCCCTCTCACGCTTTGTAAACTCTCCTGCGTAGGAGCGTCTCTCGCCTAGCAGCCTCTCCTGGCATCAAGCTGTAGACCAGTGTCCTCCTGCCCACCGACCATCCATTCTGTCACTGTCGACGGCCAACAAGTCTTGCCAACGTGGATGTTCTGACTGTGTAACCTGTCACACAAAGCAGGTGTGCAACATCTCTTCCAACTTCCAACCTTGTGACGGCCAACATCTCTTCTAACTTCGGACATTCTGACGGCTAGGATTTCTTGTCACTTCCCACGGCCACCTATGCTTCTGTCTTGCCTTGCTTAAGAAAGGAAGGAGCATGAATTTTTGGGCTGTCCAAGGAGGTGGCTAGGGCTGCCGCTGTGCTTCTCTAGGGGTGGGTAGTATATTTGATTAGTTATGGTTGCTTTGGGTACGTGAATAGGGTGATATCAACCAACGATGGGGTAATCAAAGTGGGTTGCACCTGTTTTGTGTATTGTTGGGTGTGGTTTTAATGGTATGATGAGAATGTGAAAGTTAGATTGTATTGGCAGTTGTAATGTGTATGTATAGTTTTAGTTTGGGATTTGTAACGAAGGGTGAGATGAGTTTAAAGGTGAAGTCTTCATGTAAATGGTGCGAATCCAAACTTTGAGGTGGGAATCTCAACTTTCAGTTGGAATTCTCAACCTATAGGTTGAGAATCTTAACCTTTATGGTTGAGAATTCCAAGCTTCAGGTTGGGAATCATTAACCTTTGAGTTAAGAATCACAACCAGAAGGTTGGGATTCCTATTTTTTAGGTTAGGTATCTAAACTTAATCAGTTGGTAATTGAAATTGAAGGTTGGGAATCCCAACTTTCCAATTGGGATTCTTAATCTTCATTCAAATTTTCCATTAGGAATTCCTACCCTGACTTCAGATTCTCAACCTAAAAGTAGAGTGGAGGTTGGGAATCCCAGCCTCCTTTAAGCATCCAAGTTTGGAATCCTAACTTGGAGGTAGGGTTTTCCAATCTTGAATAAAAAACTCCACGTTAGGATTTCAAACCTGAGGTTGGGATTCCCAACCCCATTGTTAAGATTCCAAATGTGGATGTAGTATCCAGGTTTGGTATCCTAACATTGAGGTTAGGAATCTCAAGCTCCAATTTGAGATTCAGAATCCTGATATAAATCCAGTTTCGATTCACAACCCTCAGGTTGAGATTTCAAACGTACTGCTTGGGAAATCCCAACCTCCATATTGAGAATCCCAACCTTAAGGTAGAGAATCCAAATCATCACAGAACATGCAAATTGACATTCAACCTTCAGGTTGAGAATCCCAACCTGGAGGTTGGGAATCACAACCTTCTTCGTTCAACGACATTTTGAATCTTAAGATGAAGGTAGGGATTCCCAACGTAGATGTTCAATCAAGATAGGATATCCTAACCCGGATTTTACATCAAGATTTTGAATTCCAATATTCAAGTTAGGAATCTCAACCTCCAGGTTGGGAACCCAAAGGTTGAGATTCCGAACCTCCAGATTGTGATTTTTAACTTGGTTGATTACTATGCAGAATGTGGGCCTAGAGGTTCCATTTCCCAAATTCTACTGAACGACGTAACATGTTAGAATGTGTTTTGTATTCTGTCCATGAACGTGTTTAATGTGATATAATTTTGTATTATGTTGTGTTTAATGTTTGGTAGATTTGGTTTTACAACTGGGTAAGAGGAGTTGTATAGGATTTGATATGAAAAAAAAAAAACAAAAACAAAATTGCCATGAAATGTTTACAGGTCAATGTTGTCGTTTAAATAAATGCAATTGGTATGGAGGAAAAGAGTGAAATTATACACTGGCGTATGTGGCAATGTATACTGCGTCTAACATGATGGATATATATGTTGACCACACTACTGCTTTAATTTGACAGGTCGAACCACATGGGTATAGTTCGTATTGCGGTTCTATATGATAGTGAGTGGATCAATAAGGAAGGAAACTTTCTATATGAAGGTGGAAAGACAAAAGGAATTTTATTGTCGAAGAATATAGCATATGAAGAATTACAGGATACTGTATGTCGTGCACTTGATATAAAACATTCCGATTTTACAGTTACGATGAAGTTCAGATATAAAATAAGTGATGCCGCCCCACCCATTGAAGTGTTGAATGATACTGATGTTGACTTCTTTATCGTCGAAGTTAGTGATGTAATGACAAGGAATCCTTTATGCATTTTAGTGGAATGTAAACGTGACTTGACAGGTTGCTTGTCAGTTGGTGAGGAAGAATGTCTGAATAATATTGGAGTACAAGTTGCTGCAGAGAAGTATTTGGACAGTGAAGAGCCGGTTCCTATTGAACGCACAATAAGTGATGAAGATGTGTGAGGGGTTGATAACTATGCAAATTACATATTCGATCATTTTGGTTTCGAAGCTGCAAATGTCTGTACATCTCCAATAGGTTGTCCGGAAGCATCACCAATTGATAGGGGTGACGATTGGAAAGACAAGAAGTTGAAATCTGAAATGGTTGAAGGGGATTGTCAGGTTGGAACGACATCTTCGATTCATTGTGCAGCAGATGGTGGCTGTTCTGACAGTTTGTTCGACAATGTTAAAGAGATTTGAACAGGTGATATTTTCAGTAGTAAGGAAGAGCTACAGCTGAATATAAGAATGTTAGCTAGTGGTCGACAATTCAACATAAAAGTGAAGAAGTCTACCAAAGACTTATTGGTTTTCGATTGTGTGCAGAAAAGTTGCAAGTGGTGGCTGCATGCAACAAAACTAGTAGGGTTAGAAGCTTTTCGCGTGCGAAAGTACCTTCCAGACCACACCTGTTCTCTTGATTCGCTCGTTTTGCAACGGCCGCAAGTAACAAGCAAATTGATTGGCCATTGCATCAAATGGAAGTATAAGGGTGCTTCTCAGTCTTACCGTCCAAACGACATCGTTCAAGACATGAAGAAAAGGTATGGGATGACTTGTACTTATAATAAAGCATGGAAGGCTAGAAAAGTTGCTCTGACATTAGCTAGGGGATCACCCGAAAAGTCGTATACTATGCTTCCATTGTATTGCGCCATGTTGGAAAAAAAAAATCTAGGGACCATAATAGAGATCGAATGTGATGCATCTAATCGATTCAAGTATTTTTTCATGGCATTAAGAGGTTCAATTGCTGGATTTAAATCTTCCATTCGGCCCGTTATAGCTGTTGATGGAACTTTCCTCAAATCGAAGTATAAAGGTACCCTCTTTATTGCGACTTGCATGGATGGAAATAACCAAGTTTATCCATTAGCTTTTGGCGTTGGAGACTTAGAAAATGATAATGCATGGATTTGGTTTATGATAAAGTTACATAGGTGTATTGGAGAAGTTGATGATGTAGTGTTCATTTCAGACCGTAACACAAGTATAGCAACGGCTGTTACACATTCGTTTCCAGAGGCATTACATGAAATATGTATGTATCACCTTGGGCAAAACATGAAGGCCAATTGTAAAGGTGGTGATGTGCAGAAGCTGTTTTACAAGGTTGCCAAAGCATATCGTGCTTCAATGTTCAATGCCATCATGTCCCAAATCGCAGGACTTAATGTTAAGGCAGCTGAGTATTTGATTGTTGCGAAACCTACAAAATGGGCCAGATGTGAGTTTGATGGTAGAAGATATTCCATTATGATAACAAACATTGCTGAGTGTTTGAATGTCATTTTGAATATGACAGGACCCATCCCAGACCTTATTTAAGTTCTTGTCTGGAGGATCCTGTTGGGCACTTCAACGGACTCCTCGAAACTGACTCGTCGGGTCGAAGACATCCGGGAAGCGAACCCTAACTTTCTGTTCCGGTTTACTCGTTAAAACTTAGTGATTTAATTTTATCTGTAACTAGTTGGGAGGGATAAGCTTTTCTTTAATTCTATTTCAAATTCATTTTATAAAAATTTCGGCAACATAACAGCTGCGTTTTTTATAAACCAAAATTTTACCTGTCATGAAAATACACTTCGACTATTTCTGAAAACCTCCCAACTTCTATATCCACAACCATGCAATATTCATCACATTTCCATAAGCATAAACAATAACTTTAATGCCACGTATACATACATGAATCATGTCTATATGTAGTATGCATGAATATATTTACATTTTACAAATTCAACATTATTCGCGATCGAAATATACATGATTAAATACATATACAAAATGTTTCTAAGCGTTTTGCGCGATCGCCCACCTATGAATGTATATACAAACAAAAGACCGCGATCTCGTCCGACGGCGGCACGCAATAAAACTCAATAAGCTACAAAATAAATAAGGGGTTAGTGCAACAAGGATATACAATATCACATACACTGACATAATAATTCGTTATTAACTCAAGTTTTACAATTTCTTTAAATTCTTCCATGTGTATCCTTGACTCATTCTAACCATCACGGGCGATTATAACTAATGCCAATCGTGAAGCTACTAAAGTGTCTCGACCACTACGTTACGGAATTTACTGCATCGTACGTAGGGCGCTAAATCTATTCACTGAGCAACTACAATGCGGAATTCTCTGCATCGCAAATGTAGTGCTAAATCTCTAGACAACTACGAGCGGAATTTACTGCATCGCGTCGTAGCGCTAACTGTCAACTAACCAACTACGTGCGGAATTGTCTGCATCGCAATGTAGCGCTATACTTTTCTATAAACTGAGCGATTACGGACGGAATTCTCTGCGTCGTCACGTAACGCTAACTCTTATGATTCCTAAGGCATACACATGAGTTTTCATATTACTTTTCTTTAAGTGCAAAAGCACAAACTCACTAGTTTGAAAATCTTGAAAACTTTCTTATTCCATTTTCTCTACATGCAACTCATTATCATTTTCCAGAAACATATGGATTCCATAGGAATCCATACGCTTAACTTTAACTGTATCATTATATATTATTCTCAATTTGCTTCATTACTTAGTTATGACATTTATTCAACAAAATCAAGAATTGGCATAAAAATTTTAAAAGCTCTTAAGTGGCGAACCACTTACCTCAAGACCGCATCAAGCGTCTCGACGAGGCTCCTGGACGCCGCTCACGCGCTCGTCACCTACACAACATGATCTCATCATTACTATTAACAAAACCTCCATTTCTCAACTATATGCTAGGAATTCCCAACTATGCCCAATTCTCTCTATATAGCTCTTAACTCGTTTCTAAATCAATCGAGACTCTCAAATCTCGATTTTTGTGGAAAATTTTTAGTTTTGAACCCCTAGGGATATCCCCACACGGTCCGTTTACTTGTCGGAGGCTTAAAACGAAAAATCACAATTTTATTTAAAATGGATAGCCCTTGACAGAACAGGCGATAACCTGCTGCTCGGCGCTCCGTTTTCCTTCGTTCTTTTTCCTATGACTCACTTATATCACATTCTAGTCACACGACAAATTTCATTGAGAAATATTATTGTTTGCTATGTCAAATCTAATGAAAACGTCCGTTTTGGACACTTTTGGGTGCAATTTAATGCACGTTTTGTAAACTCTTGGTTTCGGATTAGCGACGCTAAATTTTATTCCATAACTAAGCTTCATTTAACTTATAATGACTAACTAAACTCATTTCGTGCCATAAAAATTGCATTAAGCTAACCGTTTCACTTCTCAGAGCTCTAACGACACTATATTGTGCATAACTTGCACAATTTTTATCGGATTCGATCCGTTCCAAAACCTATGGTTTTCTATGGTTCCTAAGCATCATTTGAGGTGTAGAACACCCCCAAATAAGCCAAATATGGTCAGGTCTCCTCTAGCTCAAATTTGAGCTCGGGTTCACCAACATTGTCAAATTTCCCCCTTTTGCAACTCTAACTCTCCTCTAACTTTTCCAACCTCTTTAAGGCTTGAAATTGGTTTCAAAACCATCTAATTTCAAGGTCTAACTACTGCCCTTCAAGTCTCTAATACATACATAAATTTAACTTGGTCATTAGAGTGCTCAAAATTCACTCAAAACTTTTCTCAATCACTTGGTATGCATAAAACACCATTTTCGGTTCTATTTTTGAGGGAGGGTATGACAGCCCTTATACATCATTTTAAGGCAGCAATTACACACAAAAACCCATCCTTCAAGAGTCTATTTCAATTACATAAAGTTCTCTCAAAGATTAAAAGCATTCTAATCACATAAATCAACAAAATTCTGCATCAACTTCTCAGCAGCACTGCTGAAATTTTCAGCAAGAAAAGATTGAGAAACTTGATTTTCTTACTTGGTTCTTTGTTTGGGGAGTTGAGAGAGACTTACTAGGGACCCTAAGAGGTGGATTGAGGGGATGGAAGGCTGGTTGGGAGGTTCTTTCTTCCCTGGCCGACCAGCTCGCTGCACCCCGTCGCGATTCTGTTCTAGCTCGCGTCTGGTGCTATTTTGCTTGCTGTTTTGCGTGCGTTTTGCACGACCAGACCTGCACCCCTCCTTCTTCTGCTCGTCCTCTTCCTTTGCTGCCCAGATACTGCAGTTTTACGGCCTCAAATACCCCTCACGCGAGCTGTTCTGCTCAAACTCGCGACCTGTCCTTCGCGCGAGCTGCTGGCGCGCTGGATCTGCTTCTTGCTCGACTTCTTTGCTTGTTCTGGACTGTTTCTGCTGCTCAAGACTTCTTCTTGCTTGCTGGTTGCTTCTCTTCTCTCTTCTGGTTCTCCTTTCACGGCAGCAGCTACTCTTTTTCTTTCTCTCGCGATTCTTCTCGATTTTTCTTTATCTCTCGGCTGTGACTTGAATGGTTTGTGAATTTGCTGAAACAATTTCAGCTTAAGCTTGTTATTTATACTAATCAACTTCTCATAATTCCATCTTGCCTCAACTCTCTTTAATTTCACTCCAATCTCATCTCTTTTCTTTGTTTCTCATATTAGCCCATTTATTTTGCTTCCAAGTTAGCTTTCATCGTTTAATTTACTTTTCGTTTCGTTAGAATTTATTTTATAAACGCTAAGCTTATTTCATTTACTTTGACTCTCTCTTTTAATCGAATTTTAATTTGATTATCCTTTACTAAAATCTTGGATTTCCTAACTTGGATTTTCATTGGGACGTTACTAAACTTTTTAATACGACGAATTTCGTCGTATTCTAAATGAATAAATTTTGGAGGCTATGAAATTAAATCAATTAAACGTAGAGAGTTATATATTATCTCTCTAACTTAATTTCTAACGTTGGGACTTTAGAAGTCGGAGCTAGGAGTTTACAGAAGAAGGCACGAGAGCTACCCATCACGAAATTAATAGAGCATATACGTGGCGTACTTCAAAGATGGTTTTGGGAAAGGCGTGAGGATGCTACGATAACCCCAACGCCAATGACAAGATGGGTTGAAGACAAGCTATGGCACAAGATGAAGAAAGCTGGTCGTTATCCTGTGCGCCCAATTGACGTTGATAGGTACCTTATCATTGATGATTTTTTTAACCCGATTGTTAACTTGCGGAGTAGAACTTGTGCGTGCAAAAAATTTCAAATCGACCAACTTCCTTGTGCACATGCTTTGACTGTCTGTAGTCATCGCCATCTATCCTCTTACAACTACTGTGGTCCGTACTATACCCGAGATTCATTAGCAGCAGCATGTGTAGCTTCCATTCATCCGGTTGGACCTACTAATGACTGGATTTTGCTTGAAGGTCTTGAAGTTCCTATTGTCCTACCCTCTGAAGGTCGTAAGCCTCGTGGTCGACCTTCTACAAAAAAAAAAAAAGCCTTCCTTTGGTGAAGATAAGCGGAAATCAAAGTGCAGTAGATGTGGTGGCTATGAACACAACCGACAAAGGTGTACCACACCAATTCCAATATGATAAGTGGCTGAATGGAATGATAATCTAAGAAATAAAATAATTAGACATTTTACATTCTTCAAGAGAAGATCTGTAAGATGGAGTTTATATTTTGTGTTATATAGATGACATTGACCAGAAGGAAGTAGTTTTTGTCTTTTTCCTACCTTTGGGTTTTTTGTACATCAAGTCGAATGTATTTTTTGTACATCATGTAGGTGGTTTTATTAGGGAAATGCATTTTGTATGAAGAATGTATTTATTGTACATAATGTAAGTGGTTTGATAAGGGAAAGGCATTTTGTCGTTTAGAATGTATGTTTTTTCACGAAGTTTGTCCACTTGATACCGTATTGCTGTAAATATATGTTTTTCTGCCATGTATGCATATGTTTAAAGAAATCAGCCTTTGCAGATGCTGCTTTGCGTGATTCAATGTAGGAGCAACAATTTTTAGTTTTAGTCGTCAACCATGTGCTGTCCTCCCAAAACATGTTTCAGCATTTAACTGGGACTATGTTCTTGAAAAAGGTACATGCATACTCTAAATTTTGTCTGCTAGATGTAGGAAGTGATTTGTGAAGAGGATTAAGCATTGATGTCAATGTTGCTGTACTTACATTTAATTTTAGTATTTGGTTATACGTTTGGATGTAAATGACTCATTACCGTAAATTTTATGTAGCCTTACCAAAAATAATAATGCCTCATTCTACTAGTGACATTGATATTTGATCCACTGGCATGTCAATTTTTGTGAAAATAAGTTTACAATCTTCCTATTGCAGAGACAGGGAGATGCTATCCTAAAATTTTTTTCTTATAAAGTGAGGTGATTCCTCACTTGTGAAAAAAGTGAAACCTCAATTTAACAAGGTCAGGTGTTCCTTACATAAAGAGCCCTTTACACATCAGTTTTTATTTTTGGATTGACAAGGATGGTTAATATTAGCCAAATATATACTTCTATAGTTGGCATCCTCTGACAATATATATATATATATTCATTTTTGGAATAAAGTTTTTTTCTGCATATATACATATATATTCATTTTTGGCTTCTTTTGCCGGTAGTGTTAATAGCTCCATATATCTAGTAAAAGCGAGCACAAGCAATTTGATTCACTAATGGAGCAACAATTTCATCTTATGTTACATTTTCACTGCTTCTCAACTAGTTACTCCTTAGATGAAGGCAAAGATATTAAGTTTCACTTATCGATTAATTTATGTTTCTATCTTTTTGATATGTACATATATATATTTTTGGGTTAGAGCTTGTGCTTAGGATGCTAAATGTAGTCTGACTTTTATGAAGAATTTCATCAATAATTCATTTTAACATAACAGTAGTAGTTGACTCTTAAATTGGACAAGACATTATACGACTACCTAAATTGTTTCGATTTCTTCTAAAGTCATTGGCACAATTCATATCTGTTGTCAGGGCACCCAAAAGCAAAGTAGGCTATGCACCCAAAAGCTCAAGCATGTTTTCTTTTCCTTTTTTCTCTTTTCTGTTATTTTGGTTAACGCAGGTGTGTTTTCTTTGTAGCTTAAATTTCTCATTAATTTGATTTTTCAAGCTTAGCTTGATAGTGTAATTGGATGTAGTGCTTTAGTTCATTGAATGCTAATTATCGAATTGAAGGATGAAGTCTAGATGCTCGGCTATTTAAAAATTGTTCACATTTACTACCTAAATTAACCAATTCCAACTGATTAAATCATAACTAATCAGTTGTGCTCTTCCATTAAGTTTTCATTCTACTTTCATTTCATTTTATTTATCTGTGTACCTATCCCTGCAGGTTTTTCTTTTGTTGGTTTTGTTTCCTATGATATTCGTTTTATGTTTGAAAAATAGTTTAGTTAATGGAAATTTCAAGAGTAGATGAAGAATCCCACATGGAGTTCTCATATGTATTCAGAGTTTTGGGATGTTTACAAGTGCAGAAAAGCTTTTGGTAGCTGCTTACTGTTGAAATTCTGCCTTAGCTGAGTTGAGTTAGTATTAAGTTCAGGAGTAGATTTTCATTTTGTATCTAAGGATTCTTGCATTCAATATAAATGAGAAAATTCGGGTAAGGCAACTTAACACAAGAGAAATTTGACTTTTACTTGTCAAATGTGACTATCAAATTAATATTTAGTTTCTTTTGAACATTTTCATGGTACTGAAGTTGGTTTAAGTTGCCTAAAATTAGATACTCATCCTGACTAATAACATACATCAAGTCATCTAAAACTTTTAATTACACCTATATCAAATTTAAATAAAAGGACTCCAATAATAAAACCACAACCACGATTCAAAATTCATAAAATCAAGATGACCCTTCACAATATTTATCCAGACTAAAAAAACCAGACATTATATTGTCTATAAACATCAATATATATACTACAACTTTCGATAATCAATTTTTGTTCATAACAAGAAACCAATTCGTCAAGGACTTCAAACTTGATCTAATTTTATAGAATTTCATTATGTCATTTATAAAACATGATGCATGTAAATGTTGCACTTACAGGTTGTAGCATCCCTGTTTAGCTCATAAACATTAGTCAAGAGCTGCAACCTGTAATACATACAACAATGCGTCATGTGGTAGCTCATCGCAATGACATGCGTGGTGTCCCCTACTGCCACCTAAAGACACTGTGACACAGCCTCAGCAGGAAATATGTGGTCCCCTTTGCACTGCTGGTACATGGATACTTCTAAGAATTGAACTGCTGCATGAAAGTCCACATTGAGGCATTAGCATCTTACCTTTATACATACAACAGGCAGAACAAATGCAGAAAAAAATACAACTATTTGTTGAACCTGTCAATGAAGGCATACTATGCGTGTAAAATTGTTTCAACTCATATCAACTGTTTGCACTGTTTTGCCTCAAAGTTTCGGGGTGAGGTTGGTCAGAGTTACACAAGCTGCATGAAACAATTGATGGAAGCTATGAAAACATCATTATCGACCATAAGCATAAGGGGAAATCAATAGTACAGGATGAAACTTCTCAAAACGTTATGATTGTTGTATTCTTAAGCGGTTATGCCAACCATATACTGCAATGTGTTCTTACCCATGCCACCATATACTGTAGTATGATATCTTACCCATGCAACATAACAGTTAGCAAAGTTAACAATGGACTAAGAATCATAAAAATATTACCCCTCAAAAATGCTGAGACCATTTCCACAGGTTGAGCGCTAGCTGCTCCCGGAAACCTGGTATATGGATTTGTCGAATGAGTTCACAGGCAGACCGTGCGCCATGTGTTCGGCTAACTTGATTACGAAAATTCTGCAATCACCACTTTTACATAAAAGAAGACAACGTAATAGGTTAGAGGATGACGTACATATAATTGCTCTACCGCAAACTGCTGCATGTGGTACAGCTCTTACCCTGGTTCTTGTTATGGCTTGTCATCGCACTGGGACACGAACCATCCTTTCGTCGTATACCATTCTGTAGTCATGTGTGCCTCTGCTCCGTAGTGATCAGTCTTCTGAAGAAGTTGTGGCAGTATTGTTTGTATGGGATGCAAAAACTGTTTCCAATTGCGAACGTAGGTGCCTAGTGAGTCAAACAAGGTTATCGTTCATTCCTTGAAGTGTACTTTCACGAGGACCTAATGTACACCCCTGTAATTCAATGGCATGTATAGCTACTGACACGACAAGCAGAAGAGAACCAGAAATAAGTTTTAGTATGTAACATAACAGTTAGTTCAAACAAATGTGAAGCAACTAATTAACAATGATACTGTCTCAAGTCCTGCCCATGGACGATAGGCCACCTCCCATGAATAGTGTCTATTGCCGGCCACCTCCCCCCATGCATATCGTACGCATATGTTATCATCAGCCTAAAGAGCTTTCTTCTTGCTATACGGCTCCCATTTACCTAGCAAGTGTTACTACATATATTCAAACAAACAAAGGAATTAATAAGTGAAAAATGTTTCAATGATAAGCAGTCCGTTTACTTTTGAAGAAACATTTTGTTTACCCCAAACAAAATATCTGTCGTCGTGAAGGCTTCCATCTTGCTAGTAGGGGACCGCATCGCCTTCCAGCGAACGTAACAAAAAGCAGCATCCGGATGCTACAAACAGTCAAAATGCATACAGTTAGACCGAACAATCAATAGTTATGTCTAACATAGCTACTTGTCATATTGCTTATATGCACCGAATCTTGCAACCACTCACTAGTTTTGCATAACTCCCTAAACCACTGCCGATTGTAGTCTCCTGTTGGCAAACGCACCATTGCTTTGCAGTGACAACCTCATTATTGACAACTGGTTATATATATACCAAACTAGCAGTATGAAAAACAATTAACAATGCAGTAAAATGGTCAGAAACATACAACTCGGTGGGTGAATGGTCATCACGCCACACTTTAAATGCTTGCATTTCTATATCGGATAGTTGAGGAGTTGGATCAAACTTGGTGCGCTTTCTTGGAACAACTTGGATTTGTTGAAATGGAGACAAAATTTGTGGACCATTTTTTCTCCTTCTTTTGAAAAATTTGGTTTCAGGTATAATCTTCAAACTTATGTCTGAACCTACCGAAGGAGACCCTAGTATTGGTTGTCGGGGCAGGATAGGGTCCAAAATAATTTCCCCCCTAAAACTGTCTACCTAATCATGTCTCACTTCTGCACTACCCTCTACCCGATTATGCAACAACCTTTCTGACCTTTTTATCGGGGCACCTTCGAACCCTAAAAAAGGCCGGACACCTGTGGACCCTTGTCTTGCTTTATGCTGCGACTTTGGGATTGTGGTAAAATCTTCACTGATGCATCAGAAGCACCCGAAAGCGATAGTACTCATGCTTTTGTTGGTATGATTGGAGTGAACACCATTTTTTTCTCCGAAATTGTCCACCTCCTCATGAGTACTAGGTGCATGCGTCTCAGTGCCAACTGGCACCGATCCTTCGACTCCAATATTGTCTCCATTACGTTCACAATGTTGCTCATCATTGTCCTATGAAGCAAAATTCCAACGATATCAGTACAAGTTGATATACAAAACTAAGTTCCGACACTAGGCATATATGAACTATACCTTCGCTGTAGGTGTGTTCTGATGTGTTTGATCAGCATTGTTTGTAAATAAAAAGTCGATAATCATATCAACCTTCTTGTTTGTTTCGTAGAAGAGATCAAACGTTTCTTGTACCTTCAACTTCGTGCCTTCTACATTCTTGTTTATATGTTGCAGTTGTTTCATCATGTCTTTCCCAACCTGCTCCACCTGTTTATGGATGGCTTTAATTGTTCACTATGACTACTACTACTATCCTTCAGCCTGTACAAAATTCAGTAGAGATGTGGAGTGAGGTGGTATACTTGCACTCCATGACAAACAACAAACATAAAAGCAAACAACGAAAGTACCTGAGAATGTGGTCGTCTTCCCTCAGAATGCGCCTTCATAAATGGGACCCGAGTTGCCTTGTCATTGTTGTCCTTCTCGTTAGTGGCAGCACTATCAGAGGCCCCACTATCAGAACCCACCTAGGCTGCACCCTTTTCCTTGTTGCGGAAATGTTGCCAATAATCCTCTCTTTCCTCTATAGGCGTCGCCTCCAACATAGGGGCAGCTTCAAACTAGCATGTAAGTTGAAAACAAATGTTCAAAACAACAACTTGAATGTACAATTTCAATTAAACTCAGTAATATATTGACATACGAAACTCGGTAATATATTTACATACATCAGAGCGATGAAATAATGTAACAATTTCTCTTGACTTTGGGATTGTCATAGAACTCCACTTGACGATACAGGGGCAGCAAATTGTTGGATTTCAGTGCAATTTATTGTGCAATGATCGGAATTGCTTCACAAGTCCATATCTATGAATGCAGAAAAAAAACACCAAATCTTATTGCCAAACGTCGTATACCATTAGGAAGCATCATAAAGTAAAAAAACAATATACATATACCTGAAATGCATATGGGAAACCAGACAACGAATAGAATGCAGCGTCTCTCTTGTACTTCTGCCCTTTATTTCGTTTTCCAACTTTGGCAGTCATTTTCTTAAAATCCTTTTTCATGCCATGCAACGTCATCTCGTAGCAGCATCGACCCCAGGGGTATTTGTTGAATGCATTGATATCATCCAACAGTCGAATATGCTCCCTTAGAATCTGGTTCTTCGGATCCTTCCCAAGTAACACTGTCTCTAAAAAGTACAACAATGCAAGTTTTATGATGTCCTCATCATTGTCCGAAGAAGCAGCCCTGAAAGTGATGTCCACATTTTTGTTTGAAATTTTGCCACTACCTAGAAACATTTTCTGGCTGAAATTCTCAGCGGATTGACATTCATCAGCGGACCCATCTTTTAATGGGTATAGCCCACAATCAAGCCATGTGACGAGGCCAAACTCCTGTATTGAGAACCGAATGACATTGTCATTTAGGAGTGCAAACCACAGCTCCTCCGAATCATCACAATCCATTTGTCGGAGAAGCAAGTTATGCACTAACTGCCCGGCAAACTTCAAGTCTTTCATGTGCAGTAGTTTACCAAAGCATGACCTGCTGAACATCTCCAATTGCACTTCATTTAACTTTTCCACTATCACTTTTACGACTCTGACCTTTGAAAAATATGTAACTTTTGAAGAAAAATGATCGGAGTCCATTATTTTTAGCGCAACTGCAGAATCCATCACCGTAAACCTGCAATTATAAAACAACCCATTACAATTTTATTACCAAAACAATCATGATTAAACTCTAATAAAACATATATTGTATCGATATAATTTTATTTGTATACCTAATCACAAATAAAACACAACCAATTACGTTACTGGTTCAACGATTTCAGACCTATAAACAACACTAACCAATCCAAAAAATCACCAAATCAATGCATCTATCAAGGAACCAATACAGACAATATCATATCCATAACCACAACCCTAACAAGGATAAACACCATGTAAAAAACTAGTGGAGGTTGGGGTTTTGAACCCCAATGTCCGCATTCTCACCATATAGCTTCGACCCAAATTGTATTCCAACCTCAAGGTTGGGAATGTCGGTACTCTCTTTCTGAATGTTAGAAAGGTTGGGATTCTCAACCCAACCTTTTAGGTTATGAACATGGAGGATTCCCAATCTGCAAGTTGAGAGCCTATCGGATTCCCAACCTGCAGGTTGGGAATTCTAACTTCTAGGTTAGGAATCCTAACCTATAGGTTGTGAAACCCAAGATAAAAATTGGGAATCCCATCTTTAAGATTGGACATCTCAATCTAGAAGTTGCGATCCCAACTTCAAGGTTGGGAATCCCAACTTTGAAGTTAAGATTCCAACATCCATGTTGAGAATAGGTTAAGAGTCCTAATCTAAAGCAAGATGGATCGAAGATGGAGGTTGAGAATCCCAAACTTGGTAAACCCAACCACTCCCTGTGGTTTCAACTTAAGTCCGCAGTAATATATTCACCCAAAGGTTATAAATCCCAACTTGCAGGTTCGGTTTCAACCTCTACTTCCAAAAGTATATTCACCGTAGGCCGGGATTCCTAACCTCCAGGTTAGGAATTCCCAATCAGATTGGGAATCTCAACCAGGAGATTGACAATCCCAACTTGAAGGTTTGGAATCCCATCTTTGAGGTTGGTTTCAACTTTAACTATATTAGTATCCTAATCTAATGGTTGCAAATCCCAAAATGCAAGTTAGGAATCCCCACCTCCAAGTTACGATTCCAAACCTAAAATTGGAGTCCCAATGGTGGGGTTGTTTACAACTGACTAATATCCCTATTTGCAAACCAACACAACCACACAATTATCCATCATAAACTAAACCCACAGTTTCAAATTCACTCACCTGATGACAATACCCATAAACGACACCATACAACCAATCGTGTACAACATTCATAGCAGAAACTCAACAATCTTAACAACATCAAACATTTTATGTTACAAATAACATACAACAACCAATAGAATAAAAACACCCCATAAGCAATATGTTCTTACTGTGGAGTTTTTCTAGGCCTCCCGCGTCTCTCACTCACGTTCAACTTGTTGCCTCTTCTTCCTTCACCTTTTTGCCTCTTCTTCCCTCAACTTCTTCCTTTTTTTTTCGTCCTCTACTTCTTCTACTTTCGGTAGGTTAGTTTCTTTGACAGAGAGAGAAAATGACATTGGGTGGGTCGGCTTTGCCTTCTTGGTCTTATGTGGAGGTCAACAATCGATGACAGGCAACGATGATGCGGTCTGACAGTGGGTTCGAAATGGTAGACGGTTTCTTTCACAAAAAATGACATAAAAACGGGTGGGTGCGTCGGTCGGAACGCTAGTGCATGCGTCGCCTTTGCCTCGTCGGTCGTGGGTTGAGGTCCGTAATGGGTGATATGCGACGGTGTTGAGACGGTTGCTTCGTTTTCAATTACACACACATAAGGGACACGTTGGGAATAAAGAGAGACAGAGTCAATCGTTTGGTTGAGAGCAACACACCCACACACAAAAAATGGATGGGTCAAGGGCATTTTCGTCCGAAAAATGTCAATGTCTTGTGATTTGAAAAAAAAAGGGTAGTTCCCAAATGGGTCATCAGAAATGGGTTATTTTTTAACAAAACCCTTTTTTAATGAATAAATATAATGTTCAATGAATTTGTAAATATATAATTTTAGTCATAACTATAAATTATTGTTACTTTGTTTATTATTTTGTTGAATATCAAACTTTTAATGAATCCACGGTTGTTGAATCTAAAATTAAATTATTATTGATTTGTTCCATGTAATATTGAGATTGATCTAAAATTAAAACATAACAGTCTAGTGAGGCAAATTTATTCCCCATCAATTTATTTGGCTAGAAAATAAATCAAAAGCCAAACAGCAAAAAAAATAAAATAAAATAAAATAAAAATAAAATAAAATGCTACATTTATTTTTATCCTAATTTTATGTGGTTTTTAGTTGAGCAGTCTCCTCCTAATTAGGTCTTTTTTTCTTTTTCTTTTTTTTTTTAGTTTAATGCAATTTCATTATTAACAATTTTAAATCTCTTTATTGCATGTAATTAGTGAATCATTAAACTTTAATTTGTTAAATTATAATTATTTTTTATGATGTTTTAGGATATAATAGGAAATTTATAATGTTTTGAAAATTTATATTGATTGTTGTTATCTAAAATAACCACTTTATGTGACTGTATAAAAATAGTAGTTTATGGCCTTACATATTGACATAATTTATTGAAAAGATTTATTTGTGTTTGATCTTTACAAGTTATTTTACTATAGGAATTAAATAGTTTAAATGTATGATTATGTAAAACATATTCAGCTTTTTTTTTTTTTTTTTTTTGAAATGTAGCAGTATTTGTTAGATAAAACTTTAATAGGTGAAAACTTATATCAAAATCTAGAAACTCATATTAAATCAATAAAAATTATTATAGAAAAAACATATCTGAATTCATATTGTTAAACTTGAATAGAATTAAGTCTTCTACAGTCAAATCTCCTTAGGTTGTTATATGTTTTTTTCTTCTTGAATGGGGAAAAGAAAGAGAGCAAAATATTATGTTGATTTGACTTGGGGATCATAACTCTAATTATATTCTTTATATACTAACCTAATTAGGTTTCCATTAACCCTAATTAATTAGTATTGGGTTTCTACACACTAAAACTCATATTCAATAGATATCTCTAGAGTCCAATAATAGATCACATATTTGGTCCTATTAAAATAGATAGTCCATAATATAATTATTATTTAATATGTGAGCCCCATATTAAAAAATATAAAAAATCCTAACAATCTTCCACTTGGGCTACATATGTTTCTTGAAACAATTATATTATCTATAATCTTGAGTGCACACTGAAAAGTATCTTTCCTGAAATATCTCTTTAATTACAATTTGGTCCACCTACTATATTAGTATGGGATCAAAGCGACCTTTGTTACATATATTCGTAATTAGACCCATCAATAGTCACCACACCAATATATTTAATGACATAGTGTATGGATGCGTAACATGAAAATTACATTTAATGTGATCTCAAACATGCCTATTTCCAACTGGTCCTACCTTAATCTTTAGTGAGATCGAACACAAATAACATTCAGAGTTTATAAGAACATCGAAATGCCAACTCCCACTAAACATGCACATCATCAACCAAAATAACACTCATATGAGCAGTGTGCTCAAGAAAGATCTTGAATGGTAATCCCTTAGTAAGCGGATCCATAATCATGGAGTTTGTCCCAATATGTTCTGTAGCCACCTGATAACTCTGAACTCTTTCTTTAACAACAAGAAACTTGATGTCTATGTGCTTTGACTTCATAGAGCTTCTTTTGTTGTTGGAATATAGCACAACCGAATTATTGTCACAATATATCTTTACTAGTCTTTCAATGTAATCTACAACTTGCAGCCCCATGACAAAATTTCGAAGTCATATCCCATAATTAGATGTCTCATAACAAGTTATGAATTCAGCTGCCATAGTGGAAGAAGCTATGAGTGTTTGCTTAGCACTCTTCCAGAAAATAGCTCATCCAGCTAGCAGGTAAATATAGCCTGACATGGATATTTTACTGTCTTAGCATCCAACAAAATCGGAATCAGAATACCTAACAATCTCTAAATAATCTGATCTCCAATACATAAGCATGCTATATTTTGTTCTCTATAAATAACGCATTACTCGTTTGGCTGCTTTCTAATGATCCATCCCTAGATTACTTAAATACTTGCCCAACATTCCCACTATGAACAAAATGTCTGAACGCGTGCATACTTGAGTATACATTAGATTTCCTACAGCTGACGCATAAGGAATCTTTTGCATTTCTTTTCATTCCAACTCATTTTTAGGGCACTGACTGAGACTAAACTTGTCTTCTTTAGCTACAGAGGTGTCTCCTGGTGCACAACTTTTCATGTCGAATCTATTAAGAACTTTTTCAATATAGCTCTTTTGTGATAACCCAAGGATACCTTGAGTTCAATCTCAATGTATCTGTATGCCTAATACAAAAGAGGCGTCCCTAAGATCTTTCATCTTAAAATTCTTTATCAGGAATCTCTTGGTTTCGTGCAATAAGTCTATATCGTTGCTAGCAAGTAATATGTCATATGAGATAATGATTTTATGAAATTTGTGATACCATTGATGGGAAGCCTATTCAAGACCATAGATGGATTTCTTTAATTTGCAAACCATTTTCTTTAGGTCACCGGATACAAAGTTTTCTGGTTGCATCATATATATTGTTTCGTCAATGTCACCATTGAGAAACGCAGTTTTTGCATACATCTGATGTAACTCTAAATCAAAATGAGCCACAAGTGTCATTATAATCCTGAAAGAGTCTTTCGTTGAAACCGGAGAGAAAGTCTCTTTGTAATCAATGCCTTCTTTCTGAGTGAAACCCTTGGCAACTAGACGAGCCTTATATCTCTCAACATTGCCTTTTGCACTCCTTTTGGTCTTAAATATCCATTTGCAACCAATGGGTTTCGCACCTTCAGGCAATTCAACGAGATCCCAAACGTCATTGTTTTTTATGGAATTCATCTCATCATTCATAGCATCAATCCACTTTTGATAATTAGAACTTTGTTTGGCTTGATGGAAGTTGATTGGATCATCTTCTACCACTCCTATATCAATTACATGTTCTTGGAGAAAAACAACATAGTTATCTGGAATCGCATTTCTCCTTTCTCTAGTGGATCGTCTCAATGGCACATCCTCTTGAGATTGTTGAGTTTGTACTTCAGGTATAATTTCTTCATTTTGCATAGAGAGCTCTTCTACATTGTCTTGATATTCTAGATTTGTATTTTGAACAATGTCAGGAATAAAAGTCTGATCATTATTAATAGCAATAGCAGGAAGAGAAACAAATTCCTCTTCAAAGATAATGTCTTTAATCTTATCTCCCCTCACAAATTCAACTTCCTAAAAAAAAGCTCGTATTTCTTGTCTCAAAAAATGTTATAGTAGTGGGATCGTAAAACTTGAAACCCCTTGACCGTTTAGAGTACCCAACAAAATAGCAACTTACAGTTCTTGAGTCTAATTTCTTTTCATTTGGCCTATAAGGTCTTGCCTCAGCTGGACAACCCCAAATGTGTAGATGTCTAATACTCGGCTTTTTGCCCATTCATAGTTCATAAGGGGTTTTAGCTACCGCTTTGCTCGAAACCTTGTTAAGGATATATGCTACAATCTTTAATACTTCTCTCCAGAGAGATTCTGGTAAAGAAGAATAATTAATCATACTTCTTACCATGTCCTTAAGCGTTCTATTTCGTTTTTCAATAATACCATTCATGCTAGGTTTGCCTGGCATTGTGTATTGCGGAACGATACCGCATTCCTCTAGGAATTTTGCAAAAGGTCCTGGACGTTGTTCACCAGATCCGTCATATCTGCCATAATATTCATCACCATGATAAGATTTGACAGCTTTAATTTTCTTGTCAAGTTGATTTTCTACTTCAACTTTGAAAGTCTTAAAAACATTCAGGGATTGAGACTTCTCATGTATTAAATATAAGTACTCATACCTTGAATAATCGTCTATGAATGTAATAAAATATTGTTGACCATTTCAAAACGTTGTAGGAAATGGTCCAAAAATATCAGTATGAATTAGTTCTAAGATATCAAAACACCTATTGGCACCTAATCTCCTAATATTTGTCTGTTTCCCTTTAATACACTCAATACATACTTCGAAATCTGTCAAATCAAGGGGATCAAGAATCTCGTCAGACATAAGTCTTTGAATTCTCTGTTTAGAGATTTGACCTAAACGCTTATACCATAATGTGGCAGAATCCCTGTCAATTAATTTTCGTTTTGTACCTTGTGAATTTATATGCAAAGTTTCATTAATTGAGGCAATTGCATCCAACAAATATAGGTTATCATGCAAAGATAAAGAATAAGTACCAATAAGATTTAAATCTTGAAAAAGACTAAATTTATTATTTTCAAATGAATAAGAATAACCAAATTTGTCCAAAACAGAAATTCAAATAAAATTCCGTCTAAAAGACGGTACTACATAAGTCTCTTCCAAATTTAAAAAATGATTAGTCTTTAATAATAACCTAAAAATTTCTATAACCTCTACTACAACTGTTTTGTCGTTGTCCATATAGATGAATCTTTCAGCATCACTTGGTTGTTGGCTTTACAGGCAACCCTGTATAGACACACTTATGTGAGTAGTAGCACCAGAATCTATCCACCAAGTGTGTTTAGGTACAGAAGCTAAATTAACTTCATAACAAACTAAATTGAGAAACATATCTTTCTTGACACGCCAGTTGGCGTATTTTGGACATTATTTCTTCATGTGTCCAACTTTCTAGCAAAAGTAACAGATAAACTCTCCATCCTGTTTCTTTTGCACCTTATGCTGTGATGTTCCAGCTACAGCTTCTTTTCCTCTTTTCCTTTCCTTGTCCTTAGAGATAGCTGCTAAGTTAGTACTTTCAAAATCTTCTCGCTTCAATCTTTCCTCTTCTTGCACACAATGAGATATAAGCTTATTAAAAGTCTATTTATCCTTTTGAGTGTTGTAACTCACTTTAAATTGATTGTATTATGCAGAAAGAGAAATCAAAACTAAGTGCACCAACAAGTCCTCAGACAGTTGTAACTTTAGTGCCTTTAGTTTGGAAGCAATATGAGACATCTCCATGATGTACTCCCTTATGTTTCATTTTCCTTTATACTTCATTGAAAGAAGGTTAGCCAAAAGTGTAAACCCCTATTTTTTATATTTCATTCCCTAGTATTAGAAGTTAGAATATAGAAATTGTCAATATTTATAATAAAAAAATCCAATAAAGAGCAAAATAATCTTTTTCTACAAATAAAGAGATCAATATTCAAGAAAGGCAAATTGGTCAATGATAAATTAACTATTATATAAAAGTGAATAAAATATATTATTTGCATGAATTGTGCAAATTGATAAAAGTAATGAGAAGAATATGAAATTAATGCATAATTAGAAAACAACTTAGTTAAATTTGATATGATGGTATAGTATGTAAATAACTAACAAACTTCAAGGACAATTATATAAATGTATGTCTATATATAGAGGTGTTGTCTTCCAACACTTAGGAAAATTTTAAAAAGGAAATTGAGAGAGAGTTGAGAGGGGTGCACGACAAAGAGAGGGAAAAGAGAGGAGGAAGAATCAAGTTATTCCAAACCAAAGTCAAGCTTCTAAATCAAGTGTCTAAGCCAATTTGAGTTAGAAGAGTAAAACTTAATCAAGATTTAGGTAAGTTTATCATCTTATTCTTCACTTTGATGATTTAGGGTTTGCTAGTGTGTTGGATGATTGGATTGGATTTTGTTATGGTTAGGATAAGAGTTTGGCATTCAAAGCAAGTCTAGATTCTTAATTTAGTAACAAGGAAGCTTAGGGTATAAGTTAAGAAGCTTGAATGGCAAGATAGGGTTTATGTAGTAGAAACCTTAACTTGTTATTTAAACTAGTGAAGAGTTAAATAGATTGTGTATAACTTGTTTGATGAAATGTTTGAAAAAAGTATAACTTGAAAAATTGAAAAGAACAACATGTGGGTGCATGTGTGTGTGTCACGGCCAAAGCGAGAGTGTGTGAATACTGTTGTGTTTTAATCTCTTTGAGCTCTAAATCATGCATAATTAATGTTAGAAAAGCATATAGGAGAGTTAGAATTGAAAAAGGAAACTAGATTAGATTGTTTGTGCATTTCGACTTGATGAAGGGTAGTAGCTTATGCATGTGTTTTGTTGGTGTTTATGATGTATTTAGGGTCCTAAAAACATGCATGAGTGAATAGGAATTAAGGTAATTAAAATGGATATATATATGGGTGTATGGATAGCATACAAACTAGTAAAGAATAAATTGATAGTAGAGTGAAAGAATAGACATTTAAAGAAACTATAGAGACCTGCACTAATTGAGCTTAATTGGGGTTTTTTTAGATCTCAAAACATGCATAAATATCATAGCAAACTATAGAAATTTGAAGGGAAAGGTTTGGATAAAAATTGAGCAAGTTATAGCCTAAATAGTGTAAATATATAGTTGTGAAAGTTGGTTGAAAAGTATGAAGGAATTGGTGGGTCTTGAAAGTCAAATATGATTATTGGAGTACTAAAATGATAAATGAATGATGTGGGAAGCTTTGACGAAGAAACGGAAGTGAAAAGCCCATGGATTGCGTTGTGTATACCATTCGGTGACGAAGGGGTTAAAAACGATGATATTTTGTTTCACACTTCCTGCGACCAATTCGAGCATATCGAGATGTCCTTAGGTGAAAATAAATAGAGTTCCTAAAAAAAAATCAAAATCTTAGAGCCTCAGTCGAGTCAGAACCTAGATGGGAAGGTTGTAGGAAAAAGGGTTTTCGATAGAGTACTTTATGAAAACCGTTATTCAATAGTTTGGAATAGCATGATTTAGCAAAGTTTTGAGTGTTATTATATTATGTAGGTGAGGAGCAAGCTACTGAAGGACGGGAGGCTCATTGACGGATATAGCTCGCTTCACTTGAGGTAAGTGTCCTATCACTTGCAATTTCCTTTATCAATATTTTCAATTATGAGTTATGTAGTTCCTTTTCTTTTTAAAAATGATGAGTTAAACTTTGAAAAACGATCCCTACATCGGATCTTGAAAAGAGTTTTTTCTTTTTTTATTAAACAAAGTTGTTTTGAAAAGATTCGAGTAAAGAATTGTAGTTAAAGATTTGGAAGGAAATCAATTTTTGTGCTAAATGTACCTAATAGAAAGAGTTTTGAAAAACCATGTATATACCCTCTGTTTATATGAGATTTAGCGCTACGCGACGATGCAGAAAATTCCGTCTGTAGTTATTCAGTTTTTCAGAGTATCTAACGCTACATTGCGATACAGAAAATTCTACTCGCAGTCACCCAGAGTTATAGTTCATACATAGCGCTACAATGATGATACAGAAAACTCCACATTGTAGTTGCTCAGATTTGAGATTGTCTCGCACTATATTGGCGATGTAGTAAATTTCGCTCGTAGTAGTTGAGATATCCCAACAGTTTCACGGTTGATGTCAGTCGAAAATCGTCACGTGATGGTTAGAGTACATTAGGGGTATACATGGTGTTTTTAGAAAGATAGGTTTTCTAAACCAAAGATTTGGTATTTAACCAAGTTTATGCATCGCTATGTAATTATACTTCATATTACCTTATATAATGAACTAATGTTTTTGATTTCGTGTAGTGTGTATATTCTACTAGGTGTCTTAGCAGGTGATTTTGCATCAAGGAAATCTTCATCGGACAATTTAGGTGGGAAATTCGATGACTACATCTAATAAATAAATACATTTTGTGATTGTAAATAATATAATTAAGTAATTGTATGGTTGGAATACGAATATTCGAATATTTGTAAACCAATGATATGATATGTATATACATATATTTTAAATGCTTGCATATTATTTATATCCATCACCAAATATTTGATAATCGAGATTGCATTATGAAAGTGATAGAAATGTCGGTTTGTGAAATGAATTGAGAATATGCATGGTTGCGAATAAAAAGAAGTTGGGTGGTGATTGAAAATAGTTCAAAGTATTTCCTTTTATGCAGATAAATTTTGGGAAACCTTAAAAATACAGCCGTTGTATTGTCGAAATTTTTATAAAAGTTTTCTTCATTTAGATGCGACAAATTTACACCAACCCAACTATTTAAAAAAAAATAGAAATCAATTTAGTTAAAGTAAAGTAAACTGGCAAAGTATCTTAGGGGTTCACTCCACAGGCCTCTCGATTGTGAGTAAGGTTATAAGAGATTCGTTGGAGTGCCCAGTAAGACCCTCCAGATAAGAGCCTAAAGAGATTCTGGTTCGGGTCTTGTCAAAAAATGTATTTGTTTCAACATTTTCGTTTTTCGCAAAACGTTGTTTTATTTTTTCAAGGAACTTCTTAGCATTTTTCTCTTCAGACATAAAGCTCCTAAAAGTTTCCGGAATGGAATGTTTTATGATCATAAGACACATGCAATTAGAACGGTCATACTTCTCCATGCTCGTCTTTTCATCAACGGAACTATTCTCATTAAAAGATACAGGCTGTTCTTCCTGAAGCGCAAGGTCAAAATCCATGCAACCAAGAACAATCATAACGTTCTCTTTCCAATTCTTAAAATTCGTATCATTAAGCACAAGAATGGAATTGATATTAGCAGTTATTGTTAAAGCAGAAGTAGTAACTGAATTGAAAACAAAATCAAATACAAGCTCATAATTAATAATCATGTCACAACATAAGAATACTCAATTAATAAATTTATACATGACATGATCAAACAATTCCCACAATGGTGGGCCCCAAAACAAGATACCTAACACAACATTGACATTTAGTCTTTGGACAGAAATATCAATTGTAAGTGGTACTCTCCATGTAGTAATCAAATATTGACAATTAATTCTATCAAGTAATAGGTCTTTCTTTGAACCGACTTATCACTCACATGAAAAACTTAATAATCGTCACATATTTATTACCACAAGTATGCCTATTATTTGGTCAAATAACAACCTTCCTTTGGACCGGTCATTATTCGCATAAACAATAGGCATACACATTTTAATATTCCAAAATAAACAAATTTAATTATAGAGATCACTTTGGTAACATATAATTTCAATTCAATTTATTTTGAATTATCAAAAACAAGATGAATTTAATAATTCTATAATAATCCGAAACAGTCTCATTAAAATACACATGAAACAACCCTCTGTTCAAATAAAAAATAATAATAATATTAACAAAAATTGATGGTTGTCCAACAGAATATATGCATGGTCCAAAAGTAAAACACACATTATCCAATAAAGACATACATATATATATTTTTTTATACTTTTGCCAATTTTTTTTTTTTAGGCAAACTCGATTATATATATATATATATATATATATATATATAAGACAAGCAATTCTAGCTTCAATAGATGTAACCAACACAGAAGGCATTCATGCAGTGCAAAATTACATAAACTAGATAAGCCACCACATTAAAATAACGCAACACAGAAAGCGTTCTTCAATTGTTTTTGAAAAAAAAAAAAAAAAAAAAGCAAACTAACAAAAAAAACACCAAACACGATGGAAATTCAATATATTTTTCTTTATGCTTCCATGACAACAACAATAATCAAATCAATTAATTTCTCAATGATTCAACATGACTTAGCTCTGATACCACTTGTTAGATAAAACTTTAATAGGTAAAAACCTATATCAAAATCTAGAAACTCATATTAAATCAATAAGAATTATTATAGATAAAACATATCTAAATCCATATTGTTAAACTTGAATAGGATTGAGTCTTTCACAGTCAAATCTCCTTAGGTTACTCTATGTTTTCTTCTTCTTGAATAGGAAAAAGAAAGAGAGCAAAATATTAAGTTGATTTGACTTGAGAACCATAATCATAATTATGTTCTTTATATACTAATCTAATTAGATTTCTATTAACCCTAATTAATTAGTATTGGGTTTCTACACACTAAAGCTCATACTAAATGGATATCTCTAGAGCTCAATAATAGATCACTTATTTGGCCCTATTAAAATAGATAGTTCATAATATAATTATTATTTAATATGTGAGCCCATGTTAAGAAATATAAAAAATCCTAACAATATTCGTTAAAACAACCTAAATTTGGGTACCTAAAAATTACAGACACCAATCACCCAACTAAATTTGGAAGAGCAAAGACTACAACCATTTTCCAACAACCCAATCCTCTACAGAGGAGAATCGAAGGTAAACCAGATGGAATGTTGAACGATTCCTAAAACATAAAATTGGCTTGACACCCTTAGAATCCAGCCACCCACATATAAACTCAGAAGCCCAAAATAACCTACAAACAATATTAAACCAAATCTACAGATAAGCACTACTCAAAAGGAATGTACAGGCACGATTCCTCAACCTAAAATGACACCAGCAACAAAACAACTACTTGCAACCAAAGGCAACGAACTAGAAGAGAGCCTTTTCAGACAGCAATCTGATCTTCTATTGTAGATGAACCATAAAAGGGCCTTGAGATCCCAAATTGCTATGGCATAACCCATATGGATTATTCTAGAAGTTACCATTACTATTAGTTGTGTTGGAAGTGAGAGATGACCGATCTCCAACTGAAACAGCAAAAGATCGGATCTAACCGGCACTTAGAGCTTCACTAGACCCTATCACTAGAATTCTCACGAGAGAGAAGGAAAACTTGAGAAGCAATAATTCCAAAAATCTTGAAATAGAGCTTCAACATGAGTTTCCCTCTTTTAAGAGAGATGACTCGAGAAGCTTACACCTGCACACAATTAGCTATTTAATATCTAAGTAAAAAAGGTTATTATTATGTTACCCCTGAAATTGAAAATAATAACTAAAATAATGTAATTGTTAAATGGTATAGTAATTTCGTCAATGAACTAATAGATGCGTTAATTCGGAGGGTAAAATGGTCATTAAAGGTAAAATGGTTCCTTTCATCTCTTTCTCCCACTAGTCACCGTTTCTCTCTCCCTCACACTCCTTTTTTTCCTTCTTCTTCTTCTTCTCTTGTTCTTCTTTTTCTTCTCAAACCCAAATGAAATCTAGGATTCAATGAGATTTGGGTTCAAACCAACAAATGCAAATGAAGGTTCATCAATTCGAACCATATGAAGTTTCATCTGGGTTTCAAACGGAGGAACCCAGATAAAGGTTCATTTGGGTTCATCGATTCAAACATAAAGATTAATGCTTCATATGGAAACTTCACAAGTTTATGCATCATACGGATCATCTTAATATGGTACACAAAGCTTTCACTTTCTTTTTTAGCCTTTATCAGTTTCACTTGGGGTTCGAACCAACAAACCCAGATGAACCTTCATCTGGGTTCGTCAATTCGAACGTAGAAATTTTTTTTTTTTTTCCAATTTGGTTTTGGATTGATAATGTTTGGAGATTGATTGATGATGAAAGATAATGATTAAGGTTATGTTTAGGGTTTTCAAATGGACTGGGAGATGATTGGAGAGATGATTGAAGATGATTGAGGATGAAGATCCAATCTTAAGATAGGATCCCTACTGTCTATCATGATTGATGAATAGTGGAAATCTAATTTGGAGATTGGATCTCCGCCTTTATATTAATTTTTTTTAATTTTTTTCATCTTTATTTTTCTTATTATGGTCATTTTCCCCATTTTAATTCTTTTTTTATATTTATATTTGAAATTGTCAATTTACTATAGACTTTTTTTTTTTTTTTTGCTTATGTTGGGTTTATTCAGCATTATGACTTAATATGCTAAGTTGTAACTTCAAATATATGTCATAAAATGTAAATTATGTGTTGTAATGCAGAAATGTAAACAACAATAAAGTAAATCAACACAAAAACATTTTTAACGTAGTTCAGTGTTAACCTACATCCACGAAATCTTACCCAGAAAGATAAACTATTAATGAACATACAAATACAACCTACTTGAAATATTCAACATAAGACTTCCTCTTAGAATCAACGTAGTATAAAGTACACGTTTATTGACATTGTTTTAACAAGCTCCCCTTGTTTTCACAGAAGACAGCAACTTGAAATCCCTTCAACTTATGATTCTATCTCCTCTCTTTGTGGCAAAACATCTTATTATACCAATAAGCACATACTCTAAACTCTCTAGCTTCAGAAGCCTGAATCTAGCACATAAACTTAAAGAACAAGCCTTTCTAAGCATTACAATGAATATTTTTCATTCTCTTGGTGAATATATATAATTTTTTGAACAATTCTTACACATAAAAACTACTCAGAGTTGAGAAACCTCTAAATCACAAATACATACAGTTTCTAAGTTGTTTTCTTTACCGTTTACACTCTAAAATTGCATACACAAAAACTACAAGCACTCTAAGTTCTGTTGACACGTATCACGTGGCTTACCCTCTCAAAAATCCACTCATCAACCTTTCATTCTCTACCTATTTATATCCATATGCACCATACCTTATCTATCAAGAAAATAACATAAAGGTTCATTTTAAAAAGTAATAAACAGAGAATAAAATCTATTTTAATAAAAAGCAATTTAAAGAAGGAAACTTCTCTAATTTGTCTCTATTGTACGAATGCACAAGGAAATATGATTTCTGCTCTTCCAAACCTAACAACTAAGAAATAATGAAGTTTCCTGCAATATAAAAGATTAGTTGAAGATAAAATAATTTTCATAACCATGGAAAGATATTTTCCAATTTACACAAGTCAACCGTAAAGAATTTCCTTATTTAAAGATATTTTATTCAATTGAAACCTATAAAAAAAAAAAAAATGTGTATTTTATTTATGATAAAAACAATGATGAATAAACACACAATCATTCACTAAATCAAATAAGAATTATAAAAACGTGAATAAAATACTTCTGACAATATTCAGAAAACCTGCACTGTGAACTGTCATGATGGAACTCGCCCCGAATTTTTCCTTTCGAAGCTCCTGTGATCTTATCGGGCACCCCACGAAGCCCTTTAGGACTTTAGCTAGCATCACCAAAAGAACAAAGTGGAGCAAGCCCTTAAACTTAAATCATTGTATAAATATATAAATCATCAATTATAAAATTTGATGATTTAGATTTTCTAAAAATTTTGACTGCACAATGACTGTTTTTCAAGGTTTCCCAAATTTTCAAATCACCTGAAAACAATTCAATAACACTTCAATATTTCAAACAATAATCTCCACTACCATGTGGACCTCCGGTCCATCTCAAAACCATCACCTAGCCACAATAATTCTATTTCAACAAAATCATTTCAATTTTGAAAACACAATTTCATGCATAAACATCAAAATCATTTATACATAGCCCAAATATTTACATTATAAATATACAAAGGTATCAAAACATTTCATTTATATTAATACATCACATCACCACAATTGTGGTAACATTCATAGAGTTCTATACAATCAAAATCATGTACATAAGTAAATTTTCAATCGAATTAACATATGTAAAATGTGACTTCACAGAACATCCATAGAACATCATCTACGGCCAGCCCACTTAATCCGAGGTGGGAGAACGAGCACCCTGACTGCTAGTTCCTGCACTTGGGGGGGTTTTTCATAAAACATAAAACAAGAATGATGAGCTAAAAGAGCTCAATGAGTGTTACGATTTTCCTATTAAAATCGTTTCTTTCAAAATTCTTCCCAAAAACGTTTTTAAAAGAATTTATGTTATTTCATAACATTTTCATGGTTGAAACCATAAACTTTAATAAATTTTATGGGAAATCTTTAAAGCTTGGTTTCATGCATAAAAACATTGTAATAATTCAATTATTGCATAAGATTTTAACATTTCCTTTTCCTTGCTGAAATAGTACCAGTGGAACCCAGAAAATCTATCATAATATGGTCACGTGGTGATTCGATTAGCGCCACTCACCATGGCAATATACATGAGACATTTCACAAACATGCAGCGGAATTTTTTCCATCGTATACGCAAGTGAGATAATACCCCACACATGTAGAGGGCAACACGACTCGACCGACTGACTCAATCCCCCCGATGTTAATGACACACCCTTCCAACACTTGTCATACACATATGGGATATACCGGTCGGGTCTAAATTATAATTAATAATTCCATAACATGTAACATGGGGTGGGTCATTGGCGTTTGAAAACGTTTTCTTTTCCATATACTCAAAATCGAATACATCCATTCCATAAACTTAATATTGTAAAACATATTACATAAAATCACTAAAACAAGAGCATCATCATTTCAAATTTTTTCATGCATAAAACATGCCTCTTTCAAGCAAATACATGAAAGGTTCGTAAACTAATATTTTCAAAGAAAAAGCATTTTCAACATCAAAATGCATCATCAACATCATAAATGTTATAAAATGAGAAAATATGCATTTAACAATTCAAAGAATATATTTTTCACTTACTTGGCTCACAAGTTAATAGTTACCCTTCAATTAACCTCTCTTGACTCTTTAACTTGTTTTCCACCTACAATACACATCCTAGGTTAGAATTCACCATTTACCTACTCAAAACTAGCATTTATTTACCCATTTCTCACTTAAAACATCATATCCACACTAAACCACAAAGTTGGCATAAACTAATACATTCATCATCCCATTCATTTTCTTCCATTTTCTTGATTCAAGTACACTTAACCACATGCATAAATTCATAAAAACACATCAAAATAATTAGAGAACCATTTGAACACCAACTTATCCTCTTTGGCTGAATTAACACATCCACTATACACAAGCTTTTTCTTTTCATTCCATTGATATATATCAATTTAAAATCATGTCAAACATCATTTAATTTCATCAAACCTCCAAAATCAATTCAAACACACATAATACCTAGCTTGGCTGAATACGTACCATGGCCAATCACCTTTGTTTTTCCATTTTCATGCTAATCAACCACATCAAATACATTTCAAGATCAATCTAATACCTTAAAATCAATTTAATTCAAGTTTACAAAAAAAATTACATAAAACCCTAACTCACCTTACTAGTTTCTTGATCCCACTTCCTTTGTGTCTTCTTTTAAATCCAAGCTCAAACAAGAGATAATCAATCTCTAATCACACCAAAAATTTCATAAACACATCACTTTATCACTCACCATAAAAACTCATCAAAATACCATGAAAAACTCAACTTACTTACCTATTTCCCTTCTCTTTCTTGCTCAATCTTTACCCTAATACCTTTTTTGTTGAGATTTGATAAGTTTTGATATGAAAGATGGGATCAAAACCTTTATTTTCCTCCTACTGGCTGAATCTGCCCCTGCTACTCTCTCTTTTTTTTTTCTTCCTTTCTTGTTGTCACTTCGTCTCTAAAATATCATCACCCATCAACTGTATATGTTGCTCAACTTACTTGACCAAAAGGTCCCTCATCTAACCTACAAATGACCATCAAATCCTTTAACTATCTTTTACTAAAATACCCTTAATTAAAACTCACATTAGTTTATCTAACCAAAGGCAATTTAGTCACTTGGTCTTTAAAGTATTAATAACCTTTAATGCATGCCAACTAATATCCACTAATTTATTTTAATGTGTCAACCTCCCATTGGCTAATTTTACATGACATGGATTGTGTTTCTTATTCAATTTCTTTCCATGTAATACTCACACCAATTCCATATGTTTGAAGTTGAAATTACCATTTACCTTTAACGCATTTAATTATCATCCATACTTAAATAAATTCTAAAAATATTTCATAGTTATCCAATCATCAAATTGACCATGTAATACTCTAATTGAGTATCTTATCTCTCCATCTCATGCTTTAAAAAAAAAAATTCGAATGGTCATAAAATCATCAACACCTATTATTCCTCGAAAAGGACATTTTCATCCATTTAATTTCGGACCGTTTAAAACCTATCCGAATGGACTTATTTTCGAGTCATTCACTTTTTAATATCTCTAATACCTATTCCAAGACTTCTAATGTCTGGGGTCCATTTCCCGAAAATCACCATTCATCAAAAAATTTAGTTATTGAAAAATGTAACTAGGGGGTTTACATGTTAGGAAAAATTCGTTATAATATCAAAACTGATGTTCCAACAATGACTTGCATCTTATAACTCTTACAATAATAAATACTAAACAAACTACAATCTATACATGCTACCAATAAGTTTTGCTACACAAACAAAGTCAATTGTCAAAGTCTTATAATGAAGTTAAGGTCATAAGATGCCAACAACATAAGACAATAATGTCATAAGATCAACTTCAATGTTATAAGATGCCAACCGTAGTTCGCCACACACGTGTACACTAACAATATTTTTTTATTTATAATTTTAACTTTTTAAAAAAAAATAAATAAAAAGGTGAGGGTATTTTAGTCTTTTTGTGTTTTTTTTTCAAAAACCACTAAAATTTTAGATTAAAATTGTTTTAGCTGATAGTGGTGGTTTTTATGGCTAATATTTTAACAAGTTCAAGTAAAAATATATTATTTACTATTTCAGGGGATTTTTAGATTTTTCCCAAGTAAAAATATCATTATTACGGTGTTTAAGAGAGACCTATAAAAAGAGGCCATGTGATTCATTTAGTATGAATCCCTCATTCATTTAATTGTATCAAAGTTTAACATTTAAAACTTATGATCATTTTATTTTTTAATTATGGGCTCTGATGAAGATATTTTATAAAATTCAAAATAATTAGCATAAAATTTTGGACATATTGCACGAACTCTCCTACGGTTTGACATAATTGCGCAAAAATGACGACGTTTAAGAAACTCGCACTGACCTACTTTGAGATTCTAAAAACTCATCACCAATCTCATCCGTCGTCAGTTAACCATTAGTTAACAACTGTTAAATTAAAATTATGAAAGGTAAAATGGTCAATTCTTAGTTAATAAATATTTTAATTAAAAAATAATATTTTTAATTACTAAATTAATAACATAATTTTAAAAATATATATAGCACCTTCATCTTCTACCTCTCTTCATCTTCCTCATCTTCATTTTCATCTTCTACCTCTCATCTTCTTCCTTATCTTCTATCTCTCATCATCTTTTACATTCACCAAAATGATCATCTCCTTCATTTTCATCAAACCAACATCACCCAAATCAAACATCATCATCACCAAACATAACCCAAATCAAATAAAAATTTTAAACTTTATGAAAAAAAAAAAAAAAAAAAAAAAACTGGAAATGGTAGCCACCTCCAACCTACCTCCACCATCAGATACTAGTCTCCAATGATGGAGACCCTCTAGTCTCCAAGGCTGAAGATGCCACCTCCAACAATGGAGATGCCATCTCCGATGATAAAGACCTATTTTTTGTCTCCATGGGAGACCAAGATCGAGTCTCCCATGGAGACTTTTTTTTTTTAATTTTTTAATTTTTTATATTTTTAATTAAATTAAAAATATATATTATATTAATTTTATATTTATTAAAGGGTATTTTAGTCTTTTTATAACTTTGACCGCTAACCGTAAGCATTTAGCGATTGTCGACTCATGATAGGGGAGGGTTTGTGATGAGTATTTGGAACCTCAGGAAAAACAGTGCAAGTTTCCTAAACATCATCATTTTTATTCAATTATACCAAACCTCAGGGAAGGTTTGTGCAATTTGCCATAAAATTTATCAAATATATGTTTACTTATTTTAAGAATTATGATAGTAATAATAACAAAATTTTGCAAAATTTACCAAGGTTTTACACCCACATCCAACCTATGTATCAACATTGGGTTAGAAAATATACATCTACACCTATTCACAAACCTATTTAGTCAAGTCAATATCTGCGGGTTTATGGGTGAGATGACCATCCCTAGTTGTGAAAAGAAAAATGCAGTCCACCTCCAAAGAAATTTCTCCATCAACAATGAATTAGTGAGTGGCACATTCTTCATTTCCAAGTTCCAACTTTACTTACAATAAAAAATACAAATGAATAGTGTTTTATTTGAAATGATTATCAATTTATTAATATAATTGTTTTATTATTAGAAATTCTGAAACTTGTTTTTTTTTGGGTGAAAATGTTTGAAACAATAACTATTCTTAAAATGTTGTTATAGCTTTCCAAAATTTAATAGTGTAGCTTCAAATGTTAGGGATATTTGTGTAAAGTATCCAAACCTTGCCAACTATATGTTTCCTTTCGCATAACTGGCACCAAGGAAAGAAAATCTTTCATGGGACATTGAGTTGGCATAATATGTTGATGTTAGTGTGACTTTTTAACGTGATACAAGGCATAACTTTTTAAATAAAAATTAACGTTGATTTCTTTTCTTTTTTATAAGAAAATCTTCATTTAAAACCTATGTCATGTCTTTCATTGTTATTAGAATGTCACATCAACATTAACTTTTATTTGAAAAGTTGTGTCATGTGTTATCTTATTATTGGAATATCATATCAACATTAGCATACAACGCCAACTCAGCGTTTTATGGAAGATTTTCTCCATCTAATGAGGCAAATGATGTATTGATCCAACAATGTATTTTAAAGTCAAATTGTGTTTTTTTTTTTTTTGAAATAAAATTCAAATTGTTTATTCAATTCACTTTTTTGAGTGTTTATTGGGATAATTCTATTTTCGCTATTAACATTTGATGTAAACACTAATATGCTTTGATAGTTTCCTATGAATCTAAAATAGCCCTTTCAATTAGTTTTTAACTAAAAATGTTAGGAGACGGCAAAAAGACCTATATACCCTTAAGATATTTAATATAATAATATAAAAATTATTAAAATATAATAAAAGAAAAAATCAAAAGGAAAAATTTTTTTAAAAAAAAGAGTATAAAAAAGAATAGTAATCTCCACCTGTCATCTCTATGATGGACAACAAATATTAATCAAAATAATTTTTTTCTAAAAAATATTTAAATTAAAAAAAAAAATGAAGGGCTTTCTACTACTGGGATTTTTAGTCACCATAAACCTAAGGTTTTGATGACTTGGAAACCCACTAGGTTTTCAACGGCTACAAACCCAAATTTTTTGTATTTTTTTGCTACTGGAAACCTAAAATGTAGGTTTCTATGCTACTGGAAACCAAAAAAATTTTGATTTTCGATAGCTAAAAACCTAACGAGCGGTAAGAATCTAGGATTTTAGCCTAGATTTTTTTTTTTTTTTTAAAAAGACCCACACAACATCAAATCACTTTAACCAATTGGAAAGTAATTACCAACAAACTAAACACTAAACCAACTTCTCAAAGGTCTTGATTTTTGCAAACACAACATCAAAAAAGTAGACATTGACGAACAATATAAACCAAGATTTCATATATTCAACACCAACATATTTCAACAAATTCACAAAAATCACTAACAACATGAAAAAATTTGGCTTACTTTCTCTAGGAAAAAGGGCGATATTTCCCTATTCTTCTTAGCCAACAGCCTTGTTAGCACTTAGGCCTCCGCTATTATCACCCATCTTTCCAATTCCTCTTCCTCCCTTCTCCTCCTTCTATGCTTTTCACCTCTCTATTGTTGTTGTTGTTGCTTCTTATCAACCTTGTCTTCTAGCTTCTTCTCCACTTCTTTGTCTTCACAAGTTTGCTTTTGCTTCAGCCTTTTGGTAACAACTTGGTCTACTGCCTCTCTTTTTCGATGATCATTGTGCAGGTCTTGACATGGGTATGTCATCTGGTGGTGTTCATAGGTGTGGCGGCGACTAACGTGGGTGCTCATGCAAAGATTGAGCACAAGTTGGGTCTATATTGATGAAGACCCAAAACTAGGACTCTATCAATGAGAGACCCACCGTCGAGAGAGAGAGAGAGAGAGAGGTGTTTTTCATTATTGAATGATAGTGTTTTTCAACTATAAAGAAGTTCAAGTTTTTTTTTTTTTTTTTTTGAATTATGTCCTCCGTCCATTATGTTGAGGGATGATGCTTATAATTTTTTATTTTTTTTGAAGTAGTGATATTTTAAATTAATTTTTATATAATTTTCATTTTTATTATGATTTATTAAATATTGATCTTTTATATACATTAACTTGATTTTATGGTTTACCATTCTACACTAACAGTTTTTCAGTGTCAACTTTGATGATAAGGATTTTTTTTTTTTTTTTAATATTTTCTCAAACCATAAGGGATATTTTGTCTATTTAATCAAACGATAGTGGGGTTCTTAGTGATTTTCCAAACTAGTGCTGAACTTGGGCTATTACATTAAACTACAAAGAGGGAATAGAATTATCCCGCGGTTATTTAGTTTTACCTTCTTTCGATATTTGAAAGGAATAATTGCACTAACATACCCTAAGTTTTTCCATAAAGGCTTAATATTCATATAGGCCCCCTATTACATTAGTCAACATCCATTAGAACTAACGGTTGACTAAAAAACGGAGGGTTACAACTAAAATATCAGCTTATTAAATAAATAATTAAAAAATTTATTTAATATAAATTAAATTAAAAAGGGAAAAATATATATTTGATAAAATGGAGGCTGAACCTCATCTATTGGACAATAGTAGAAATTTATCTTCTTCCATCTGATCTTCACTTCCTCAAACACAAACTCTTCATTCCAACCACCAAAAGCCTAGATAGAACTCTTTAACAAAACCCAAATCTCTATATTTTTCAGTTAAAATTTTAAACAAAAAATCATAAATATCTTTCTAGTCAAAATTCTATTGAGAACTTTTGAAGATCAATTTCAGTAGGGTTAGAATTGCAGTTAATTTAGTTTTTAGGATTAAATTAATTTAGGATTTTTATTAATTTAGATTTATCATGTTTATTATCTTTTATTATAATTATATTTTTTAATCTAGGTGATAAATTAGGATTAGATTTATCTTTAGTTAGTGTTAGATAATTAGAATTAGAATTATCAATTTAAACTTTTCTAAAATTATTAGAATTGTATGGCTATAAATAGCCCTGGAATTTTAGAGTTTATGGTATGTTATATTGGCTTTGAGAATTAATAGAACCCTACAGATTTATCAGGTAATTTATCTTTGTTATTTCGACTTTTCTACGTAGTTTTACTTAGGATTGTTAGGTTAGATTCAAATTATTTCAGTAATTTGAGTTTAGATATTTCGGTTTGTTCGAGTATTCTTGCTTGGATTTACTTGGGTTAGGGTTAGGTCAATTCGTTAGTCTGATTCTAAAGGATCAATTTGCTCATTCCAATGGAAAAAATGATTTTAAATCTATCTTATCATGTGACATGAGCTAGACGATTAAAGCTTGTTGTTGAATCTAAAGTTAGGTCCTCAATAAATTCACCAATTAATCACTTCCAATAGAGAAAACCCATTAGATGAAGCAGAGTAAAAACCAAAAAAAAAGGAAGAAACAAGAAAAAATTTATCAAATGGAGCAGATCTACTCCATATAATGAAGAATGGTTCATCAAAGATAAAGTCGGTGTCCACCTTTAATGAAGTCACCATGCATCTCTGATAGAGCCAGTGCTCCACCTAGTGGAATCAAAGATCGCTCCATCAAAGATGGATCTCTCACTAGATTATTGTCATTCCATTCCATCATCTGCCCTTCGTTGATATTTTTCTTCAATTCTAGGTCAACTTTCCTCCATTGTTTGCTCTTCAAACTTTCAAAACTCTTTCTATAGTGTTATGTAGCTTTCTACACTTCAAAACTCTTTAATGTCTTTAAAAAAAAAAAAAGAAGAAAGAAAGAAAAGAAAAAAACTCTTTATGACAAGACCCGACTCAGATTCCCTCTATTGAATCCAGTGGGCCTACCGGGCATCCCACGAAACCCCTTCGAGGTCCAGCTAATAGGACCCAAAAGAACGTCATGAAGTGAACCCGTATCTACAAACCACTTTGCTAAGCAATGTATCTGAAAACATTTTCATAATTATAGCTAATAACGTTATTTAAAGTAAACATGTCATCATGATTACATAAAATATCTACAAAATATTGTTCAATTTTCCTTTGAAATACATATAATAAAAAAATCAATAATACCATTAAAACACAATGGTTACAAAAGAAAAGAATGTTGCATCGTCAATCGTCTAACCCATCAGCTTGATCGCGGCGGACTGGTATCTTAATTCCTTCATCCTGCACTTGGGAGGTTTTGTAACATAAAACCAAACATCGTCAGTTGTAAAATCGAGTGAGTGTGTGTGTGAGGGTTTCGTTTATAAAAACACATTTCGCTCACTGTAGAACCCAAGAAAAGCTATAACCACATGAACAAATAGACCAGCTCTGCTCAGTGTGGGGGTTCACCTGGCGGAATAGCTATCATCGCACACTGTGACAAGCTATAAAGACATCTCACTTCTATGTGATGGAACTATCATCGCACATTGCAAGCGAGACAATACCCAACGGTGTAGTAGGCAACTCAACAGACAAAACAGACTCTATCCCTCCGATGTTAGCAAGACTAACTCTCCCAATACTTGCCCTACACAGTGGGGTATACTGGCTGGATCCTGACCGGATTTGATGCTAAAAGGTCTGTTTATCCATAAGTTTGGGCCCTTTCACTAGTCTTTAAAAACTTTTTCTTCTCTAAAATTTCAAATCATTTTCTTTTCATAAAATAAGCTAATAATATTGCCAGTTCATATCATACGTAACTAAATTTTTGCATGTAAAAATAATCAATCAAGATAATAACTCATTAATAGACTAAGAAGTAAATAAAGGAATAAAGGAAGTGTATATATATAAAATTTTGCAACATGAACTGGAAATGTATTTAAAACAGTTCACACCCACAGCTTGCTGTCCTGTCCGCATGCACCACTGCTCCAACGGCCTCCTCAACTCGCTTGACCACCTATTTTAATCACAAATGAAAACCTTTACTTAGCTAGTTGAACCATTATCCCCTAATTTCATATAAGCTGCTGGGGACTGCAGCACTGTTAGTGCAGTTCGAGTTGCTAGCTCACACCTCAGCTCGTGCCTTTAGCGAGCTCCTACCTTTCCCACTCAGCTTGAACTAAGGGCATTCATCTTTAGCGAGCTCACTAAGCTCACTCTCTTAGCGAGCTGCAAGCTCACATTAGCTCAGGTTGCTCCCAACCCCTCATAGCTCAGTCTTAGGCCAAATCTGGCCAGGTACCCCTAATGGACTACGACCTCACTCAGCTCCTCTTATGAGCTCGCACTTCAGCATAGTCCAAGTAGGTGAGATGGAGAGCAACAAGCATAGTCCAGCTCGCTCCCAGTCGACCACTTTGACTAGTTGAAATGCACTAAAGGCCCCTCTTCAGCTCGCACCTCGCGAGCTTCTGCTCTAACTTAACTCATTTCCTAACGCCTTATTTTCCAGATCTCACATTTTATACTACCATTATCACAACTCGACCTCATTCTACATACATACATACACCTAATCAACATATCATAAATTCTTCACCAAACTCTCAGGTCGCGACCCCATCCGGTTCAGTGACAGAAACTCAAGCATCTCAAAACATAAAGAGACCACCATAACTCCAAATCATTTTTGATCATTTTACTTACCAGAATTCTTGCTCAACCTTTTATCTTACTTCCTCGCTCGCTTACAGCTCCAATCACTAGATCTAATATCAAAATTTTTGTTAAACGCCTGCACATCAGAAGCTGTTCTCGACAGCTTTCTCACAACCTAAAATCATATAAACTTATTTCTTATCCAATTAAATCTTACCAAATATGGTTCCTTACCTTCCAATTAGCTTGATCTTCCTCAAAAATTGCAGAAATCTGCTTGGAACAGCTGCAGATCTGTTCTCCTTCCTTCTGCCAGCGACAGCTTCCTCTTCCCTCTCTTTTTCTAGATTTTTCTTTTGCCAACGTACCCACCACACACCTATATTTATAGGCGTGGGTTAAACTCGATTTCGCCCTTAGACTTCTTAAAAATTACGATTTTACCATGCTCTAGAGAATTCTTCACTTTTCCTCAATATCCTTATTCTTTTTGATTATTTACAATCTTGTCATTGCTTATAAAATCTTTTATTTTAACCATTTTATCCTCAACTGTTAATATTTAATTTTTCTCTCAATCATCCCGGAAACTCTATAAAAATTAAATTGTACTTCCAAACACACTAAGAATCCATTTTATTATTTTATAAATAAAATTTATCTTATCCCGAATATAGATACAGTACAACTTGGGAGAGGACATTACACTTTAATTTTTTAAACGATTCTTTAATATTTTTCTTTAAAATAACATTTTTTCTTCTTAAGTAATAATGAGTTCATTAAATAATTTTCTTTATTTGATTATGCATTAAATATTTTTAAATTGATCATTTTAAAAGTAAAGAGTAAACTAGACTTTTTAGAGTAAATTATAGGGATATTTTCGACTACGTAAAGTCAAATCTAGGTCAAATGTTAATGGGATAGGAAATCAGTGTTCACAAGATAGTTACAGCAATTAAATGGATTTGTTGAATATTAAGCCTTTATCTAAAAACTCATGGCGTTTTACTGCAATTAACCGTATTTTAAATGGTGTTTATAGGCTATCCTGCTAAAAAACAGAACAAATGTGAAAAGAGCATTTTATCTCTACAATAAACCACTTTGTTGCTACTTGAAAGCCAGAAAGTTCTTTAAGTGAATAAGGAGTTATAACAATGATTCAAACTTCGATTGATATTAAAAAATTCCTGTAAATATATATGAAATAAAAAAATGCTTCTAAATATGGTCTAGTTCCAGATTATTCGAAAAATAAAAAGAAATAGAAAAGAAAAGAAAGAAAATGATGCTTAATACACTACTAACTAACAAGCTTAATTGGGTTAGCACAAACGAAATTGCGATTTTTATACGAGCACAAACTTATACTGCTATCGATTGCTTAAAATAAAACAAAAAATAAATAAAATCTAAACACTTTCACATAAGCACTAAGCTACATAATATTAGTCAGTAACCTGGTCCAGATTGTTTTTAAGCTCAAAATCATTAATTTTATTAAAATATATATATTTCATATTATAAAACTACTGTGTAACCCTATCCAAATTTGGGAACAAATAAAGTTATTGTTGGCCAAAATAAGACATTATTTAATAGATGATTGCTACATTACAAGGAATTGTCTAAAGCGCAAAATACATAGGTCATTGCATTAATCATCTCTAAACTATTCACTACAGCCAGAATAGGAAAATTTAAGGGGTAATTTCAAAGTGGAAAGATCATCTAGGTACTTCTTCTGTAATTGTTGCATCGTCAACTGAATATACCACCGGTTGTGGTGTAGATTGATTTGTTTCAATTTCGCTTGTTTGTCTCCAGAAAGCTGGCTTCTTTGGAATCATTATACCTGTGCTTTCATTTTTGAGCATGGATGAAACTTCCAACATGTTTGGTCTATCATTTGAGATCTCTTGGACACATAACAGAGCTATTTGCAAGCATTTCAATAATTTACACGATGAACCTGTATCATCTAATGATGAATCCAAAAACTCCATGCCTTTGCCATCCCTCCACAGTTTATATGCCTGAAATTTTCAATTCTCAATCAACATATATATGATATATATACTAAATTTTGATCTACAATGGTCTAGTAAGGGTCATTGCTAAAACGTACAGATTCTAGAAGGCTTAAACTTTCATTTTCACCATATAGACTAGAAACTTTTTTGCCACTTATGATCTGAAGAAGTAGAACTCCAAAACTATAGACATCGGATTTAGTTGAGTATATACCTCTTCTTGCATATTCTAGGGGAATATAGCCACTGCATTTTATCATGACAATGACTAATTAAAGTAGATTATGAAATAGCATATAAATGAAATAAATAAATAAATATAAATATAAATATATATATACACACACTTACTATGTTCCAACAATTCGTTCCGTGTTTGCTTCAAAATCATCTTTTGTAAAAATTCTTGCCATACCAAAATCTGAGATTTTAGGCTTCATCTTTTCATCTAACAAAATATTACTAGCTTTTAAATCTCGATGAATAATGGTCAATCTTGAATACTCTTGGAGATATAGAAGCCCTTGACAAACTCCATCAATGACATCAACACGTTTATTCCAATCCAAAATAAGCCGTTTAATGGGATCTGCACCACATTCAACGATATTATATCAATATTGACAAAGGTGAAAAAAGCATCTGGATGCACAAATTCTCACAATCAAGAAGTAGTGACTCCAAAGCTGGAAAAAAAAAAACAAAAAACAACAACAACAACAAAGTAATTGTCACTCTTTCATTCAATCCTTACTTTAACATGTAAATAAAAACCAATTTTCTACCCTCAAATTTCTAAATGAATAATGATCAAGAAAGTAGTCGAATATTAAGAAATAGAAGACCCTGCTAACAAGGCCTTCAGTGATATACATGAATTTGTTGTTTACTCCATCCCGAAACATAAGGTCTAACAGGTTGTCCATCAAGTTAATTTAATCATAAACAAACATTATTAAAATCATCACTCGGCAAACAGAATGAAAGAATTGTCAGTATGTGAAGAAAATTTACACAGCAAATGAATTTAAAAAAATATATTGTTGACGAAAGCAGAGCAGAACATACCAAAAAGATAGTAGTCAAGGCTTCTATTTGGCATGTATTCGTAGATCAACATTTGTTCTCCTTTATCAGTGCAAAAACCCAATAGTCTAACAAGATTCACATGTTGGAGCTTTGCAGTTAGCATAACCTCATTCTTGAACTCCTCAAATCCTTGTTTGGATGTTTTGGATAGTTTTTTTACTGCTATTTCTTGTCCATCTAGTAATACACCCTGAAGTGAAAAATACAATAATGTTTTGTATCTCTAACTGGATATGTCAATATTTCTTTGTCTTCTAGATACTTAAAAAATATTACCTTATAGACAGGACCATATCCACCCTCTCCGAGCTTATTTTCAAATGAAAATTTATCTGTAGCAGCCTCAATGTCAACAAAACTATATACTATCAAATTCGGACCATTGTCATTAAAATCTCCACCAGTCTTTGAATTTTTGGTTGAGTTCTTCCCTATCAAACAAAATATAATTAAGTGAAATGCTTATAACAGAAACAAATTCAGATTCAATTTTATAAATGAAATGTTTTATGTAGCTGACAAAAACGTCGATTACCTTTTGATGATTTGAGCTTTCTAATCCGGCAACAATATATCAGAAAGCCTAGTAGAAGAATAAAAGCTGAAATTGGGGTCAAAACGCCTACTAAGAGCCGCCAATTACTCTGTCCATCTTTTTTTTCCTCCTGATCAGCTGAAAAATAGTTCAATAAGAAAACAGTTTTATTGATTATTCACTTGATTTCAATCACATACACGATCAAACACATCGCTGTTAACAGAACTGCATACCTGCAGCGCGAGAAAGCACCCAATTATGATCATTAGAGACATGCCACACATAATAACCGCGTAGATTCTTCTCTTTGGCATAAGAAACCTTAGCTCTAACAGCCTCCACATCATCAAAACCAATCCAAGATGTCCCAATTGAACAGTAATTGACAACATAAGTTGCATTATACACAACGTTAACTCCATTTTGCTCAATGCGTTCTTTGATGTCCTTATAGCCAATGTCTCCAGATCTTCCTGCATATGTGTAAATGGCTGGTCCAGTTGCTGGTGCACCAATACCATTGTTCTCGGAATTCACAAGCGTCCACGCATAGCCATAAAAGGGTAAGGCTAATACCAATTTATTAGCTGATAACCCTCCATCAATCCAAGTGGTAACAGCATAATCAGTTCTGTTATTACTGTTTGGATCATGCAGAGCTGCATGAGCTCGTGTAAAATTTTCCGTCTTAGGCGTGTAATAGTCATAAGCATTAACATGAATCCAATCCAAATTTTCTTCCATCGAGACAATAGGGTAACTTTGCGAATCTAAAGCAGATACAGCTGCTGTGAGGATTAGTTGGGACTGGTTAGAGTTTGTTGCCTCTAAATCAATAGCAGCTCGCCATTCTTTGAAGAGGGTACCCACGTTAGAGGTATCAGAACTTGTGCGTGGAGAAACCCAAGAAAAGTCTAGGCCTTGAAAGCCATAAAGCCTCGCCAATCTTATTGAAGAGTCAATGAAAGATTTTCTATAAGAAGGATTGCTCACCATTGAAGATATATTTGAATAATCTGCATTTCCACCTCCAATTGATAGAAGAGTAGTGACTGTTGGGTTCTGTTGTCTCACGCTGTCTGTGAAGTTGGAAAACTGTGTTTCAGAGATGAGCTCGTGGGAAGTGGAATTCAAATCAGCAAAAGCGCAAAGCAGGTGAGTGTAGAGAGTAGAATTCATGTTTGAAACTGGAAACTCGCTTTTCAACGAGTAACCAGCTTTAATCCAAGCCTGTGCTTTTGCCGGGCAAAATTCTAGACAGAGTAGAATATGGAAAACAACAAGGGTAATTTTTGATACCATTGAAAACAAACTGCAGCTTGAACCCTATCTTTCTTAAATATACAGAGTATAAACCACATAAAAACGCATTCAAGGAAAAGAAAAAAAAAATGACGAAGATGAAGAAAAAGAAACAAAGAGGATTGCCGATCTTCCTGGTTGGTGGGTACAACAAAATATTTGTTCTACATACGATAGCATTATTGAATTCTATAAATGTATGTAAATGCCATGTAGAAACAATTTCCTTCATGGGGACCACTGTTTTAATCATGTTCGTTGAATGTAGCTAGGTTGATTATTAGTTAGAAGTGTGTTTCTTGGAATATAGCACAGAATACAATTAAAAGAACTAGGACCCTTTGAATCTGAACTTTTTTCTGATCTATTCTAATATCATAACAGTTAAACAGTACAATCAATAAAGGATTAAGATGTGATTATTTCTATATTTACTTTTTTAATCACCAATCATCTGATTCAAAAATATTAAGAAAAAGCTTACATAAAGAGAAGTGATTAAGATTTAAGCAGTACAATGAATAAATGATTAAGGTATGATTATTTTCTGTATTTACTTTTTCAATCACCGACCATCTAATTCAAAAATATTAAGAAAAAGCTTAAATCAAGAGGTGAAAACCAATCGGCACGGTAGAAGTTCATCAAGAATATTCGACATGTTCTTCTATTAAGATACTGAAGTCTTATATTCAATAGGATCCATGTCTTGAGGTCTCACATTCAAAGCTTTTGAAAAATTTTCAAAACCTGCTCCCCAAAGTTTCTCCACATACTAGCGAAATTCATCAATCAATCAGGGTGAAATTCCACAGCCATGATTTAGGGAATCATGTCCGAAGATTTTTCAATGACAAAGTCTTGTACAAAAGAGCAGCTTCAAGTCCATGATATTTCCACTGGCTGTCATGTCAAATTTCATACCTAAATACTACTAATGTGCTCCTTTTTTACAGTTCAAATTTTTGGACGTAATAATTACGATCATGGTGTGAGGGTTTAGCGTTATAAGAGTAGTAAAACTGAGAAGAAAACCTAGAATATTAAGAGAGAAATTTGAGAGAAATATCTTGAGCTTCATCGATGCTCTGTGATCTACTTTTGCATTTGCTAACAACTGATTGCTTAATGCATGGACTCAGCTATTTATCCAATGCTGACTTTCCTAACTACTTTAACAGACTTTACTAATCTTGATCATGAGTACTGATCAGGTGCAGTATAATATCTGGTACACTTTTCTTTTTTTTACTTGAGCCTGACCAATTCTTACATGGACCATTTACAAGCGTGATCAATTAATTACTAGCACAGTATCAAGGCTGTGAATTCTCCAATTAAATATATATATATATATATTTGAAGGCAGAATTGTAAACTGTAAGCAAATAAATTTCTAATTTTGAATTTAAAATAAATATTGAGTTGTTTTATAAGGAAAAAATAAACTTTTTAGTTTCGTAGTTCAGTTGCAAAATCTCTGATTGAAAGTAATGAAATTGTGTATTTTACTAATATTCAGACTTAATAGGAGATTTTTTTTTTTTTTTTTTTTGAGATACCACACATGATATAGCCATTTGAATGTAGATCATCATCAGGCTGAATGAAGATTTTCAACCATCAAACCATTGTGTTGTTGTAATCTATTTTTAAGTAAGTGAAGAAATGGCATTTAAAAAAAAAAAAAAAGAAGAAGAAGAAGAAATGGTTTAATTTCTTTCTTAGTTACAACAATATCATACTTATTTTTTCTTTTTCAATATTTGTAAACTAATAAAGTAGATTTTAAAAACATAACCGAACACCCTCAATAAACCCTTTTTTTTTAATCTAATATCAAATGAGTTAGAAATTTGTTAATATTTATTAAAATCAAGTATTATTTACACGACATTTATATATATGTATATATATATATATATTTACTCTCATAATTAACCAAAAGACAAATACTACTATAATAAGAGGAGAAATATGATAAATCATGACAGACTCATCATTATTTTGTCATGATCACAACTGAATATTTCTTAAGTTGTAATTAAGTCAACTATTTTATTGTGTTTGGTTGAATTAGGAAATTGTCAATATTGTATAGAATCAAGAAATTTATTTTTTTAAAAAGCTATAATTGTGGTTTATATATACTCCATTAGTCATCAATGAAAAGTGTGTCACAACTGCACCAAAACCAAATCTATCATGATACTAGAGCTCTAGAACTGTATCTCTCCCTTTCCCTTGTGCTCAGGTAATCAAAAGTCCTTTTTAGTTGCTATCTTACTATGTATTAACATGCCATTAAGATTTGTCGATTACTATGAAATGAATATTTCTTTTGATAAATTTTAACTTATTATTGAAAGTAAATGATGAAAATTATTCATTGATGTACATATTAAATTTCAAAGTTATTTGTCTCCATATATGCTATTTGAAGTGATGTGTTCTTGTATGAAAGAATGACCTGAAATGTTCCATAACAAGGAGATAGTGAATCAGAAGAGGATGTATAATTGGAAATTTAGCATGTGTAACAGTAAATAATTGAGTACTTCAAAATTCTCTGCCTTAATAGTTTTTGTTGCTACTTGTGATACTTTCCAATTTGTGAACATTAAACCGTGCCTATACATTTTGCAAAGCGCGAAATTATTCTCAACAACTAACTAGCATCTGTGACTCTGAACAACTGCTTTTGCATTTTGTTTTTCTTTTTTGTTTTCTTCTTATGAATTGGATAAATACTAAACACGATTTAGGAGACAGCAATGCTGCTGTTGCTGACCTACTTTTGTCCATTTTGAAGGAGTCGAACGCTGCAGCCGATGCTCAAGCAAACCTGTGACTTCATCTCCAAGGTGAGGCCCTTCCAGATACTATTGGAAGTCTATGAATACTTCTAGCTTATATGTTCATATAGTTTCTCATCTTTGCTGAAACCTGACAATGTGCTTTGATGCCTCTGCCGGTGGCCAAGCTGAAAGCAGGAGGGTTACAATGCCTTAATGTTGAAACAAGTTTTTTCCCACCATACCATTATCTTTATGTTCTAAGTAGTAGAAGCGCTTTTGATTCGCTAACGTATTTTGGAGGCATTGAACTGACTTTTAGTTGATAGCATATGGTTAAGCTAGACGTGCAAGCATCTAATTCAGCAGATGAAATGGTCCGTTCTGGATCAACTCTGGAGAAGTTGTGCTTGTGGGATTTTTATATTTTGTGTCCTTTAAATGGCAATGGCATTTGACTGATGTAAACATGAGTATTTATGGGTTTCTGTTCCACAACAAAGGTTTGAGCGCTGCGTTATTTATCCTTTCATGGCCCATGCTAAACATGTAAGATTATAATGCTCCGTCTTTCGAGAATGGCTTAACAATTGGTTCATTTATTCTATTCTTTTTTTGTTCTCTAATTTTGTTGGGATTATATAACGTCATGTAATTTTATATGTTTACAATAAAAATCATCAATCAAAAACAAAGGGCAATTGTCAATGAAAGAAAAAATTTTGTAAGAAAAAATAACGTGACAAGAGCTTTGGACACCTAGGTGACCGTCTAGGGTGATCCTACGAACCTGGTGGTCTAGGAAACGACCAAGCTACCTGGATACCAAGGAGGCCAGGTAGGGGACAAGGTCTACAAGAAAAAGGGAAAGGAAAAATTCATTTCCAAATATAGCCCTACGTGAAGGAGAAACTTGGAGGACAAGAAAGGTAGAAAAAGAAAAGAAAAAAAAGGTAAAAATAAAGAGGCACCACCAGGAGACAAAAGAGAGTGTCAATTGAAATCAAGGGGGATTGGGCCCACACTTTAGAAAGCCTACATATAATGCCCATTTTGTCTCCTATGAGCAGCCCCTCGCAAGACGCCATATCAACTCGGGAAGAAGGCATCAAGGAGGAGTTCTCCCCGCGTACAGATAAAGGGCAGTGACCAAACAAAGGTATAGGTCACGAATATGCCCTCTACTAAAGAATGTCTTAGCAAGGGACTGTCAAGTGCAAAGGGCCTGCCAGGTGTAAAAGGAGAATGTGATGTTAGTATAACCAACCAGCTAGGGAGTGACACCTGAGTCACACTAAGACTGATAAGGAGAAGAATGAACCACCTGCCAAGATGAAGGGTTGAGATCTGCCCCAAGAGCATGCAAGGAGTGTATTCATTGGAGACCAATTAGCTGAGGACATCTGTCCAATGAGAGGTGAATATTTGCCTATAAATGGCCACACATGCGCTTTCTTTCACAATCTTTTTCTTCTAACACATTTCTCATTATAGGCTTTTGTTGAATTGTTTCATCCACCTGAGAGGTGACATTTTAGATCATCTACTGACTTGATCGTTAGAATGTGGACGTCGACACCTCGCTAGCATCACGTTGACTAGCTTTTGTTTTTGTGGGCAGATCGTTGCAAGAACAACAGAGGATTAGGGAGGTGGATTCTGGAGGGGAAAAAAAAAAAGGCTCAATCACCTTAGAAACAACTCTAAATACATAAACACACCCAGTTACCACCTCCACACCTTTCTCAAACCAACCCAACACAAGAGAGTTGCTCTTGCTCTCTTTTACTGTTGATATCAGTGCAAAATACGGTGTCAGCATTATATGACATTATTTAATTGGTATTTCATAATCAACTCTGTTTGGAGGAAGACCTTGATTTTGCAAGCCAATTTTCATCCAACTCCTCCTCCACCACTTACTATGGTAGCAAAGTTCCACTACCACTATTAAAATAATGTTTGTCAGAATTTATTTATTAGTAGTCGGTGAGAGTCATAATTTATGTCAAGAAGGATGGATCTTTTGCTAGAAATCCCATTGATGAAGTTTTGAAAGCAAAAACAAACCCTTTTGCAGGTCGATGTTTTTACATTACAATTACTGATATGGTTATTGTGTTTCAGAAGATGCTTATGCTTGCACTCCAACAACATAAAAAACTGGAATATTCATATAGAAAAATAAATTTGGTGATGTAGATGGATTAGTGTTGGGTGCGAGGCAGGTTCACCTCCCCGTCATGAAAAATCTCTACCTCATCCTCGATTTTCAATTATCAGGTTTTGGTTGGGTTGAGGACAAGGTGCGCTTGAATATATTTTTAAAATGATATTTTTGAAAAGTATTTTCAAAAGCCAAAAACATATTTTGAAAATAATTCAAAAAGGGTAATGCGTTGGTGTCAACGATTGGTTGCGTCATATGACCAGTGATTGTGACACTGATTTCTAGAGGTTATGACGTCAATTTCTGGTTTGTGCTTGTGACACCGGTCAAGTTTTTTCTCTTTCAAAAAAAAAACCTAATTGATGCATTTTCAAAAATGATGGAAAACGGAAAAAACAAACTCTTTTCCATTCCCATATTATAACATGTTTTTTCATTTTTAAAAACATATTTTTGAAAATGATTATCAAACACGTTTGTAAGCATTTTTCATTTTTAAAAATGAAAAACCGTTTTCAAAAACAATTTCAAACAACTACTAATTATTTTAGGGTTAGGTTGAGAATTCTTAACCCCGACCCCCAAATTTGTTCTATTGACATCCCTACCTGCACTCCCTTTACTTAATGCAATTAATTATTTTCATTGCGTTTAGAATTGCTAGCTTCATTTCACATTGCATGAAAAAATATTTGTGCACTTTAAATGGTTGATGAGCTTATTCAAAGTGTATCTTCTTAACTTGTGTATATGGGTGTGGTAAAATGGCTTCGAATTAAACAATTCAGCTTTTACAAAGAAAAGAAGAGGTAGTAACAACGTAATTGATAGGAAGATTCTTGGTGAGTGTACTCACGGCCTTCAAGTGATCAGAAGCCGCCATGCTTAATATTACTACAAAAAAATATTTTTTAAAAAATGGAAATAAAGTTATTTGAAAGACTCAGATAATAGAATTTTGTTGAAAAAAAATTACATAATTATGACATATTAGAATAGTCTAAACGAAATGAAAATAATGTTGAATGAAAAATTTTATGGTCGACCTATGTTTGTGGAGTCAGACC